>BLKM01006607.1:1391946-1649277 GCA_013340265.1 Coptotermes formosanus
GGACAGACCGCGGACAGTACACGATACCTCTCAAACGGAGGACAGACCGCGGACAGTACACGACACCTCTCAAACGGAGGACAGACCGCGGACAGTACACGACACCTCTAAAACGGAGGACAGACCGCGGACAGTACACGATACCTCTCAAACAGAGGACAGACCGCGGACAGTACACGATACCTCTCAAACGGAGGACAGACCGCGGACAGTACGCGATACCTCTCAAACGGAGGACAGACCGCGGACAGTACACGATACCTCTCAAACGGAGGACAGACCGCGGACAGTACACGATACCTCTCAAACGGGGGACAGACCGCGGACAGTACACGATACCTCTCAAACGGAGGACAGACCGCGGACAGTACACGACACCTCTCAAACGGAGGATGAAACCTAGGGCACATTCACACTTAACTGCATAAACGCAACCATAGTGTATCAAAACTATTCTCCCTGAAGATGGCCCAGCAGGGTCGAAATTTATGTAGGAGACTTTTACGAATAAAGTTTATATATATTTTGGTGCATTAGTTGGTGTTTATTATTTCGTATCCATGATGTTATTTATATCAAAGAAGCGATGCTGGCTTTCACTTTCATCGACTCAGACGTTACTGGACACTTCAAACATTAAATTTATTTAGGTCTATACGTATTATTTTTGTGATAATTCATAATTAAACTACCACCTTTTTTGAGGCATGTTGCAGCAAGAATAAATCCTCTGCAACTTGTGTCATATTTGTTTTAGACATTCTTAGAGACTCTTCATAAATTTTCACAGTGAGAACTTTAAGAAATTAAATTTTGACGACTGAAATTAGTATATTTTATAGGTCTACACAAAGATTCATTCTCTGTATCACAGAGAAGACAGTGTGCTTCCGTTATAAAGACTAATTGGTAAACTGTGCAGAGGGAAATCGTTGAGGTTTATCGTAAGAACCATAGGGATCTCACAAAGAACCGTGTGTAGAAATGCAGCCATTTAAAAAAAAACCGGCCGTAACAGTAGTTCCTACTAGGTTTTAATGTGTACGATTTAAAATTGGTAGACTAGGCCCGTTTTTGGCAGTGAGGTTTATCAGTATACTCCGAGAAATAAATGTACCTTACATAAACTGACTTTGGGCATAGGCTGCATTAATTAGACAACAAAAATAATAGAATTCGCAAGCAATGTAAAATTTGTATAAATCAAAGCAAGCTTTGCCTGAATTCACTACTTACTATCCTTCAGTAATCCGAAATAATTAAAATATTAAAGGTCATAATTCAACTTTACATGGTGATGGTTATTTTTTATTGTCTGGTGGTACGTCAAACACATAGGAGGTGCAGCCTATAGAAAATGATACGGCAAGGAAAAGGGGAAAGTTCGTCCTGTAACACGCCATGAAGACACCCGGAGGGACCAGAGGTATAACTTCTGTTTTGTCTTACCCTTGGCGTTAGATTGGGGAGGGGGAGGGTCGACGCCATGCCTCCACCGCTTTACCCTCAGGAAAACTTCAGTACATATTGGAGGAAACTGGGTGGGCCCTAGAACCGGTCGGGATGGGTTTTACCGAAAAGAAAATTCCTTCCAACCGCCACGAATCAAACTCCGAACCGTCCAGCTTGTTGCGAGCCGCTATACTGGCTACGCTGTCTCGGCTCCGTAAGGCCACACAGTATAATGTTCAGTAAATATGTAATTATACGACACGAATGGTCTTAACGTACTTTCTCTCTTACTTTACCAGGTGTTATGGAAAACAACAGACAACCTCACGTATTTCGAAATGTGAGGGCATAAATTTCCCCGCACGGAGCCTCAGAGCAAAGAACGCCTGATTTTTCTGCAGCTTGAAGCTGGCACTGCATGTTTTGCAGGCCCTATGTAGAGAGCCAGGGAATGCCGAGTATTCGCCACAAAGTGGAAGTGCGACTCAACACAGCACCGCGCCATGTGGAGGGAACACACCGATCTCTGGCGCAATGGAATGTCGCATCGCAGATCAAAATTCCTGCATACCGGTCAGACCTCCCTCCATCTCTCTCTCTTCAACATTACAACCCCTCGACTTTTATATGTATTTTTATATAAAGAGAATTCTCGTCCTGTTCTCTTCTGTAGTCGTGTACAATTTTTTTGTGTTTCGTTTGTAACGCCCAAGTCCATGCTTAAAAGAATCCCGTCCGTCGGATAGTGAAAAACGTTGAACCGCCAAGTGAAAACGGATCTGGTTTGGAACAAGACAACTACTAGACTATTTTTATATATATATACAGGGTTTTCGAAATAAGGAAGCCTGCCTGTTACTCAAAACATTGTAACATATTTTGTCAGGAGTTAACAGTTTCAGAGTGTGTAGTGTCTTGTAGATGAAGATGAAAATGCAGCAAGGAAACGTAAACACAGTGTAATAGTTCTGTACAACTCACTACGTTATTCACTCAGCGCTTTCAGTTCACGTATGCGAAATCTTATGCTTTCTCATTAACAGCGAAAGAGGCCAGGTGGACGAGGAACAACCAACAATACAAAACTTGATCACATTTAGACCAACAGTTTTCGAGATATTATAACATAAGAATTACTTTTTAATTGTGTAAAGGCGTAAGGCATAGCAGAATTGTTGGTTGCAGTGTGCGTGTTTTCTTTCTACCTTTATTCGATATATTTTGGAGTTTATTTCGAGTTCGGACTGCGTTCAAATGCGAGCAGAAAGGTATGTAAGCAGATGTTTTTCGTGTTACATGTCCGTTATTTTTGTCCGACTTTAAGGAAAATAAGAATTTATGGACAGAAATTAATAAAACTACCCGATATGAGTTTTATGAAAATCCATCAAGCGGTTCTCAGTTTGTTGCATAACAGACAGATAGAAAGACTTGGAGTAGCGAGTCAGATGACCTTTACAACTTCCATTACGAATGCTAAAGGCTATCGAATGGGTCGGCATCGTTCTTTCCTTGAGTCGTTTCTCTTCTGTGCTTAACTTACAGCATTCCGTCCATATACTAGCGGTAAGTCAAGTGATTAGGTCATTACATGAAAACCACAGTCTCCACAAAGAATTCAAAAGAAAGATTATATTTTGAATTGACGGTAACTGCCATGAAATTCGTATCAATAATGTGAAATACCATACAAACTAATAGAAAGGTAAATAAATGATAATCAGGTGACAAAATTATCTTGGACTTTACCTGAAATAAAATTTTGATACCATATTTTTTTGGGAATTTTCTGTGCCCCTCTTCATGCGATTGATTGCTGTAAAACAAACAATCCTTGTTTACTTTATTTTGTTTTATTTTAGATTACTGATAATGGTCTTGATCAAATCCGGAACCCTGTAAACAATAATATATAGCAGCCACAACTCGTGTTGACAAAGAAATAAATTTCAGATCATGTGCAATCTGTCATAACGGTAATGATAGGAGGCAAAAATAATAACAGAGAAGTTGCGGGATTTTTGGTTTCCGCCTCCTTGCAGTTCCGGTCTTCGCTCTTGTGGAATGTTGCGCGATGTAGGTTGGTAGTTGGTTACCGACGTTTCGGGCCATCATATCAATCACATTCATCTTCAAGGGTCACATAGCTCAAGAAGAATGGATTGTTTGAACATGGGAAGTGCCACATAACTTGTCCCAAAGGTCCTGTAACTGACTACTGTACTGACGGCTTACAACATCCACGAAGAGCGAAGAATTTGACAGGTTCTGTTTTTATTTTCTATTCTTCTCTACTCTAGGTCAGAGAAAAGTAGTATAGAGCAGGTGTATCAGTGTCGTTTAATGACACAGGCTCTCGACAAATTAAGTTAAAGCTCTTTATCGTTCAGCGTCTATAAAAATATCTAGTAAAAATAAAAACAGCATACAAACATAATCTTACTTTTTGTATTGTATGAGGAATTATCCTACTTTTGATAGACAGAGAGAGAACATAACAAATTACAAATTATAAAGTAAACCACGAAGACAGGAAATTACTTTGCAGCCTTAGACATATATAGAAGTATAATATTAAACTTGTTCTTCAAGAAATAATACTTAAGACTGTGAGTTGGAGCCATTGTATTCAAGAAACGATACAAAGACGAACGGTTTAAAAAAGGAGATACTCTGTAGTGTCCCGTAAGAGAAACAAGCATACTTGCCTAGCGGAGGGTCTACTAACTTCTCAAGAAGCTTTTCTTTCCATTGACTTAGTAGTATATTTGATGGGACCCTGGCGGATGAACAGTCCTCCGTATCTAACATACACAGGAGAACATCTGCATTCCTAGCGAGCACAAAATCAGCGGTCATAAGAGCACTAACCCTTATACCGATAGGAAACGACAGAATACTGAACATCGACTTACTTAAGTTAAAGTAAAGAAATTTAAAAAAAATTGTCGGATATTGAATAAAATTACGATTCTCGAGATGCGATAAATTCACGTAATATTGCTACTGGAGGAGATAAAGAAACATTTCCTTTATTTATAGACTTATTAGTATATAGGCAGAGTGAAAATTCGAAACATAATGTCAAAAAGAAGCTCAATGTCACATATAACGTTCAGCTGTTCATGTTTCCTACAGATCAAATCTAAAGGTAGAAAAAAGGCAAAATTATCCTTATGAATGCCACGAAAACGTGTGAGGAAGTGGATGTGTAGCTCCAGTCATTCTTAACCTCTAGGCTAGATGGATGTGAGTGGATAGCTTCACGCCACTGTCGCTTTACCCCTGGAAAAATCTCATGGCACCCACTTAAATTATTCTAAATTTAAAATTTCAGTTCCTACCTCACAGAGAATATACAGTTAATTGTTACGATAACCGTTTGTCTTTATTAAAAAACAATTGGTGTTACGATAATTATACATACCAGACAGATAATCTCAGTAGGAAAACTAGAGAACCTTTTACAACTTTGTTACTTATAGTAGCCACTGCATATTAAATGTATAATAATTTGCACTGCAATATAAATTGTAATCCAATTATTTCAAGATTAAATAGATTCCAGAACCTTTTAGATATAATAAAATAAAGTATGTTAAGAAAGGTGGCAGAAGATAAGACATAAGAATTTTTGTAACACATATCTTTGTCACTGCTGATATCTGCAGAACCAAATATCTGGAATATTCCCTATGGACTAGTGATATTTAAATTTACTTGAGATAAGTTTTTTGGAAATAGAAATGTAGGAAGCCCGAAGAAAAAACGGAAGGACCACATTAGAACCAGAATAGATAGCACGCTTTATTACCTAAACTATGCCGATAATGATAATGAAGGCAGTGATGATAATATCAGTGAGCTCTTTCACATGTCACTTCGCGGAAATCCAAAACTTTTTGTTGCTTTCTTCGGGACCCAATTAACAGGCTACGTATCTGTCTATATTTCGTAAACGAACAACTGTGGGCAGATGACATGTGTTACTGATATTATAAGACCCATCATGAATATAACACAACTCGAAACACCCCAAATTAATATTTTTCAATCCCGGCTACCAATACAAACAACACAGAAGGATGTTGAATTTTGGAGATAAGGAAATCACTGACGACATTTGTTAACAACCTCAAAGCTTCGTATTTTAACATTTATTTAAAATATATAACTGCAGATTTGAGAAAATTTAATATGGCATTATAATATCAATAAAAATTGATCACTAATACTTGAAATACCTGCAGTTGGCAGGGAACTCAGGTGTGTATGTGCCACGGTATAAGAATTCAGTCATTTTTTGAAGGATTATTTTGATTTGCTTGCTGTCTTATTTTGTACTGGAATGTCCCTACATTTATATGAAAATATGCAACAAATGTATATATAAAGATATTTATTTTTTACTTTCCATATATCAAAATATTAATTGTAGGAGTATTAAAACATTAGATGGGCAGTAACACCTTTAATGTTCTTTATCGTGTGTAAAGCAAGAATTATATTGAAATAATTCTTTGCCTGATAGTTGCCAAGAATCTCGCCTCGAATGTATCCGGTGAAGGATTCAGAACTCTTGGATGAAGTGTTTAATTCCACCAAACACGTAAATTTTGAAGCAGAAGTAGAAGTGACGCGTATCTTATAATTCGTTGGGTGTAGATATTTCAAATCCATGCATTTTATTCATATGCGTCAAGAACTAAAATAGCGTCAGCGCATAAAATTTTGTTTTAAACTAAAATTATTGACCTTTTTAATTATTACTTTTTCAATTTGGGATTTTTCCAAAATACCAAAACATGAAAATACACAGAGAATTTTCTTTTGTCGTGTGGTGACACTCTTAAACCAAAGCTGTTGTGACTATTTATCATCACGCTTTAAGTAAACTTCAAGCCAAAAGTCGTTGCGTGTGGTTGTGCATAAGGAGGAAAGGCGAGGGGAAACAGTACTGTGGTGTGTAAATCTACACCTGCAGGCAGTATGTACTTGAAAGTGCAGTATTAATACGAGACGATTTCCTGTATACGAAGCCAAGCAGCGAAAAGATCTATGCCATTTCTCTGGTTTCTCTCTGCGTCTTTTACCATGTACACTCATCCATCTACCTGAGTCTACCCCCAAAAAACGAACATCGTCCCTGAATATATATTCTTGCTGCAAATATTGGTTAGTCTTCTAAGTGCACAGTCATCAACCGTAGGAAGTGCCGTCCATATCTGAATGACTTAAGGGGAAATGATCTAAACGCTTTTCACCCCTGTCGTGGAATTTGGAGAGTTCCAGTCTTTGAAACAGATTTTAGAAGCGAAGGGACGTTACAGAAATACAGTGTGGAAACATGGAATGATTTAATTTACTGGCCATGGAATTTCTTATACCATCATTTAGTACAAACTTCTGAAGCAATCGTGTCCACAATACTCAATCACTATGGCAGCATAAACATATAAAAACTTTTCTGTTAGGCCGACAATTCTTTATGCATTCCTAGACGGCTTTCAAGCCACTTAACGCAGTAATTAAGTCTATGTAATAAAGTCATTCTTTAGAAGATGACTGTATTTAAGCTGGCCAAAAAATTCCGAGTGTTTTATGGAACCCGAAATATGTTCAGAAGATTTCGTTAATACAGAGGCCCTATGTAATACTTTGTCACAAATTAACTCTTCAGAAGAAGAGATAAACCCCTCGTTTGTCTCTAAGCTATACAATCACCCATGGTCAGTTGCCCTTGGTTACTAACATGTTTGCAGGTTGCTGGTCAGTCAACAGAAGAACAATTCGTGTACTTACTGACTATCAGTCAGCAATGGAATGGAGCTCGAATTAAAAACGTATCGGCCATTCATTTTGTTGCCATGATTCCCACAGCGACCGGATAAGAACCGTTACTTGCTTACTGCAGCAGTTTAAGAATATGCACGCTACGAGATTTTAATTACTTATGTATTTGTTTAAGGGTGTAGGAAGGAAATATTGAAATATAAAAGGATAGTCACGCCAGTGATATATGGAGCTACACCGGAAAAATTTAAATTTATGAAATTACAGACATTGCAGGGGGAATATATTCAGCTGTTATTTAGTAAAAATAAATCAAATTACGTGCAAGGGTACTTATACATATCTGAAATAAAAGGTAAAGCAATCCCATTACAGGCCTGGACAGGTCCTTAGGGTTCCAGGAGTTTGAGGCTCCCAGATTTCTAGACAATTGGCACATGAAGGCGGTAAGTTTGTTAGCCGAAGCCGACGGCTGCCTTTACTCTCAGGAAATATTCCTGGTACTCATTTATGTTAGAGGCTGAGCAGACTCCAGTGCGACAGTGCAACCTTCTGGCTTGTACCGCAGTGCCTCAACCAACTGCGCCACTAAGTGCCTCCATACAAATCTGAAATACATAGGTCTGTGTCACATCCAGGCTTTCAAGGAGATATGTTGATTTCATTTCCTTACAATCGTGTTGATCCAGTCCCTTTTGGCATTTTGGAAATGTTCAATATCTTTATTTTTATTCCCAAAGGAACCCGCAGCTACATAATTTGTCCTTGTTTCTGTGTCCTTCACTTTTTTGGTCTTAAGGAGTTACCTGCAGACTGAGAAACTTGTCCGGTTATACCCAATTACGCGCCAGGCTACTGTTGGCTGTGCTTGCCTTCAACTTCAGTACTGTCTCCATACTCTTCCAGCAAAATGTCTTCTGTCAGATTGTTATTACCACACTTTTCCACTTCTGATAAACAGTCCTAATAAGACATCCTGTATATATCAGTGAGCATCATCTCTTTCTCTCTTCACAGCGCGAGGTTGATGTAAAGAGTGGCAAGGGAGTATCACATTCCGGGCCCACAGTCAGTTAAAAGTGAAAAGTAAGGAGGGTCAACCAGATAACACATTCTTGACTTTGTGAAGAAGTTCTGACATGCCATCTTTTTCTAGTTAAGATGCTCTTTACACGCAAGTTTCTATTCCAAGAAAATTTCGAATTTGCAATCTCTGTCATTACACCCTGCGCCCATTTAGTTAAAGAAAGCAAAACAGAGCATTTGTTTAAATAAATCTTGGATACCTGACAAAACAAGTGATCGTATGGAGGGAAACTAACCACACAAGGCAGTGTTCACTGGCAGGTACAGTTAAATAGCTTGGCAAACTACATAAATATTTAATTTATTAAAATAAATAATAGACCTACAGGTTATAAAATAAAATAAAAATAAAGTTTATTATACCAAACTGTACGGCACCAAATCCTTAAAATGTTCTTACACTGAAATATGTGAATGATATTGTGGATTTCACGGAAGGTAGAATTTCTTGGATGAGACAAAGACTCTCAGCTTCTTAAGTAATACTGTATTCCTTTTAGTTATTTCGCAGTAAAACACTCCACTTTCAAATTTATGTACATAGAAAAGAGTCACGAAATATGGCTATATGTTATTATGCCCAATAGTAACAGCCTTTATTACTTAATATTCTGGGACTAACAGTAAGTACGAGTCAGAGTACTTTGAATTTTGTATATCGTTATCTAACTTATATGCTATTTATTTAGTTACGCTACGTGTGAGCTACACGCCAGTTCTCTGTGAGAGAAGCGGTGAGGCCGAAGAAACATTAGAGCATAGAGTAGTATAACACAATATGCAGAACTTGTTCTCGAAGGTATGAGTTGACGCTAAAGAAAGAGTTGAGAGCAGATCATATAAGATAAGATAACTTGCTGGCGCGGCAGTACTCCCCTGTAGCAGATTAACTCTTTGCGTCGCTTTAGTAACAAGGAAACGACTGGTGAAAAATCTGTAGAGCAGCGCGTGAATACTACTGGTGTTAGTGAGTACTACTGGTGTTAGTGAGTACTACTGGTGTTAGTGAGTACTACTGGTGTTAGTGAGTACTACGTAAAGTTGATGTTAATAAAAGTAAGCCCGTTATAATAAACAACGGTCGATAGTAATGGACAGTAGGTGATGTTAATCTATAATAATCGATAGCGGTTGATAGTAACAGATGATAGGCGATAGAGATCGGTGTTATTCTATAATTATCGTAATGCACGCCTATTGGTGGAAGTGTGACGGACGTCATTAATGGCTCCATTTACATAGGAATGAAAAGTGGACTGCAGCCTAATATTGTTTGATTGCTTCCTATGTTACCGTTTTTCGGCGCATTACAGCGTGAATGTTATTGCGGTATGTTACATAACGTGCGCATGGCTAGGTAAGCAATAATAAGCCAGGATTGCTTCTAATCTAAGGAACTGTATGTGGTTTTCGTCAATCTTAGGAGGCCGCGTACGTCTTCCAAATCCGTATCTGCTTAGCATCAACCCCGTCATCCTTACATGATACAGTGTAACCCAGTAAGATAAAGAGCGTTACAATCATACACAAGTCACTAACATCGGAATAAAATGCGCACATCTGATAGCACATGTTGCGCAACATGTAATGTCAACTTATCTATCAATATTCGCGTTTTATGTATATTAAATTCCAACCTCACAGAAAAGACGCTGTGCCCCCATTACAAAGACACCTTTTTTTACCTTTTAAAGCCTAGGGGTAACTTTACGTACCGCCAGGTTTAACATTAAAAAATTCTACGTGGTGCCCACATTGCGTTTATGTGTTTTGTACGGATCTCAGAACAAACAGCAACTTTTGCCTTATAAAACACTGAGTGAATGGTTTTTATAACCGAAGTGGAGAGTGTTTACAGCGCGGTACGCACTGAGTCCTTATATAAAAGAGATACGCTTCGTCTTTAAAGGGTTAATGTTGTTTAGGAAAATAAAACTGTTTTAGCTGAGCATCGCACACCCTACAAAACACATAAATAAATTCCGTAAATAAAAGGCAGCATTTAGGACTGTTATAACATGTAATGCATTTAGTAAATTAGATTTCTTCTATTGCGGAAACGGAAGAGATGGTATTGTGTCAAGAATCAGAGATTACGCATTTCAGAATTTTAATTATTGATGCTAATATACGGCATGATTATTCCCATTCGTCTAATGCATTGCGACAACAGGAAACACCCTATCGTTAGGATAAATAAATGTGCTCGCTTCTGTAAAGTTTTTATTGTCAGTGTAGAGTACTCTCTTAAATACTGCTGAACACACCCTGTGGAACGGTTGGGAGGGGCGACAGAAATTAACCGGGGAATCTACATTGTATATGAGCGAAGAATGATTAGGGTAGTTAAATACTAGCGTCTCGACGGGGGTGAATCTTAAAGGCCAAGTCGAGTTGTAAAAATGTTTATCTGTTCACGCCCACCACTACCACCCCTACCTTACTCACGAGGAAATTCTAAGCACGGAGGACACTTCACTACCGTTTAAACTACTACAATCTAAGATTCAGAACAGTTACAGCAGTATAGGCCATATTTTAATTATATTGTAAAAATAATTGCATTCTTGGAATTCTGAGATAAACTTACATTCACAACATGAAGACATACTGGGTAGTGGAGGTATAACGCCGCTCATTCTTAATTTCGACACTAGTTGGAGGTGGGTGCTCGGCTTCACTTCCCAGTTGCTATTGTCAGAGCAAAAAGCTTCTGATATTCGCTTGACACTAGCCTTGATAAGCCTTGCAGCTGGTCTGGACGTTTCGGGAGAACAGAGGACTCTCTTTTCTCTGAGTACGAGTTCTGGTAGTAGAGCTAGTTGTCTAGTGCTTAATATTGACTGTGCTATCCGGACTGGTGTGTTTGCTACTAGGACTTGCATCAGCTTCGCAAATCTAAACTTTTTTCTTTGATTCCACCAATATTTCTACTTCTGTAGAAATGGTATTCTTTAACCTTTTAAAGCCTAGCGGTGACTTTACATACGACCAGGTTTAACATTAAAAAATTCTACGTGGTGCCCACATTGCTTTTATGTGTTTTGTACGGATCTCAGAACAAACAGCAACTTTTGCCTTATAAAACATTAAGAGACTGGTTTTTATAACCGAAGTGGAGAGTATTTACAGCGCGGTACGCACTGAGTCCTTATATAAAACAGATACGCTTCGTCTTTAAAGGGTTAATATTGGATTTACACACAGTGCATTATATTTTGTATAGGAAGCGTAGTGTTGTTATGCAGTTAGCCAAAATTGTGTATTTTTCATTAATTATGTTATAATGTTTAAGAATTCTTTTCAATTAGATTGCAACTAATCAGACCAAATACTGATCACGTATTCTGTATCTGTCAAATACCTGTGGAAAAACGGGAATAAAAACGGGGCGTAGGTCACTTATTTATAAACTTCAAGCAGGCCTATGCTTATAGTAGGATGGTTGTTTTATATAATATTCTTATCGAATCTGATTTACCTATAAAATTCTTAGATCATTACACTGAAACCTATAGTCAAGTCCGTATAGTCAAATATTTTTTGAAATTTTTGAGAGGCGTTATAACCCTTGCTTTAAAAGCTTTATTAGAATATACCAGTAGGAAGTTTCCAACAAGACAGGAGATGCTGGAATTGAAGAGGATATTTTGCCTTCTGCTCTATGCTGAAGGTATTTATTAATTAAGTGACAAATATATATCGGTTATAATGAAAAACAGATGAATTTTTCTAGTAAGAATATTGATCGAGAAGAAAGTACTGAGAAATCTGAAGGTACGTTCATGTAACATGAACAGGATGCAGGAATGTATTACAACACAAAGGTGTTTTTAAAAACTTAAAAAATGTGGTAAAATCCAAATATTTGGAAAGAAAAATAACAAAACAAATTTTATGTATAAAGAAATTGAAGCAAATTAAAATGAAGGAATATCTGCTACCACTCAGTCTAGAATATTTTTTTTTGTTCCCGGTTGATATATAAACCACAAAGATTAAAATAGAATAAGATAGGAGGGCATGGAATGGATTAATGTGGCGTCAGAGAGCAGCAAGTGGCGGTCTCTTCTTTATACGGTAAAACAACTTCTGTTTCCCTAAAGTAGGGGAATAATTTCTTCACTACCTGAGGAATTATCAGATCTTTAAGAAGGAATCGGTTCTATAGAGTTAGTAAAATTTGTAAAAGCCTTCCTAAAACGAAACCTAAAGCGCCCCTTATTTGCTGATCTAATGAATCAACGTATGACCAGGGATTTTAGTCAACTAAGGTTCTTGAATTTTCAAACGTGATTTATTTTGAAAACTCTGCACGTTTTGAAATATGATAGTTCAAAGTATTAATACTTATGACATCCTGGAAGTATTGTATAATTGTTAGATATATCTGTATTGCACAACAAGCCTACATTTAGGCCTTATATTACCTATATCAGAGGCGTGTTACTATTCATTTACTACACTCTTTCAGTATAATAAATCATAACACTCTACTCCTCTCGGTGAAGAACTGTAGCTTAAAAATGACTCCTCCGCGAGCTTTGAAAGGAAAGTTAGAAACTTGAAGGGCAGTTTATTCTATTCTGGGCCAAAACACTATTCAAAGAAAATGAAGAACCCGTTCTATTCCCTTGAAGCTGAGGGCCTTACACTTTATTTTCTTTCCTCATCTTCCATTTTAAAGCCTTAGTTGCTGCTCAGCTTTAGAGATAATTAGAACTTCAGAATTTCATTACCTGGACGGAGACGCGGAGGAAGGAGGGCCTAGCAAGATTATTTTAAAAGAGATACGAAATTACCTGATTAAAGGAAAGCATCATTAAGGCAAGCAAAGGTAATTAGCGAAACAAAAATAAATGTAAAAAAAGGGAAAAGAGTTTAAGGGGAAAAATGAGAACACGAAGATGCCAAGCAAAGTATAAAAAACCCAAGACCGTAGTAAGTGTCAGACGAACAACGTACAACGTACAAGTGTCTGTTTTAAGGATTAAGTGCATGCTGGAGTGGGTAAAGAACTTGTAGAAAAATGTGGATACTTGACAAACTAACAAGGCTTCTTATCTAAATCTGCCCGGAAAGTCCAAGTCCACGCTTGTATACTAATTTAGTGTGAAGTAAAACATGGCGCAGTCACAATAAATATGTGTTTCGTTCAAAAAGACGTCACTTTCAGTTCACACATTCTCTAAAACTTAAGTATCATAAATCAGACTGCAGATACAGAGAGAGACAAACAGCGAGAGGTAGAATGACAGACTTGAATTACTACGAAAAGGCAGAAAGCAGTTAAGTATTCTTTACAAGGCAATTTAATAGGTGTAAGTTTGATACTAGTTACGTATTGATAATGGTTCATTTCTTGCGCAGCACCGGGCCAAGGCTATTGCGTCTTTTGCACAGATTATTTGACATCAATATAACAAACGAGCATATGACGTAGCATGAGTTTAGATCCTGGAATATTGGACTAATATACATAAAACACTTCATTATCATTACCTAGAGAGACTTAAAAGTAACGAAGTTATGGAGATAATGATGAATGCATTCTTATTTTCTATTAAAGAAAGGGCAGATTAAATAAGTCAGCAGACAGAAGATAGTGTAAACCACAACTCTGATTAATAATACATATCTCAGTCAGGAGAGAACAAATTTTTCAAAAATCTTCCTAAAAATTCTAGGCGCCAGAATGATGATACGAAAAAAGTTCCATATGGAAGACCAAAACATATTAGGCGCCACCGCACAAAATTTAGTCAGTAGGGCGATTTGGAGATAGGGTTTGTGCACCACTGGTCTAAGATTTAATTTGACTGAAGCATTAGGCGTAGCACTTGCAATGTAAAAATTTAAAAAATGTATGAAATTTTATTATAGGATATGAGTTACTTTGATGAGATGCTTTTGAGGGACAAGGTGATCTCATGCTGTGGCTGGAAACTGGTTTCACCTTAAGTGACAATGAGGTTAAACGAATGCAATTTGTTCTTTTCAACCATGACGTAATTTTCCAACTTGTTTTACTTCTCACAAGTTTTCATTGCTGTCGACATGATATGTTCATGATGATGATGATAATGATGATGAAGTTGTATCTGTTGGTGTTTTGTTTAAAGACACTCTCAGTAACTCAGACTGTGCAGCGTCGAGTGATAGGATAATTACAGAATAATAGAAAGAACTCTTAAGAATGGAAGTTGTTATGATATAGTTTGAGAAGCTGTTTCAACCAGTGACCGCGTATAATCACGAAATATTTCAGTCAGGCTGACCTGCCCCCAAGTTTGAACCTGTGAACTTTTACGTGTGTAGGAATGTTGATTTTTCTATTCTGTTTGTTTTTAAGCGTTAAACTACATATACGGAGTGCAAAGTTTATGGTGACTTCAGAGGCATGCCGCGAAGTTGATTACAATTGACTTATGAACCGTCTAAAATCAGCATAAGAAAGAGACATAAGAATTAAGGATAGAAGAGGGCAGGGACGTGAAAGTCGTGGGTGGAACAAAAATTTATTTTGGAGTTGGGGACGATGCGAAAGGACATAAATTTCTTAGATTTCCAGGCTTCACCCGCTCGTCCTTCTTTTAAGACTGGAATGAATATTAAGATATTAGACTGACCTGAAGTTGTGGCTGTAGAGAGGGGCCCGTAGGATTTTGAGTTGTTGGTTAATTTAGAAGAATAAAATTTATCTACATTTTATATTCTTTTTATGAGTACCTCACCGAAAAAGCAGTGAACTTCCATTACAAAGAACAAATCATTGTAGCCGTATATATCGGTATCTCTCAGACTTTCTGGTGTGAAGGATTCATTACAAAATTTTACAATTTCGGAGGGTCCTCTCCAAAAAATTTTCCCACGAAGAAGAATAAAGAAAGAAACTTTTTTATAAACAGAATTCAATTGTATATTGGAACCCCGGCTAACAAAAACGTCCATAGGGAAGCAGTAACTCTATTGTTAGAATCATACGAAGGACTTACATACACTGCATCAACAAATGTCATATTTCTGTCACGTTAAAAGCGGCGATACCTAAAGCAACGAGTAGGCCATGAAGTGTTAGGGTCAATAAATATTTTGAAATTTCTTTTGAGTCAACGATTCAGCGCAGGCGTGGGGCAAATTTTGTTTAATTACACTGCTTTAATTTTGTTCATTTCCTTAGGTACATTTTATGGAATTCATGGATGGGGACGCGCTTCCTGAACAGTGAAAATTAAGTTACAATTTAAAATATGAATAATATATCAATTAACATACGTCTGAAGGAAATCGGTCACTTCATATGGGAATAGATGCTACACAGGAAGTTACGTGTGTATAAGCAATGGTGTCAATATGACACAAATGAATAAGAGGGTTGATGTTGTGCATTTATGATCGGGAGGAGCACGTTTAGAATTATAAGAGGCAATGTGATGTAAAGCTGCTGATTTGAATTCCAGGGACTGTAAGCTAGAACTAGGGTCCCGTGATATGCCAACCGCATTTCTTTCATTTTTTCAGCCAGCAGGTCGGTACAGTGGTAAATGTGTATTTTATATTCTAGATGTACCAGTTCGAATTTTGATCTCCCACATGATCACCTGCCATGACAATCTTCATAATATTATATGACGTCTAACACAGATGACGTGACAGACTGGTAGCACACATTAGATGAGAGGCAAAAGGCTTTTCACTGGCAATTTAAAAGGACATGAACCATTTGAAAGACTCAGGCACGTCGGTAATTAAGTTAAAAGGAACCTTATACTAAATAAATGGGGAAGAATTATGTCTAGTGCATTTATCTGGCTCGAAAAATTTTCCAGTTCGAATGCTTGGAAAGATCATGCTGAAGCTTCGAATTTTGTAGCCAACGGATAGCTTTCTGATATATGAGCTAGTATAGTCTGTTCACGAGAGAATGTTCTGAAGAGTTAATTAAAAAATTGCGTACTTCAGTGTAGGAAGAAAGAACTTTTTTCTCTCTTAAACTGACAAATCAGAATGCATGTCACTGTAGCACATCGAAACTAACCAAACTAATCTGTGATTTGGAGTTAAGGGCTTTACTGGCTTGTATTAGAAACAAGCGCATAGGCGTAACTGGAAGGGGGGGAAGGGGGGCAAATTTCCAGTCCAAAATTTTTTCAAACGAGCAATATTTTATTTGGTTACTGAATTGAATAACGGCAAATAAAAAATAGACAGAAAAAATGAAAAATTTGCGTTTTACGGGACAAGTTCTCCCCTTTTTCAAATTTGACTCCTTTGTAAAATAAAGTTCCTAGTACCCATGGTCAATTTTGCGCCCCCCCCCCCCGTGTTATTAGCCAAGTGACGCTTATGAGCAAGGGCACAGTTAAGGGTTCAGTCGGATGTCCCTAAGACGCAACAAGGATAAGATCCATGTTCAAGTTGAACTAAAATACATGTGCGTGAGGGTGTCTGATACGGTAGGCCATGATTTTGAGAAATGGGTGTTGGAAACGCAAACTCTTTCTTCTTGTTCGTCTCAGCTCAATCTAGATCCCACCTCGTAAATTCACGTGACTTGCTAACACATGAAGCCGTCTTCAGTTCTATTCGTGGTCTGGCAATTTGGCTCCCCCCCGCTTGCTCCGCCCCGAGCACCCTTCAACAACCAGCTACCCAATAGTAATTAACTGGACCCCCCGGACAGGTAAGGGAGAACATACACTGAATCTAATATAGGAAATGGATCAAACTGATTATTATACACGTTGTGGGTTGAAACACGAAGTATAAAAATATTAAACTATCCATGCGTTAACCAAATTCTGCCTATACATACGTACCTAATTTTAAGCTAGAAAATTTTTTCTTTTCTGTGACAATGAAATGCCAGTTAATTAAGTAACATATTAATAAATTGGTGATCTACTATTAGGTCATAACTTATGTAATATGTGCTTGTAGTAGAAATCATTGTGATAAGTTACTATGCAAAAAAATTGTAAACCTGTCTCGGCTAAACGACAAGCTAAGCCTATAATTGTCTTTCTTATTCCATAAAAGTAAATTTTCATTTTTTTTTCATTTAGCATCACATAAACAACTCATACAGGATGTTCCGCACATTCTTAACATCGCTACTATAGGCAGGTGTGTGACAACCTCCACGGTTCACCTATTTATCTTCGGAGAAAGGGCCCATATTTCCAGTAAACAGGAGGCTCGACGGGTAGCAGATCTAATTTGGAAGGTTTGGAGAAACGAAAAGAAGAAAAAAGCGACGAGAGTGCCGGAAATGGGACCCAGAATCCTCAGTCGTCCAGCCCCTATCCTAATCATTAAACAAAGTAATGTGGGCTTCCTGTCTGCCCTACGTAAGCCATTAAATTTAAGACTGTGAGAAAAAAATAGCAGGTCTGTTTAGATACACGAATTTGATAGTCTGAAGGAATTACATGTAATGTTAATGGGGTCAGTTAAGATTTTTGACATCATAGCCGATATTGGGTGATGCGTTTGTGGTTTTATTCTGAGTATGACAAAATACACATAAACAAATCCTATCTTGCGGAAAAAAACATGGAATACACAAAATACACATAAAAAATTCCTATCTTGCGTGAAAAAAACATGGAATTTGTGATGTGATTTATCTGTATAATCTTAATTTGGGTCATCCCGGGGTATTATTCTAAATACAATGATAATAAACACAGACACACCACTATATATATATCTATATATATATATGTTGCAAGCTACGTCGTTTATTCTGCGGTTGTGCCAGTATACTGAGTTTTAACATTTATATATGTACCTGATGATGGTTCGGCTGAACCGAAACATGTAGTAAGTCAACCTCGGTTATAATGGATCCCAACGGGAGGCCAAAAACTATCCGTTATAACCGACGTCCATTATATCCGAGGTTCGGTTAAATTACTTTTTAACATAATATTTAAATGTGTACCACTTAAGTTACACTTGCTTTCAGTTTTACTGCATATGGACATGAGCAGCTACATTTTGCACACACAAAAACACACATTACTGCATTCGTGAACCCTTGATGTAACAGATGGCAGCACCACACACCAAAATGCCTGAATGCTCCCCTCCTTTACGCACCTACATACTCAAAATTAATTACCCCCCCTCCCCAATGGCGCAACAGCCCCTCTTGGGCCAGCGTTCCCTCATTACCGTGGCTTTACGATCACACTCAGACGCACCAACTCTTGTAGGACTACTCTCGTCGAATGATCGGCCCGACGCAAAGACCCCTATGTGACAACACACGACACTCACAAGAGAGAGAATCCATGTCCCCGGCGGGATTCGAACTCACAAACCCAGCAAGCGAACGGCGGCAGACCCACGCCTTACATCGCGCGGTCGCTAGGGTCGGCCAGAATATTTAACCACTCTATTTATTCGCGTGGCGCAGTTGGTTGAGGCACTGCGCTACAAACCGGAAGGCCTCGGGTTCAATTCCCGATGGTGTCACTGCAATTTTTCATTGACATAATCCTTCCGGTCGCACTGTGGCCCTGGGGTGTACTCAGCCTCTAACAGAAACAGTACCAGGAATATTTCCTAGGGGTTAAAGGTGGCCGGTGCTTAGGGCTGACAAGCTTGCCACCTTCATGTGCCGCTTGTCTTCAGACCTGGGAACCTCAGCCTCCTGGAAGCCCCTGGGCCTTTCAAGGTCTGCAATAGGATAGCTTTACCTGTTTACATATTCGCACCTGGTTGGTTGGACCGTACTGACACATATCACTTCTTTGCCGAAAAATGAATTCTGTGTACGTACGGTACAAAATCGCTACCTAAGAAGTTACAAGTAAATGCGCCGAAGTCAAGCCGTAATTGATTTATGAAAGGGCACTGTGCCCCAAGTGCCATAAACATGCTCGCATATGACAATTACAGTATTTTCTCCCTGCTGCATGAATAACAGAAACAGGTAGAGACTTCCCTGGTTTATCCATTATAGCCGATAATGGTTTGACCTTGTCCTTAGCAAAGCCAAACAAACTACAAAATTTACAAGTCTCCACGGCGTCTCCGGGTACAAAATGCTATCAAATTGCATTTGCAGTCTGCATGTCGCTCTGACGAGTGCCCACCCAGCGCTCGAACACAGTGTAACCTCTGTGAAATTGTCATTATTTTGCCAAAAACGGTATAGCCGAGTAAAATCAACTGTTGGGGAATGTCGGAGAAATCCGATGTGGCCGAAGATCCGATATATAGGAGAGCGGTGTAACAGAGGTAGTTACAGCGATGAAGCATAGGGAAACGGGCGGGGAATGCGAAAACGATCTGTTATAAACAGAAGTCCGTTATAACCGAGGCCGGTGTAACTGAGGTTGACTGTATATGGGCACAAAATTAGAATAAATAACGTAGTGTGCAATATATATATATATATACTGTGGTGTGTCTGACTGTGTTTATTATCGCTGTATTATCTGCACACTAGTCGGTATAAACAAAATTCCGTAAAAACTGGAGGATCCTCTCTCCATTGCCTCTGAACGTAATTTAGGTTTTCGTTCCCTATAAAGAAAGAAAAATCCAATTATACTGATTCGCGGCCCAGCATCAATGAAGACAAAGCTTTATGGAGGGAGAAATATGAACACTAAAATCCTCAAGGTTTAATGTAGTGTCCTCTTATAGAAAAGACTGGCATTTCGTGAAAGAAAGATCCAAGAGAAATATTTTCCCTGTCTGAGAAGGAGCCAGTATCCTAAGCGTTTAATTTCCTCGTTCTTGTCCGAATCTTTCTGTTAATATTGACTCTTTCCAGAAATAGGCAGTAAACCTTGGAAGTTACACCAATCGTTAAGAAGTCCCTAGAGGTAGGCAGAAAATGTAGTTAGAAGCATTTAAGTCATCTAACTGGTATATTAATATTACCTCTATAATATTTAACATTTACAATATCCTTGAGGAAACTTTTGACTAAGACAATTAGTACTTCAGAAACTCAAGGCAAACTTCGAACACTAGAGTAATTTATTCAGCTATCAGGACGCCAGAATGTTTACAAACATTTATACTGATTAATTAACTTCATTAACATAAGAACTGAGGTGTTCGTGTTTGATTTATTTAAGTTACAGCAATTTCTATATGAATTATTTCTTATAAGAAGGAGACCAGATTCCTTTGGGTAGTGTGTTTAAATCACGATGCACCTACTACTTGTGTGATTTCAGCAATGCCGGAAATTTTAATCGATATTACTTCGGTAGAATAGAAGGCTTTTTATTTTTGCAAATAGTGGTGACAAAAGAACTCCATACTCGTGAGGGTAATATGGAGCACTTTTCTCGGTGTACTTGCTGGGCTGCATAAATTTGGTTCATGTGCTATATAGCTATAACAGCGACAGGATATACAGAATTGTTGTTGCGAAAAGGCAATAAGGTATTTAACAACAATAGAATAAAAAGTAATATTTGTTTTCTTTTACATACATATACATATATAAATTTTAGAATTTATTGGCCATAACCGGGAAGACTATGAAGCCGCTGAATTACGTTATTTTAAATTTAGGAACATTGAGTAGCTAAACTAAGGATTTGTAATCAATTAAATTATTTGATAAAATATATTATTGTTGTGTATGAGCTAAAAACAGTTCGGTAACAAATCGTAACTTTGCCGCACAGAGTCGTTTCCTTGCCATGTCGTAATTATCTCCTGTACGGAAAGTAAATTTAGAAAAAGAACACACTTTATGGCAGGCAAGAACTTTCATATAACTTCAGAAACATGTGTTAGAATCGCGACGGCTTTGTTTAAAATTGCAAAATTTCGAGAACCTCTACTAGGCTTTCCTGAAGCGAAGGGTCTAAAATCATGTAGCCTTAGAAGTACCTTCAGCAGAAGAGTTTATACATCGAGTTTCCTAAATTATGGGAATTACGACTCGGGGAAAAGAATATGGGTAGTGTCCGGAAAAACACATGTTTTGAGTTTTGGATTACTAAAGTGTTAAAACAAGCATATGCAGACATGTGTGGGCTACTCTAAGTGTTTGGTGAAGACATCTAAGACATTTAGATCAACTCAAATAGCGTATACAAAAATACGGAAAACGTAACCATAGGAATTCTTACCGACAAAAGTGAAGGATTTATCAGAAGGAAAAAAAAACCGGCCAAAGGTAGCATATTTCTGTTACTCGGGGATAAACTTAAACTCTACCAGTTAAATCATCTAACGCAATATTTTATATCGATTAATTACAGAAATGTCTGTCTAAAATACTTTTAATGAAATAGACGCCTGTATTAAGTTCAGCTGTCATTTTCTGTGTGGAAGAAGAAAATTTAATCCCACTTCATCGTAAGCTAAGGTTACCGTACAAACGTGCCTTTCTGTAACTTCTTTTCCAGGTCCTGGTCTCTTTCCTTTTCTTGGAAGAGCGACAAGATACAGCTAGGAATATTATAATGGACGTCGCATGAGAACCCACCGAGACACGACGGCTGAAGTAAAACGAAACCATATCGGTGGAGATAGAGTGACGAACGGAAGATTAAGTTGAAGCAAACAAATGAAGAAATGTGACTGCCACTACTACCAATATGTACCTACCCACCAACTCAAATAACTAGGCAATGTCCGCCCGACTCCATGCATAATTTATAGTTGAGCCAAGTTCCATTTACATGCTAATTGATAATATCCAGCAACCAGCAAGCAAAGTTCCTTCTCTGAATTAAACGTCAGCTGCTGCATTCTGAAAAGGCATTAGGTTGGAGGGAGGGGGGGGGGGGAGGCGGAAATTTCCATTACATATAAACAAGAATTTAAGGCGAGGCTATTTTTAATATTTTATGGGAATAAAGATTATTTAAAGTCTATTATTTGTAGCCACCGCCAATACAGCTTTCACATTTCATGTTTAAGACTCATACAATTTCAGGTTGTAGTCCTAAAGTGTGTATCAGCTACTGGTATAAAATCTCCCGTCATTTTGTTAGAAGAATCTATAGAGTTTAATGCAGCAAAACAAGAGTTGACAAAGCCTATTCTGAACGACATTTCCAACTATTCTGCCCCTTGCACAAGAATTAAGTGAGCGCGAGTGTGTAAGTCATATCTACAGCCCATCATGGTGGCTTATATTTCTTCATGTTATTCGCAACAAATTAAAACGTGTGAGAACAGAGGTTGTCGCAGCTGTGTTACTGGAGATTCAAGTATTCTGCAGTGGTATGCCGCGTCGAACACTCGACAGGCTGTAACATTCCAGAAGACCTCAACCTTCAAATTAAAATACGTAACAAGATAAATTCCGTAAATATGATTAGCAAACTAAATGCACTGAAAATTTCCTTTATTCAGAATTGATTATTTCTCAGGTAGTTAAGAGAGTTCGTTTTTATGGCCCCCTAAACTTCGTCACTGGATTTACAAGTGTGCGACACGGGTATCTACCCATCCACCCCTCCACGTATGGCGCTACATACCCTTCTGGGCAATGCTTTCCCTCAAAATCCGCCTCCATTCTTCTTAACCCCAGCTCGTCTCCTCTAACCCCGTATTCCTATAATCTGTAATGGATCCCTCTGGACAACGTCCGCCGATCTTCTTCTTGGTTTTCCTACTGAACTTGTATTGTAGAATTTCCCTTTAAGAACCGTTTTTGGGAAAATTTCTTCTTCCATTCTCATGATGTGGCCTGCCCATTTTAGTCTTCTAATTTTAATATCATCTACGATGTTTAGATCTTTATAAAGGGTGTAAATTTCTTTTTCCATCTTAGGCGCCACTACTCTATCTCTTGCACTGAGCCGTCTATCTTCCTTAATATTTTACGTTCAAGTGCGTGCAGCATGTTTTCTGACATTTGTGTTAAGAGACATATTACACTTTCGTAACACAATACTAGCCTGATTAATATTTTATATAGTCTTATTGTATTATTTCGGTGAATTTATTTAGATCTAAATACGGTTTGCAGAGTAGCAGTCTTAATTAGCAGCTACAATTCTAGTTTTCTTGTCTTTGTGTCTACCCACTTCCGCATTATTCCAGCATTTTTGTGTCATTACGCTGCGTATTCTACATAGACAATAAGTATTTTCCGCTTATTTAAGGCTATAGCAGAGAAAACAGCCTGTGGGTATATTGAAATTCGCTGGACGACTGGTTGATGCCGCTTCGAAACTCGTATGGGATGCTGTTTATTCTAAATAAGGTTCGCAGTTTTATTTAGTCCACCAAGAAGATCCCTGAAGAAAGTCCCATGTTAGGCTATGGACACTTCCTCTAAGAAGTCCTTATCCACTCCCAACTTACTGACTTACACATATAGACATAATTATTATCAACAACTTTAAAAGAAATGCAAATAAATGTACTGAACGCAATATATTTTTGTAGTTTGTTCAGTTATTCTCTTAGAAGTGTGTATTTAAAACCCGATATAACTTATCTACTCAATGTTCAATTCAATGTTCTTTGTAGACCGACATGACCACAGGCGCTAGTGCAAGCCTCTAAGGAATAAAGCTTTCTATGATACTGCGTTCATTTATCAAAATAAACCATAAATATTTCCAATAGTAAACTAATATTCCTGAACTGTTTGTCAAAATGTGATGAATAGGTATTATTGTCCCACTTCGATCGTGCTGTTAACCAACGTCAACAGTTCGTAAATATCATTTCTTAATTTTGCAACTGTCAACTAAACGTAACTCGGCACCTCGGATCTATTTTCTTTACTAGGGACTATTTGGCTGTTATTCAGTTACAAATATGTTGAGATCTTCATGGAATCGCATTTCAGTGTGTATTATACGAGTTACAAAAGAGTAGGGATTTTATTTATCTCCTGAAATATCTCGTAATTGAGGATGAAACAGATAGTTTATAAAAGCCAATTTTTAACGTATCGCTTTTGATTGTATTTGGAAGATATGAAACAGAATAGAAACATGTATGTATACGGCAAGCTTCGTAAGAGAATGACCACACATACATGCAGGAAATATAAACGTAGTCTACACGAGTGACAAGTGCTGACCACAAACCTAAATTAATTGCCACAATCCTTTCTATCCGATTATCATTACGGCGCTATATACAGTACCCCGCAGACTAGATGATTTGAAGAGAGTAACTGCTTGGCATCAATAAAATCTGACAGCATACACCTGCAGAATACCAAACAGTTCTACACGCTGTCCATAGATGGCAGCACAAGTACTGTTTGGCATCCGCGACTCAACTGGCCATTATGGCAGAACACATAAAAGAATTGAAGAACTCAGACATGATGAAAGCTCGTCGATTGTAATAACTCTACAGACACAATCATTTTCTAGGCAGCGAAAAATAGAGGAATTCGTTGGACAAGTCTGAATGCAGTGAAGGTACAAACCAAGGTAAGAAACAGAAAAAAGCGACCTTAGGCTGCACAACCATAAAAAGTAGTCCGCTGACGTAGATAAAAAGTAGGTCTGATTCCGAACGTTCATTATCTGATGATCGATACAAATGTTAAAAGTGGTAGCTAGTTTCTTATCTGCTCCTTTGGCTGTAATGGGATCAGTTAAAGATATCAAATGCGTCCATTATATTACAAGATATGTGGCTTGTACAAAACAAAATATGGTGACTCATTGTTTTCACCGCCTGTTTTGAAAGTTGGTTTGCAACGTAATATATTGTAATGTGGAGCAGGTGATTGAAATTGAAGATGTCCAGTACACGAGTCATGTGGATGACCTGAGATAAACTTTTGTTTCAGTTAAAAGAAGTAAGCTCTGACCTTCATCCACCGGAATTTTTTAAGGTACATATAAGTAAATTAAAACAGTTATCATTATTAGCTTGTAGTGTTCAAAAAATTTTCCACAACACAAATTTCAAAGAAGTTAGACTGAATTTATTTTCGGGAAAATATACATTTCAGCTTTCAGAGCATTTATACACATGCTAATGTCACAGATAAAATTCTAGCGACTGCTGTATAAATGCCAAATTTGCGGTGTCGAGTAGTTACTTGATAATAAATGCACTATTCTAGAGAAGCAGGGGTCCGTTCCTGAAATGTTACATTTAAAACCAAGATATTTAAATAAAAAGTTAGTGGCTATATGTGTCTTCACCGAAACGTCGATAATTACTTAATAATCATCTGAAGTTATGATCTTAACGTGTTGTCTTGGGCAAGTATGTTGCATTGTTTCAGGAATGAGTTAAGTGAAAAAGCTAAACCATGATTGAAATGCATTTGTATTTGAGCGGCTGTCCACATTTTACATTTACATTACACACTGTATATTTTTTATTGAATTGCTTATTTAACCCCCGTAATAATATGAATTTTATGTGAACTGCAGCGACTGGATTACAGGCCATTTTAAGGTCACTGTTGAACGAGGAAGCAGAGCATACTGTGAACTGCATTAGATCCAGTGACACACAATCAACTGAACATACAGTCTTGAGTGCTACAGGACACCACCTTACATTTAACCACACGTTTATGGATACATCACTGATTATCTGTAACATCTACCGACATGTTTCCATATGATATCATATGATTATAACTCCACATACTTTGACTATGTCAAAATTGTCTACAATTGGAAGATTTTAACCTAACTTTAAGGACAAGTGCAGATGATCTTATACATTTTTAAACATTTTATCCAGTGGGGGTGATGTGTTTTTTATACGTATGCTATTATTGGAACCAGTGCTGCCGAAAGTGTCAATGTGAACTGTCTTGCTCAAGACTCCTGTTATAAACCTCATGGACGCCCAGCGTTCTTCACAATGAGTGTCCCCCGATGATGGCGACATTAGACCCCGAAACATTTGTCGGGAAGTAATAGTTGTTAATATAAAGTGCATTAGTTGGTGACTTTGTCCAAATATTGAAAATGCATCAGTTGGAGCAAAATAACAGATTGAGGTGTACTGTGTTTAGGTTGTTCATGATAGGGTCTAGTGATAGGTCCTCGTGAACAGGGCAATGACCTTGTCCAGTTACAGGAAGGAAGGGGTGGTTCTTTTCCACCTGAGTAAATATAGACGTCTGAAGCCAGAAACGTTTCTGAGAAGTGGTCCTAACTTATCCATTCACGTACATTGACATGATAATAGAGTTCACTGCCAATTCCGATGGTCGGTCAGTCTAAGGTGTAAGTCTCAAACAGCTTGATTGCCGGAATCGCGGGTTCGAATCCCACTGAGTGCATTGATGGTCGTCTCTTGCGTTTGTTATGTGTTTTGTAGGTAGCGGCTTCTGCGACGGGCTGGTCACTCGGGCAGAGCAGTCGTACCAGTTCTGTGTATGTCTAATTGTGTGTGACCTACGAACCTCAAAAATGAAACGGCCTGAATTCGACTTGAGCTGCAGCGCCTCAGGAAAAAAAGGGTTATTCACAATTTCTGAAATAACATATCGTAAACGAAAAACACGATGAAAATTGCCAGTAATTACACTTTAAGGCACTAAAAATTATTCAGCCCGAACAACTGCTAATGTAACATTTGCAACACACTGTTTTATCTAGTTCCCTGAACGTTATTCTGAATTGAACGTTCTCAGAGTTTTGTGCTGTTTGTGACTGAAAGGGGATTATAAGAGGATGGAGGAGACTAATAGGGAATAAGGATATCTGGAGGCGAACTATTTAAGAGGTCAGGGAGCAATGTGGGCTGTCGCGCAACGGAAGAGGAAAAAGAAGGTGTTGATGATGCAGAAGATATGACTGGAAGAGGTTCTAAATCACACACACACACAGACACACACACACACACACACACACACACACACACACATACACACACATACACACACATACACACACACATACACACACAAACATACGCACACACATACACATACACATACACACACATACACACACACATACACACACACAAACATACGCACACACATACACACACACATACACACACATACACACACACATACACACACACAAACATACACACACACACATACACACACATACACACACACATACACACACATACACACGCGCGCGCGCGCGCGCTCATATGTATATATATATATCTTAGTGTGAAGTGAGACCATGTGTCTTAGAACTGCGGTCCCATTCCGGCCCATTTCCCATTGTTCATTTCCGGATGACCAGTAACAGGGAAACTTCAAAGTACTCGGAGAGCAACCTAACCCATTGCCTCTTTGTCAACCGAAGTACCCCCTGTAGCGCCCTTAAACGAAATGCGGGCCGCCATTGTAAGAATCTGGCGATTAACCGCCACAGTTCTGGCACTGCAGATCATTCGGTTCGTCTGGTCTCCTTGGCACCGGCAACATACACTCGGAGACTGACAGCCGGACAATTTGAAACCTGCACTCGCAGCTTACTATCTAGATATAACAACTTAAAAACTTGGAGTCCCAGCAGATCACACTCTGACCTAAATGCACACAAAATCATGGTGTCATTAGTGTAACCCCCAGGCAAGCTTCCAATTGGCTGTTTCGTTACACAATATATTGGAGTGGGTTTTGTTCAGTCATATTTTATCTTAATGGACACAAGACATCAATCATTACCAAGTACATAATTAACTTTACTACTACAATTGAATGATATACAATCACACTGAAGCCACAGAACTCCCAAATTAAATGTACACAAAGCATTTCATTTATGATTTGAAAGTGAACTGTAAAATACGAAGGAAGTAGCTTGCATGTGATAAATTATTTATACTGATTGCTTTAGAACAAAGAGGAAGTTAATTTGATGTTTACATGATTAATTAGTTGATAAATTAAAATGCTTATTAAACGAATGGAACTTTATAAAATTTAGGAATAGCAGCCACTCGCATATTTTTGTCAGTAGAGAATTGTTTATTTTATAAACACAGAAGGTGTAAACTGGTATTTTGATTCACTTTAGATATCAGGCTGAGAAGTAAAACAAAAAATTTTTAAATTTCGTATGCCAAATATGTACCTTCCTGTCATTCCATGTTCGGAAAAGAACTAGAAAGGATATAATGGTAAAAAAATGTAAAACTGTAGAAGATGAATGCCAGTAAGAAAAAACAGGACCAATAAAACTACACATAGAGTAAAAGGCGGTCATAAGGACAAAAGTTTCGATTTTTTATCTCATTCAGATACAGACACAAACGATGAAAAGGGAAATCGTCCGGCAGACGATTCAGTAGAGAATGTGTTCAGGAAAAAAGAAGAACTACTAAGAACAGAGAGATGCTATTGTAGAAGTGCTCCAAGCAGTAACATACATCAAAAAGCAAGTGGATATACCAGTGTTAGATATATATCGCATACAGCAGCTATTTCAAAACATGGCCACACTCTAAAGGAACAGACGGTGTACTTTCTCTGTCAGAAATCCAAAAACATACACATCACAACAAATATGTGTCGAAATAGCACGTACAGTACGAAGGAATCAAAATATCTCTCTAGAGTACAAATAAAGGTTAGTAAATAAGGCACATAGAGTAAGATTCTCACAACACTGATTGTAGGTATAAATGTGCCGTAGTGAGTGACGTCGTACAGTATGGCAGATGTTTAAAAGTCCTTCAGAGAACCCCACTAATTCCATCGTCAGGATAAATAAACTAGAGATGCATTCCTCTCATCAGAACACATGAAAAAAATAAAACAGGACCAGACTTCTTGAAGGTAAGGCGTGTGTTCAAGCGGGTCGTCTTAGTCCGAGTATGTCGACGAATTTGCGCATACTTTCGTGCTGAAATTTCTTAAAAACGGTGGCCGTAATTTATATAAGTTGTCTTTCAGCGCAGATTTTGTAATGAACCTGTAATTCTTTCGCTTTCTCTGTGATCCATGCATTCAAGTCTTTAAGGCTATGGAATGCTATGAGTTTATTAGGTCAAAATACGAGTATAAACAATTTCCATAAGCCAGTAAGACAATTTAACATAATTTATGAAATTCATTTTTTTTAAATTTACTTGAATATATTCAGTGTCTTTCTCTTGAGGGCAATTACATTTTTTAGTTGCTGTGAAATTTTGTTTTTATTACGGCCTTGGGTTCCTTTTCGAGATTATAATTTTCAAATCTGTCCTCAGTTACGGAAGGTATTTATAAATATGTAAAAGTATGAATTCAAGTACATCATGTTCTTTTGTCTAAAGAAATTGTTCTGAAGTTTTACATAAAGAATAGGTACAAACCCACATTTAATCAATTGCGCTGATTCACTAACACACGCTGTGTGAATGCCAAGTGTTCTTAATACATAACTTCACACGTGTTTGCTTTATAGAAGTTGAATTTAATATTCCCTCCACTTGTTAGTCACCAGCATCATGCCTCGTACTACTTTCCAATTGCTGCAGACATCTTAAAATTATTGTGAGATTTTACTCACTTTATGTTCCTACCTCTTTCGCCTTCCAGAATTGTTAGTCTGGCAAGGAACACCCATAAAAGGGAAGGTCCACCGTTCTGTAACCTAATCTGTCCGCTATTGAGTATCATCGCAATTGCAGCTTAAGAGCATTCAGTGCACACTTTTATATCAGCAGTCAGAAAAAGTTCTTAGATATGAGGCGGGAGAAATGCTAAAGAAGACTCAATTTCGGTGAACATGAAAGTGAGCCACAGGAGAAGATATGGGATATAAATGCTACTAGAAATGCGGAAGGGAAGGAGAGACAGAAGTATTAGAATAACGGAGATGATCTTAATTTCTTAAAAAATCTTTAAGGATCATTGATATATATATATAGCCGCGGAAGGGGAAAGGCTGCGGTAGGAGAAGAGGGGGAGGGTTTCCTCAGAATGTGCCGATTGTTATCAGCCAGACTCAGAGAAGAAAACTGGCAAGAAATGAAGCAGCCATGCTGGATGTAGCTGAGTGGACCAACAATAAATCTCAAGGGTCCTTAATGTCTGCCTGTCCGTACGTCTTCTACCACATTGCATTCAGGGGTGGCCATTATTTAGTGTAATGTTCGATTTTAATGGGAATACTTCAATTGTACAGCTTAATGCATCCATATGATAAAAGGAGGACAATGATGTTGCTTCAAAATATTAAAAGCAATCTGCTAAACTTAGCAATAATAAACCAGTGGCATGGAAAGTTGATAATAAGAAAGTACAGTCATGTCCAAAATATTTTACAGAAACCCCACAAATGATAATAACTGACTACTTAATGACTAACCAGACAACCAAACAACAAAGCAACGAAGCAACAGAGAAAGGGAAAAATGAACACGTAATTCCTTAGAGCAGAATCTTCGTTGATAAGCCAGCACTTCCTCAGCCAATCAAGAAATTTCGCACATTATGTGGAAACCATGTTCACAAGTACAAGAAGCCACTTGTCCCTGTACTGATTCAGATGATTCCAGTCCACGGCCTTTAATAATAAGTTTAAAGATCCGTTTCAACATTATCTTCCCATCTACTCCTATGTTCTCCAAGTGTTTTCTTACATTTAGTTGTTCCCCTTTCAGGACACAGCATGCATTTCTTTTCTCCTCCCCACGTGTCACGTGCCTTGCTGATCTCATCTTCGTTAATTGATGACACTAATATTATTTGGTGAGGATTAAAAGCCATGTAGCTCGTGTTACACGGGTTCCTGCATTCTTCTGTTACTTCCTTGATCTTTTTTCCAAAGAAATATTCTTAAATTAATAATAATAATAATAATAATAATGACAAATGCCAGTACAATGAATGGACTTTTCTGTAAAGTGGGTTAAAGTCAAGGCACGGTGTGCCTTTTAGGCTAATACTAAATACTATTGGGAAATGACAGTTGAAAATTTACCATAAAGTTAAAGTTTATCATAAAGTTTTTTTATTTTTCACACCCTTTCCTCTCGCATTCCCTGTCTATCCTTTCAAGTGACCTAGATATGAATGGCAATATGGCGAGGCCATAAAATATTTAGAGCTATCTGTTAGACACTGTCAGTATCTACATCAGCAGTGGCAGCATTATATATATCAAAAATTGCCATACATCACCTGCTACACAAATACTGCATAATTAACAGCGTCGAACAAATACTTAGAAGTCATATTAGTAGAATAAACCAGTTATTGCGAAAAATCTGTAGAGAATCATAAGATCAGTAACAGCGAAAACTCTTTATCACTTCGCTCGATAAGGCCATCAAAAGTCCCGTGTATGTAATTATAATTAAATTTCTGTATTTTTCCTACAGTAGAGGAAAACAACCATAGACTTAAACTATTTAATTCAGAGGCGTATTTGTACATGTATGCATCGTAGTACTTGTAATAATGAAGCAATTTGCGTTTTATTCCGCCACGAAGCTAAAGAATCGTCGTACATATGTGAATGTACATGTGGTTACGTGCTGGTTATGAAAGTTCTGTAACGCCGCATGCTTGGCCTTACAGCTGGAGAAGTCAAGGCTACGCCAGTTAATGCACATTTGCGGTGGCATATAGGAAACTTCTTCAGTTCTCCCGTTTTCATTTATTTTATTCATCGCTCTATTCTTTCCAACTTTTACCCATTTTCTCAGTTATCAGGATAGTTTAGGTAGTTTTGTTAAATCGTCTTCATGTAGCCTCACTTTGACAAAATCAGTGCTGGCCAATGCCCCTTGCCTGTCCTCCAACTATGAAGAGACACGTGCTACGCATTAAAGAAATTTTGGTCTTTAACCTTTTAAAGCCTAGAGGTAACTTTACATACGACCAGGTTTAACATTAAAAAATTCTACGTGGTGCCCACATTGCGTTTATGTGTTTTGTACGGATCTCAGAACAAACAGCAACTTTTGCCTTATAAAACATTAAGACATTGGTTTTTATAACCGAAGTGGAGAGTGTTTACAGCGCGGTACGCATTGAGTCCTTATAAAAAAGAGATACGCTTCGTCTTTAAAGGGTTAATTACTAAAACGGCCAGTATGTATAAACGTTTAGTCCCGCGCATTAAAATTGTAAAGTAAACGAAGTGTAAAATATACGTCAAAATGATGTTAAACAGGGAAACAACAAATACATTAATTTTACTCATCGCAATGCAAAACGAGTATGGTTTAAAGAAGTATAAATTTAAAAATAAGAATTATAAAAGACCTGTCGCTCATTTTAACTTCGTCTCAATTAAGCAGGGCTACGTGACACACATAAAGTCACCCCGTGTTAGTATAAAATATATACATATAAAGCTTATGCAAGATTTGCGTGTCTGCATCCTCGTTGCTCTTCCGAAGCATAAAATTTGCTTGTTTTTCATTATCTTACCAAAACCGTTCAAACCCATTTGCGATTCCGCAATGGCTCATGTCCCCATTTATGTACAAGAACCATCAAAATGCTGAAAGAAGATCGACTATCCGTTGGTGCAATATGAATCGTAAGGAAAAATGTAACGTTCATATGATACTAACTACCGATTATTCATTATCACAATGCCTTTATTACTTGCGGAAATGCTTGAGAGTGTAATTAAAGGTTTAGTCTTTGTCCATTAAAAACTTTCTGTTCGTGTGACACGTTCATCTATACTTCAGGTTTGTACGAGCAGCAACGTGACTAAATTCCGTACCTATAAAAGCAGGCAAATAATAGCAGACTACGTGAGATAAGTGTAGCTGCTAAATTACATGTTTTAAGGTAATATGTGGGATTTCATTATGAATACTGAAATAAAAGTATTTTAGTAAAATATTCTACAAATTTATGACAGCTTATGTTTAAGGAATGGACATAGAACCAGCTCTTCCATGTATGAGATATCTGTCCTTGTTTCACGAAACAATTCTGAATTACAGTAGGCAAGACACATAAACTATGCGCGTGACGGCCATGTTCTGTAGTGCTGTATCATACATAGCGCCTCAGCTATAATCTTAGGTCACTCACAGTGAGAAGACACAAAAAGGATTTATTTTCTGCGCCGGATTATAATGTCTCTTCTGAAGTTCTTTCTTTTATTTTTGCTGTGTTGCAGCTTCAACAAAAGTATTCCTTGACATAGTTTAATATCTTTTTATAATAAGAAACGGTTTTATTCTTGTAGCCTACAAGACAGAAGGAATTAAGAGGAAGCTGGGAAAGCATCATACAGAGGAGTCCAATAATAACAACAACAACAATAATAATAATAATAATAATAATAATAATTTGTGTCCAGTTGTTACACAGCTTGAGACTGCCCACAGATTAACACCGGTTTGTCATGCTGGTAGGCCATAACCATTGGTATTTATGAAGACGTTCATTAAGCAGTTTCCAGTAAATATTATTAGCTTAAAGAAATCGTGGATTATTCGATGAGTGGAAGATGTAGCATGCAGGGCGTGATGATCGATTTATAAAAATTGTTACTCTAAACAATCTAAAGGAAATTATTATTTTGTGAATCCTAGACGGAAGCAAGGTATTAACGTGGATTAGAATTAAAGAGGGCAAGAGGTTGAGTTGATCTGCCTGGCTCAGTACTTTAATTTAACCGTGAAATAGATCAGTTTACTAAATCATTTCACAAATGAAGTATTTGTCACATTTAGCAATTTCATAACCACATAAATCTGAGAAATAAACTAACTGAAAGTGGAAAGTACCAGATACCTAACTAAGCGGCTTAAGTGGATAAACGAGAGAGGTGGTAGCATTCCTTATTGGCAAGTACATGTGCTATAAATCTGGCACTAGGCAACAAAACTACCGCCTTCCATAGAAGAGAGACTGAGGAAAACTCCAGGAAATTCTACAAAAGAGACAGTTTTGAACACGTAATTGTGACTCATCTAGTCAAGAAAACTCCATAGAAACTTAATTAGTTGCAGTACTGCATTTAATTACTATAGAAAATATAACGTGGAGTAAAGTGAGATTGTATTCTGTGACAGCATTGGGTTAACTGCAAACGTGTGACGAAAAATAAATCCGGAAAGAATAAAGATCGTAGGACCGCGTAGAGTTCTATCCACTACAAATATTGCATGACATGACAGGAAATTCTGTAACTCTAAGGTCTGCAAATCAGTGCCTAGCCCGAGGGCTGTGCTGTGACCAATCGTGTCCACCCCTGATAAGAAGAGTTTTATGGAACTTCGCGCAACCTCCTTTTATAGTACTGGAACGATATATTCGCTTATATTCACACTACAAACTTCATAAGCCTATCAACAAACCTTGTTTTACTGCCAATATCATTCGTCCTCTTTCTTCTCCTGCCCTTATTTGTTATCACTACTGCCATGTTGGTGTGCGGGCGAAATGACAGAAATAAATCACGAATTCAGCGTAGCTGATAGGCTATAGGTGGTTTTGCTTTGGCTACTGTGTTCCTTTGTAAGAGTAGTTGTAGCTTTAAGCTGACGACGAATGTTGGAGGATTTGTTCTCTTAACTCTCAGACAATGTACTTTAAGGTATACAAGATTTAAGGTTCTCACAGCGGTATTCATGAAGACCCACGTCTTCAGGTTTGCCACATCCTGTTGAATGACAAATAAATCCCGACATTCCAAAAGAGTCTCCTGTCTTTTTCTTCGGTGTCAAAGAGTTCATGAAGACGACTTAACTTGTCGAATCTTATTCTCTCCTAGACTGGCTTCTGTTAACAGGTTCTGCTAGGTAAGGTAAAGCAATACCAGTACAGGCCTGGACAGCCCCTGTGGTTTCCAGGAGGTTGAGGCTCACAGATTTCAAGACAATCGGCCCATGAAGGTGGTAAGGTTGTCAGCCCTAAGCAACAGCCGCATTTACCACCCAGGAAATATTCCTGGGACTTATTTCTGTTAGATGCTCGGTCGAACCCAGGGCCATAGCGCGTCCGGAAGTATTATGTAAATGAAAAATTCCAATGACACCATCGACAATCGAACCCAAGACCTGCCGGCTTGTAGCGCAGTGCCTCAATCAACTGCGCTACCTCGTAGGTTCTGCTAGGAAACATAACTAAAATTCGTAATTCAACATTGTAGATATATCATAGCTGGGTAGGGTTACGCTACAAACAAAACAATAAGTCAAGGGTGTCTATGGGTTTCGTAAAATTAGAGTAAATTTTAACAACGTTTAGAGCCTTGGTATTTATGCAGTTATTTCCTCAGGGTTACAAACTCCAGAGGATTTTGTTTGCAATTTCTTTTACATTGCTGTAAATCATGGCGCATTTCTGTGAGGAAATAACATGAAGTTAAGAACACTTGAAATTAAATGCTAAAGAAAAAACTCCCTTAGGAGATTTGCCAAAAGCATGCGAAAAGGACTGGTTTATTGTAGGACTATATTATTTAACCTTGTCCTCCGTTTAAGATATTTCTGTGTTACACAGTTTTTCGGAAGTTAGCTGTGACCCTGTCATCAAGTAACTGGCTGATATTCTACAGCAGAGAGGATTTTAATTTCTTAGAGTGTAAAATGTTTTGTTTAATATCTTCAAAACCTGATATTTAAAAAAATGAAATATATGTTATAGCAACAAAATTAATTGCATGATATTCGGTAAGATAGGCAGTCAACATCGACTATGAAAATTCAGAAATCATTCTGTTAAGAACATGCTTTTTAGCAGAGGGGTTTATAATACGATTATAACTACATTTATACAACCTTACACAGCTTTGTCTCGCTTGTGACATATATTGCGACCCATTTTTTCTTTTGTCTGATTTCTATTCTGTATCAAATTATTTAGCTTAATAATGCCGTAACTTATATGTTTAGAACATGCACGAATGTAAGAACTGTTTCACACTAGTGGAATGCATGTTAAAATTTCAACACAAAATTTAACAAGTCTTAGCTGTAGTCACGGTTTACACAAAAAGCCTTCCACTGGCCAGTCCTTTACGTATGAACTTGAAGCGTTTTGAAATAACAGCGTGATATAATAATAATAATAATAATAATAATAATAATAATGATAATGCGTAAGTGTATTTTTAGGCAAAGAGACATTTTTTCCTTACACTATTTAATATAAACTGATTTTCACGTTATCTTCAAATGCGTACTAAACTTTCATAACACTAAACATCGCCTTGTTCATGTAGTGCAATGACCTAAGAAAGAGCAAGCAATATCGCTAAAAGAACGTTTTGCTGGAAAAGACTTATACCATAATAAGATTACCAACTGAAACATGTGCTTCAACCCTTTAAAGACTGGCAATAACATGAACACCATTTAAGCACTTAAGTCGTACCGCGCAGAAAACACCTTTCGTCTCGGTTATGAAAATTTTCAGTTAATGCTGTATTGAAAAGTAAGGCTGACAAACTTCCCACCTTCCTGTGCCTGTAATGGGATAGCTTTATAGCTGTATTGGAAAAGAGTCGCTCTTTGTTCTGAGATAGCACAAAACGCATTAATAAATTTTGTTGACAGAAAGTAAAATTCCTGAATGCTAACCCTGAAGGAGTATGACGTAACAGCTAGGCTTTCAAAGGTTCATGCCTTTTATTGTGATGCTACCGTGGTTGATATTTTCGTATGGCTTTCGCAGAAACCGAAACAAACCGACAAACATGTTAACATTTCGACATCCAGGCTTGAAATTATTTGATTGAGATGGGCACCACAGGAATATATTTCAGTAAGCAGCCTAATTAATGCCATAGGAATGGTGCAAGAAACGCAGTTCCGGTTTTCTTAAACACGAACATTTTCTGTAAGAAATCCTTCCTTCTTTGAGAGATGTTTTGGATACACCCTTTTTGCAAACATCTGGGGTCCATGAAGTGCAGTTTTAATAAAACTAATACCTCAAATATTACCACAAAATCTGAGGGACCCAACAATTTTAAAATTCTATTAGGAGTCTACGGCATTATACTTCCATGAAAGGAAAATATTTTAGAGTACGGAGCAGCCAATAGGCTGATGCTTCAAAGAAATAGAGAGAATATTTTTCGATAGAAAACGTACAAATATTATGTTACAGATGACTGTATCATCGACTTGGCCCACTGAGGCTCGTCACGGCACTAGCCGTGTGTGTTAAAGGCAGTCAGAATTGTCATCGTTTCATTTGTTCGGTAAATTATGTCCCTCATTGTATCGGTAGACATTTATATTGTGTACGGTGCATGTAGGAGTGAAAATTAATGACCGCTATCACCTCTAGCGTGATAGGCACGGCATTTACCGAAATTCACGTACGTGGACGTCGCCATGCATGTTAATAAAGAGGGAGGAAATATAGTCAGGACTACCACTCAGAAGTTGATAATTACTTGTATTAGACGATGAAGGCTTTATATGACAAAGTCATGTTCGTAAGGCAATTAAACATGTGAACGTGTTACAAATTAGTTATTTAAGACTACTAGCACTGACCTTGTCATATTGTACCCTTCTGTAGTGACTTGTATTTGATATCCTAATCATGGAAATCTTTATTCATTTTTACAGAATTTTCTTTAATTTGTTAAGAAGACAGACGATGTTTTTAATGAAGGAAATCCTGCTCTAAACAACATGTTTAAACCAACTTTGGTCCAGAAATCTTCAAGAATAAAAATATTTAATGCACTAGCACTCCCCATTCTTCTATATGGAAGCCAAATTTCGACTCTCAGGCCAAAAGATAAAAACCGATTGACATCAACTGAGATTAATTTTTCGGAAGAACAGCGGGATAAACACTTTTTGATCACAAAAGGGCTGAAGAAATTTTGGAAGGGCTGAAAGTAGAACCAGTTGACGAGAAAGTACAAATACAATGCAGAAGATACAAAGCAAATTGGCTACAACATATAACGAGAATGAACAACAACAGTATGCCCAAAATAATGTTGAATTTTAGACAAAATGGACGAAGACGACTTGAAAGACCTTTGAAGAGACTATTAGAGGAGGCCGAAATATGTCTATTAAGGCCTAACTCGTGATGGATGATGACTGTGATGATGTTCCACTGTGTTTTCGTAAGTGGCTAACTAATAATATTAACATCACAAACAACAGTGTCTATTGTAAAACAATATTCCGTTAAGACCAAGCCGCATGTTTCGGTACAAAAATTTCAGCGAGCCTTTCAAAAAGTCATAATTTCAATTGTTTATTTTCTAAATTTTTAAATCTGGAATTTCTTACGTCGTGGAGTGTCTTTGTAAGTCTTATATTAATTCATATCTGCTTGAACACAAAAATGATCCGAGGAGGTTTACATATAAACTTTTATTCAGAGAAACCCAGGTTCAAAGCCTGGTCGTGCTACCGGCGTCGTTGACTGAATTTTACTTGACTTATTTTAGTTTTTCAAAAAAGCGCCGAAAAGAAAGAGGAAAATTCGGGCTCCATTCTTCAAAGTCCAAAGTACTTCAATGCCATTGCAAGCGTTGAAATAGTAAATTTTTTTCAACTGCAGGGAACTCCTTCCAAGGAAATAAACCTTTTATTAACCAAATTAAAAATAAATGCGCTGACCACAGTTTCGTGAACCAAAGCATTTCAGTTGTTTTAAAACCGGATGAATATTTTTGCTACTAAATGGCATCGGGTTGCAATATAATTTTCAAAAGACACTGTTCATGGGCCAAGGACATGTAAATAGAGATCATAATTTACCTCTATGTAATTCAGATTGCGACTTGAGAAAATTACCTGCAGATATCATAGAATGTGTGGGACAGTCGAAAATTATGGTTCTTTTTGGGCTTTGGAGGGAAGCAAGAACTCATTATTCAACAGAGACAACATTTCAGAAACGTTAAAAGGGCCCTGTTTATTTATTTATTTATTTATTATTTAAATAAGCTGTTAGTAAGTTAAAGAGCCCGCACATGGCTTTCAAATTTGTAACCGGAATAAGCCATCGCATAATTAGTAGTAGGCCCAGTACAGGCTTTGCTCTTTGTCACCACACCGAATACGGCAGCCTTATCGCAGAAGAAGCCTGTATCCTCCGAGATATCCCATGACCTTGCGGTGATGTGACAGAGATAAAAGAAAAAATCTGTAAACACATTTGCGCGGAAAGTCAATAAAAATTCTTGGAAAAAGTAAGATTTAAAATAGCCTGCCTGCGTGCCGGTATTTAAAGCCAGCGCTTTCGGAATCCGAATTAAGAATAACATTCATTCAGCCATGGGCTAGTATAACAGGCTCTGGTGAAAGCAATAATGACTTAGGATTTAAAAATCTGAGGTTCTCACGGCGAAGTTAATGAAGATCCACTGTTCCTGAATTTCATGTGGTTTCGAATGATAAAAAGTTTCATTTCCGTAAAAGGCGGCGTATTTATTGAACAGCTGCAGCGAACTATGCTATTTGTCCTACATCCATCGTGTCTGTGCAGTGAAACTCTGCGATTGATACCTGATGTAGACAAATAAGCAGATGGAACATCAGTCATAAATACGTTCTCAGAGAATATGTTTGATAATCCGAAAGTGCTACGTGCTTCTTCTGAATAAGTTAAAGCAGGTCTGGGAAAAATTGAGGCCTTTTTTAAGTACGGCAATGAACATTCTGTTTCCATTACTGATAAGGAATTCCTAGGCTCACCAAAAACTCTTAGCGTCTCAAAAAGGGCCTAGTGTACTCAGTTTGGTTACGCAGTTCGTATGAACAGTCCTTCGATAGGAGAGAGATATCATAAGCTTATTTGGAGAAAGTCAGGAAAGGCGTCTGAAGATTTGACTGAAGGATGTACGGAACTCAAAGCTAAACACACTGCGTTACCACATGCTGGACGTTGAAGCAAGCACGTAAAGAGCAAGTTCTACTATCAACCACTGGATCGTTGCGTCTCTTCAAAGAACAACGATCATTAAATAAATCTTTCTTCCAATTAAGGGCCTGTTTTTGGTGCCAAGCATAGAGAAAGCTGACGCTTCCTTCCATATAGCGCTTTCCTTTCTCTTTTTTTACAAATTATCGATAAAAGCGTATAAAATAAATTACAGACACCCTGTATGCAGACACGGGTACATGTATATCAGGCATTTCGAAAGTAAGGAATAGAGAAGGGCACATTTATTACACTGATTCCCAAAAAGTCGAGTAAATTAGAAAAACCTCCGTTAAAAAAGAACAGGTTAGGTGGGCGAAAGAAGACGGTGAGGCCAGAAATTACGGCAGAAATCTTTATTTTTGCTTCAAAGCAATAGATATGAATAGGATTGCTTCCTACATTTTAGAAATACACTAATATTGCTGTACTTGCAAAGAAAAGCAATACAAAAGAGATGGAAAATATGGCATGCTAAAATGTCTCTCTGTGTTTTGAGACTGGCACAAGAAATGACAGGCCCGAGACTTACTGCGCTGTCTTCATAGTAACTTGCATTTGATTCAGTTCGTAGGAAATATTAATGAAGTTCTAAATACTGTTATAGCGACAGTATTGTGAGACTACATTCTAAAGTGGCGTTAGGGTAACGCGCGTATTAAGATGTCGCGGTACACTCAGTCTGAAAATATCGGTTGGCACTGCGGCTGTCAGCACGACTGTCAAATATTTAGGAATCAGCAGCTGGTGTGCGGAAGCCAGAACTGGTTGAACAAACGGCACAGCACAGTAAAGCAATCCCATTACAGGCCTGGACAGGCCCTTAGGGTTTCAGGAGGCTGAGGCTCCCAGATTTCTAGACAATCGGCACATGAAGGTGGTAAGGTTGTCAGCCCTATGCACCGGCCGCCTTTACGCCCCAGGAAATATTCCTGGTACTCATTTATGTTAGAGGCTGAGTCGACCCCAGGGCCATAGTGCGACCGAAAGGATTATGTCAATAAAAAATTCGAATGACACCAACTGGAATCGAACCCGTGACCTTCCGGTTTGTAGCGCAGTGCCTCAACCAACTGCGCCACAGATTCTTGCAATTGACATAAATAAGGTTGTTATAGTACCAACAAAATTAAGATCTATTTTTTGCAATAAGAAATTTCGTGATACATCTCTACGCTAAATGCATTCTTTTACCTAGTATTTTTACGTATTTCTATTTATCGATACGAACTCTTACCTAAAGTTCTATGAGAATTAATTATATATATATAGTTACAGTCTCCTTGCTCATTAATTCTAAATCAGCTTGCCAAAATTTTTTCCCATTGTGGATTAATAATAAAATCATTTCGACACTTGGTAAGACCCGCCCGTTGGTGTGTCGGACTGTCACACGTTTCTATTTACACAGAAAAACGCAACAGAAGCGGAAAAGTTTTTAGGAAAGAAATCATAGAACCTACTTTCGTATTGCATCGATTTATATCCGTATGTACCCATTACTTAATTAGTAGTGTTATTTTAGTGTATGTGTTTTGAGAAACTCGTCTAAAGATAGATCCTTTATAGGTTTATATTCACTTCATCGGATAGAAACAAGTTTCGCTCGCTAGTCATATTTGTAATTGTTACTTGATAAACAACGCTACGTATTGAGGAACATTATGGTACAATTCCATGCAAAATTTGGGTAGCCTTGATTATTTGGATTTTAGGAATATCGATCAAACCAAAAGCTAATAAAAACTTTACACGACCCTCATATATTTATTTTAAAAATAAATAAATATACGAATAAATAAATAGCTAAATAACTAAATGAATAAATAAATAAATGAAACCCCTAACTAGAAGTTGTAGTAGAGTTTCCAAAATCTATTACCATACACGATTTCAGAGCCTTGAATTAAGCGGGTCCAGAGTCGCTTCTGCCTGAATTTCGTCCTTTGGCCATACTATTGTTACTGAAGTTAGGTAATTAAAATTACTTCAATGAGGTGGCCTAAAACGGCAAAATCAACACGAAAAATTTCGTGGACATCTTTCGTACATTTCAAAAGTTCCAACAGGGCAACACACAGAGATGGTTTCAGGCTATACCTGCTTACACCCTGTCTCTGCCCTTCCCTTAAAAACCCTGGCTTCTTTTACGAGCACTTAAATATTTATCTTTGTCTTTTTATCCACGAGTTTTCTTTCAGGTCTCGTAAATCATTCCCGCCAATTCTGCAGCAGTCTGCGTCTGAAAATTTCCAATTTCTTTCCAACTGCTGGAATGCTTTGAAAAATTTTCTTAGCTATTTCCGTTTGATCCATTCTGATCATATATCACCCATGCCAAAATTTTCTTGCTTCTATACATTAACAGATGTGGAATTTTATGTATTCACCTCGACTATTGCATAGCTTTGTTCTCCAAATATTTCAGTCTGTTATTCTACCTCAAAAGTTTCCTCTCATAAATATTTAATTACTTTTACACTTTTCACTCAATGACAATGTTTAATAGCACAGCTGATTTTTGTACTTTTGTGTAACCTGATGTATTTACTTATCCCTTTAAAGGAAGGAAGGTAGGTTAAAGCTATTCACAAAATAAACAGCACTGACATAAAACGTGACAAAAACTCAGCAAGTAGAAATTAAATTCCTAAGAAGGTTTGGTACCTGTCCACCAAAATGCACATTTCCATACCTTATAAGGCAGTTTCTTATTATGATTGATGGTGTCATGGCTTTTTTATGCCGCTGTGTCATTTACAGAAGCTATTTGTCTAAATTTTTTAACAGTTTCATTACAAATTGCGAATTGGAAAATCGATGAAGGAGCTAGCAAATCCGCCCTAATAATAGCAACAGCAGTCTCTAACTGAGGTAAAACATAGATACTTCAATTAAGGCATCCTGCAGCCTCATTCAGATTTACGACTAAACTTATTAAAATATCAACAAGAAGCACTAAGATTTCAAGTACAAATTCATCCTAACTAATGCATTGTTATTATTCAGTGTGTTCTTACGTTACAATAATTTGTTCCAACATGTTTCGATCCCTACTGGGATCATCCTGAGGGATGCGTTTAAGCGTTAAAATTACACAGTCGGAATGACAATTTTGTATATATTACAAAATACGCAAAATTATGCAAAATTGTCATTCTGATTGTGTGATTTTAACTTTTAAACGTATCCCTGAAGATGATCCCAATAGGAATCGAAACATGTTGGAACAAAGTATTGTAATGTAAGAACATATTGAATAACAACAGCGCATTAGATGGGACGAATTTGTACTTAATAACTATGCACGGTATGAATAATATAAACTAAGATTTTACTAATATGTTTGCATTACTTATGGCTTCTGACTTCGTATTTTTAGAACCCCCTACGTTATCTCAGTATGAATGGAGATTTGTCAAGGTCTTTACAATTTCAGAAACGTTTTCACATCAAATTAACAAAATTTCTACTTCCTTATTTTTATTGCAGATTTTTATTACATATCTTTATTATCTCCTCCGTCATTCATCCATTTCCGAGGCATCCTGAATCTGAAAGGACGTCTTCTGAGAATATTTTATGCACACATTTATATATACTCATAACTGATTCAATAACAAATTCATCCGGCTGCGTATGTGAGCAATAGAAAGTATTACACGCGATACGATATTCCTCTGTCTCTCCGTCTTGCTGCACGCAATGGTAGTCGGGATATAAATCTCAAAGTCCAAGGCCGCCATGTCAAATAGATGCTGTATAGAATATACAATAACTTGCAGGAGAGACAAGTTTAACCGAAGGGCATGTGTTGAAGAACTACGTTTCACATGACAAACAAGGATGAAAGGGAATAATTCATGAAAATCGTATGACTTCACTGGGGTATTACATCGTCACAACGCATCAACAACAGGAGTATTATATAATTAGTACAGGCTGGGCATTATTTATTTGTGAGTACGTCTGTCATTTTCAGGAAGACAGAGGCATATACTTGCAGCAATCAGTGAAATACAAATATAACGTAATGCATTCAACATATAATAAGGAAAAGAAATATAAGATATGACGTAGGCCTACAGATTTTCTAATTTCCAGTAATTAATTCGGAGTAAAAAATTAGATCTTCTAGTCTACCTAGAAATGTCATTAAAAATGAGAGTTAAAAGTACCTACCATCAACATTAAATCAATAGGCAAATGAGAGAAACAGTACTCAGATAGTAAAATTTGTGGTGAGAAATTGCAAATATATTTATTATTATAATTATTAATTAATTGTCATAATTATTAACGAAATGAAACCTGTAGGACTTTTATCTGGCGACAGTAAAAATGTACGGGAAAAAAGAGAGTTTTACTACAAAATAAATTACATTTGTAAGCAGAGGTGCACAAATGCCGAGTGCCAGGACACTGTGGCGATTAAATACATCACGATAGCTCCTAATAAGCGTGGGTACTCACTATGGAAATCCCTTCATGTCACCCTTCTGGCGCCTGGGTTTTTGAGGCGGCTTCTCCATTTTTCGAAAATTTCTGCACCTCCGTTTTTAAGATAAATTTTCTCAAATCGCTGTTAACTGAAACAAACAAAAGATAATCTGAAATGCTTGAGTTTTCTGCGCACACAATACCAACAGACCGGCAGCGAACTTCAGGACGTTTCTGTGATCTTTACTGGGTACCATATGATCGGATAAAAAATTGAATACACCCACAAGAAAAACTCCAAATAACTTATAACTTGTGAAAATTTACACTACTAAACGACAGAAGAAAACACATATATTCTACAGAATTAAGACAATATGATACCAAAAGAGGGAAAGAGCTCTGGATGATTCAAGTCTTCTGGTATATAACACCGTGCTGACTGGTAAATTTGTATGGACATTTCTAAGTATCTTAGTGCCTTCATTTTCAGTATTAGCTTCTTGGCCTGCTTTACTGTCAAGCTGAAGTTATCACTTCCCTCGAAGCCACGGTAATTATCATTTGACAAACTGCCATATTCCTAACAAGCTTACTTGAATCTTCAGCAGCACTGTCATGTGGCCTCAGTTCTCGGATACTACACCCCCGCATTAAGCAACCCTTTACCAACAACTACACCTAGAAGTTTTAAGAACAGATAAATATATTTATGCATAATCCTGGAATTTTTAAAATATTTTCATATTCATACTAAATCTGAGTGAGTATTGGAGTTTAGGAAACAAATATTTAGCTGTCTTAGCAACTGGAGACGAAAGAAGCATTTGTGTTATCTTTCTATATAGAATGTGTAGTCTAATGTAAATATTAAATTTAGTATAAAGGAGAGGGGGGTTATTGCAGGAAACTTGATGTTAGCAGGCACGCTCCTGGAAATAAGTACTGAAAAATTATAAATATAGATATTAAACAACCTTACATTATTTTACGCCCACAAAAAAGTCCTTTTTAAGCTTGAAGAACAAAATGTGACTGACAGGAATCGAACATTAAAACTTTGTTAACAAGGTAGAAAGTCTCTTTATTAACATGTTAGGAAGTCATTGCAATAAGCAGCCTGGCGACATCTGTCATCAGACTCATGTCTTTGTTATTCTGGCTGTTGTACTTATTGCTTATATGCTCAAAGTTAATATTTCTGATTTTTTTTCCAACGGACATATATTTTCGTTTTATTACAAGGAGAAGACAATGATATTTCTTCAACAGATTTCTGACACGAAAATCATGTAAACTTATAAAAGAGCACGAGGAGATTATAAATAACAGGGCAGCCCATATAAGGCTCCAAGGAAACTCACTGTCTGCTCAACATTTATTTCGGCTGCTGGTTTTTCGTGCTATGTACAACAGTGTTTTGTCGTCATTCCATCTGCTGCATTCTTCATTTTCCTTCTAACAACCGAACATCTGGTGATGTCACGATGTACTGCACCTTAACGAACATGCTTCCAGATAAAGACTGACAATCCCACTATATTAATATTATTGGTATTCTCTCTCTCCCACTAAAGGACAGAAAGCAGTAACAATCTGCCTGGGCATGTGTTGTGGTTTAGTGATATTAAAATATTCTGGGAATACTCAACCCGGTCGTTTTCAGTGAGGGATCAGAAAAATTTTATTTCCCTCTGCTCTCGAGAAATCCAAACAGACAGGCCACTGGGGACAAATGGCCGAGATTGCAGAACAGAACGAAAATGAACAACAAATACACTTGCGACCATGTGAATGTGTTTCGTCTGACTCTTCCGTAAAATCAGTAGTCCATATATGTTGATTGTTCGAAGAATGTGATTCCTTTATAGAGTAGTCATATAGCTGGTTAGTTCGTTAGCTGGTTTGTTGTTTGACTACGTTTGTTGATAATCGGTTACTTACAGACGTACCTGGGTAGTTAGCTGCTTTGTTTACTTTTTGTTAATTAGTCTCTCGCTTAGCTGATTTTTTGGCTAAGACGGGTAGTAGGTGGTTAGTCTGTTACTTGCTTCATTTGTTGGTTGTAATTAGTCTAAGATTCAAATCTATTCTTCCTGGGATGCCGAACATTAAGTTTGTAATTATTTTGTCACCTATTTGGCGTAATTGGATGGTTAATTCTCTAGTAGGTTAGTTTGTTTGTTACTTTGTTTTTCGACCTTTCATTTAGTATCTAACTGGTTGATTCCTAATTGAGTGCATAGTCTTTTATCCGATTACTTCTTTAAATACTTTGTTAATTGGTTAGTTGACTAGCCAGTTAGTTTATTGTTTGGTTGTTTGGTTGGTCGTTATTTAGTCGCTTACTGGGATTTCTGATTGACTACTTGCTTTCTTGTTTAACTGATTTTTGGATATCAATTTAGATACTTAATTGATTTTTTGATGTGTTAGCTCCTCAGCCGGTCTGCTTGTGTGTTTCTTGAACAGTTGATTTGGAAACTGTTTGGTTGGTCAGAGAATGCATGGCCAACATATGCGTGAGAGAGGGGAAGATATTCCGATGACAGAGGAGAAAGGTTTTATGACCTTCTGCAGCAGCAAGTGGTGCCTCGATCTGAGGATTAAGTGCAAATTGTTCAAGAGAAGCGAATTACTGTTTACATGATGATACTTCCAATATTTAAAGTCGTGACAGAAACAATATTCTGATTTTCGTCTAGGAGGTCTCACCGCGTTCCGTGATCAAAGTTTTTAACTATGTGCTCCTGAGAGGGTTCTCACTTCGTTCAGAAAAGCAAATTGCAATTCTAGTAAGGATTATTTCCAAAGAGAAAGTTCCTTGTCTTCTGTTAAGATTATGAACTCTTTTCTCCTCCGTAACTCAAAATTTTGCTTCTTTCTTATGTGGGGCCTAAAATGAATTTTACCTCCTAACTGAATATGTCTATTATAGTGTCCTTCACATTTAACACTTTAGAGCCTAGTACAGTATGTACCACTAAAAGCTATCCCATTGCAGGCCTGGACAGGCCCTTTTTGTTCCAGGACTTTAAGGCTCTCAGATTTCTAGACTATCGGCACATGAAGGTAGTAAGGCCGCCTTTACCCCCAGGAAATATTCCTGGTACTCATTTCTGTTAGAGACTGAGTCGACCCCAGGGCCATAGTGCGGCCGAAAGGATTATATCAATGAAAAATTCCAGCGACACCAGAGGGAATCAAACCCGCGACCTTGCGGCTTGTAGCGCAGTGCCTCAACCAACTGTGCCACTGCGTGCTCACACAGTACGCACCACTAGTTTTCATTACGTAATGTGTCTTGTGATTGGGCCATAGCTTGTTTTAAAGCGAATTTTCCATAAGGTGTATTTTTAAAAACACACGTATCCCGTAGAAATTATATAAGCGCAAATTCAACTCACGAAATATAGCGCAGTACTTCAACCAACTGTATCACTGCGTGCTCACACAGTACGCACCACTAGTTTTCATTACGTAATGTGTCTTGTGATTGGGCCATAGCTTGTTTTAAAGCGAATTTTCCATAACGTGTATTTTTAAAAACACACGTAACCCGTAGAAAGTATGTAAGCGCAGACTGAACTCACGAAATATAGAAGTTCTTAATATGATATTTTTTTAGAGTATAGAAGAACCAGAACGAAACTAGAGGTATTTGGGTATGGCACATAATGAGGCTGTACGGGTTCCTAATGAGGGTATCATGATTATGCCGACGTGTATTACACGTGTGTTCAATTTCAGTCAAGACATCTGTCGGCATAGAAGGTGTAAATGTAACTGCAGAAGTTTTGTGCCATAACAGCAAGTTCTGGCAAAGTGGTGGGCAATGGTGAAACGTAAACAGCATCCGCCATATACCCCTATAAGAATTAATCGATTTGTGTGACTCTAGGGGAAGGAGGTGACCAAGTGATAGGGCCACCGCTTCCAGTCAATTTCCGTGGACGCCTTCGATCCAAGATGCACGGCCCGAACTGCGATATGAAAATGCAGAGATCCTTCTGTGCCTGTTGTTGGAATGACATGTAAGTAGGGCACTTCTCTTTCAAAATTGGCGTGAGAAATGCCTCCAACATGTACAAGCACACTACACTAGCCACACTGGAACTGGAACCAAAGAAACCCCCGACAATTTTTATTTAGATAGAACACAAACACACAAAGATGTCTGTTACGGCTCCAATCAGTGCAGGCGCAGTGTTGTTCACCCCACATTCTAATACAATGTCCGTTAACATGTGCGGACAGTCGGAAATTGCCTGCGTCACTAAACACAGTTGTGACCCGAGAAAATTTTGTCATCTTCGGGCTTCGCAAGAACGTAATACCGAAGCACATCCTTAGCTTTGTGCACTTCAGTTCCATTTCCAACAACTGAGCTGTTAGCACCTTTTATGAAAAGACTTGGAAACTCTACCAGCGCTTTTGCGATAGCCTGCTTCATCTTATTATCTCATGAAAACATTTAATTTTCGTACTTTTGCTCTTCATTTCATTAGCAATATTACCGTAAATTCTTCTCCGTATCTTGTACCTCCCACATGGGTAGAAACCTACGACTGTTCGAGATTGCGTGCGCGTGTGTGTGTGTGTGTGTGTGTGTGCGTGTGCGTGTGTGCGTGCGCGCGCGCGCGTGTGTTGTGTTGTGTTGTGTGTGTGTGTGTTGTGTTGTGTGCGTGTGTGTGTGTTGTGTTGTGTGCGTGTGTGTGTGTGTTGCGTTGTGTTGTGTGTGTTGTGTGCGTGCGTGCGTGGTGCGTGTGTGTTGTGTGTGTGTTGTGTTGTTGTGTGTGTGTTGTGTTGTGTGCGTGTGTGTGTGTTTTGTGTTGTGTTGTGTTGTGTTGTGTGTGTGTGTTGTTGTGTGCGTGTGTGTGTTGTGTTGTGTGTGTGTTGTGTTGTGTTGTGTGTGTTGTGTCGTGTTGTGTGCTTGCGTGCGTGCGTGTGTGTTGTGTTGTGTTGTGTTGTGTGTGTGTTGTGTTGTGTGTTGTGTTGTGTTGTGTGCGTGCGTGCGTGCGTGTTGTGTTGTGTGTGTGTTGTGTTGTGTTGTGTGTGTGTGTGTTGTGTTGTGTTGTGTGTGTGTGTTGTGTTGTGTGCGTGTGTGTGTTGTGTTGTGTGTGTGCGTGCGCGTGTGTGTGTGTGTGTTAGGTTATTCTCACACTTTTCCATGGAAATATAGTTGCGTACATAGGGAAACGCACTATATCCGGAAGTGTGCAATTTGGGTTTATTTGTGGGTTTTATTGTAAAGTAAGCCTAAATCAGGGTTAAGGAAGGAGAAGGTAACTGCGCAAGGAAAAAAGGCAAGTAAGAAAGGGATTAAGGAATAATGATAAGAAAGGAAAAATTTAAAAATTTATTTAAATAATAATAATTAATTAATTATCCATTTAGATTTAAATATAGTTAGATTTAAATAAGTTATATTTGTAGTGATTTGTGTATTAAAATTTAGAACCTTCAGATAAGAAATTACCCTTCCATTTGTACACAACAATTGCAAGGTTTTATCTTACATTGCACAATGTTCCTAACGAATTCGTCCCTTAGTGTTTACGGATTACGTCCTGTGAAATGTTGCTATTCATAATTAATTAAAAAATATCAGTCTTCGGGTTTACATATTTGTACTTCTTCACTATCGCCCGGCCCATGGCAAGGCGTCTACCTTCACTTCACAAATAACAAAAAATTAAAACCTCGATACATAGCCATGCCTGGAGACAGACTCAAGCCTACTACAGTAAAATCTGCGATATCCGGTATTGTATTATACGGAAATCTCTATTAACCGGTAAATTGAAGAAGAGCTGCATTACATTTAATTAAATTTGGTGGTCTGTTTTGTACATTATGTGTGCACCTCGTTATGTAAGTAGTGGTGAAAAGAACCAGCAAGTGCAGCATGCAAAACAGACAGGATATCAAGTGACAAGTTAAATGGTTAGGTCTCTCTCTGAGGTTGCTAGATACGCTAAGATACATATTAAGTATATTCTGATATCTGTAAAATTGCGATATTCGGCAAGCCTTTGGTCCCGGGGGTGCCGGATATCGCAGATTTTACTGTATCCAGTTCTGCGAGAACTGGAAGTCTGTACACACAGCAGAACAAGCGACTAGTGTGGTCAGCTTTACCGCAGTTTTGTTTATTTAGGCAGCAGGCATTCTGGAAGCAAGGGGAGGCAAGGGGACGCACTTGTTCTTACAGTTACTTCCTGGTTACAAGTCAAGTCACGACTTGATTAAAATATAAGCCTATAAGAGAAAGGCATTCTGTGTTCAGAACTTGTCAGGTTGCTTTGCTCTGTTCTATTTTATTGGAAGGAGAAGGGAGAACGAGTGAAGCAAAATGAAATGGTTACAAATTTGATATAAGTACATACGTAATTGCATAACTTTACAGGAATCTGTAAGTGTGGGTCTGTATTTCTAAAAGTATACCCTCTACATTTCGTGAAGCCTCGATAATGAGGAGACTCTGGCCCACTGGGGGCTGTCGCGCCATGGAAAGGAAAGGTACCCTCTACTTTAGTTTCACGAACGCAGTCTTGCAACAATATGTACGACACTGAAAGACGCTTTGTTGGACGAGATTAAAATACTTTCCCCTACAACTACGCACACGAACAGAAGGGCAAAACTTTTCAGCATTAGCAACATGTCCAAGAGTGTATACAACAGAAGTTATATTACTATTCTTCGCGGTAAATTATAGACTGGTGCATTTGTATATTATATTGGCTTATTGTGGCTGGAAACGATGGCTTTCAGATATGTGGGGTATAAGTGGACAGCTGAAAAGGGTAGTCCTCTAGCTTGAAAATTACGCGCGTTGGCGAGAAGGGGGGGGGGGGGTTGGTTTCTGGCGTCAGGGGCAACAAAAATTTGCGTTATGATATGTTGCTCATAAGGCCTCGGTTTTGAAAGGATCCTTGGATTCAACATTGAAATCAGTGGTGAAATCTTCTGAAAACGATAATTAAATTCCTGCGCCATAACCCAGAGTACCATCATGTGACTATTTAGATGATTTTCACATATTAAAATATTACATGCCTGTTAATGCATATTCTTGCATAAGAGGAGACCACACACCTTAGAAGACATGTTGACGACATTCAAGCAAACATAAGAGGAAAGAAACATGTTGCTGAACCTCAGCAGGGGTCAGGGTTACTTAGGTTCATGACCTCTCTAACCATGACCTCAAGTCGTGTGTTCCTTGCGAATGTTGATGAATACCAGACAGAAACGGTTAGTGACGAAAGAACTTCACCGTCCAGTGTAGGCTGTACGTGCAAAACACACCTCGCAAGTGTCTTTCATGTTTATAGGTAAAATGATGCATAGTACTTATATTTTACTGGGTGTTATTTATGTATGATAAAAATAAAATATTCTCTTTTGCTGAAATGGGTTATAGACTGATATACATTATTTTATCGTCTAATTACATTCAATCGACAAAAGTATATAAACCATTGCCTCAAAAAACGGTCTCAAAACGGAGGTAGAAATTAAATTTGTTACCGATACCAGAATTTGTCTTTTATTGCTATATCTAGAAAAGATCCAGGATTCTGCAGTCTACTATCATAACGACGGTGCACCACGCTTTCCACAATAGCAAGGTCACAGATTTCACAATCTCCATTAAAATACTAGGTTTTTTTTTACTATTAACACCTTGCTGTACTTTTGTAACGCCTTTCAATGGAAATAGCCTACTTCCTTCTCCAAACATATTGCCTGCTGCTGACCAAAACAGATCGAAAATATTGTAACACGATGTGATGTATAATAAAGTTTATTTTTACGCCGACTAAATATTAACCCATTTTTACAATTTACCCACAACACTGGTTTGGTTTTTCAAAAAGCTACATGTTCAGCACACTAAGACACATATTCTGCCATTAAGTCCATAATACTATCGTCCCATCAAAAAACTGGCTTTCTAAACTTCCCACTACAAACATTACGTTAAACAAAGCGTTACGTAATTTGCCAGAAATAACGACGGCAAGCAAAGGCTGGAGGAACAACACAAGTAAAATAAGAGCCCCTGAAATACGTGACTCTCACAGAAAGTCAATGAAGGCGTCTTTCTGCCCTTAAGTCTGGGTGGTGTAGATGGCGTAAGAAGTAACAGGAGCTAAGAAGATAAACCAAAAACCATTATTGTATTGCGTGCCTTCTAATTTGTATTCGAAAACGGGGTTGGACTTCTGATGATGATGTATCATCTGTTCTAAGCTTTTTGTAGTTTGCCTGTGTCATTTGACGTAAACGAACAGCTAATACGTTGAAACAGATGACACCTGCCTCACTAGCTCTTTTCACCTTCATCCTCTCATTTGAGTAGATGTCACATAACTATGCTACGGATGAGGCCGTTAGCAACCTGAGGATATGTTTCAGTACATTTTATTCTTGAATTAGGTCTGAAATAAATTTCTCCACTTACAACTTTTATGACGTGTCTTTCACACATAATTTTGGCTATAATAATTTACTGATACGAATGATCAATTATTTATCAGACAGGTAGAATATTATTTATTAATAGTTTTAAGTGTCAGCATAAGCGTTCTCGGTAACGCACTGCGTGGTGAACGGAGGCTGGCAGTGTTCTTACGTACAGTGCCTCAAGAGTTACAGCGTTGAACGCTGCTGCCACCTGCATACAAACACTTGTACTACATAAGCCATTGGAGGACCGTTTGACAAGGAGGTAAAATGTTACATCTGACTTGAAGACTATGTTCGAAAACTTGTAATCAAAATTACATTAGCAAAATATGTATGTTTACCATCGATAAGACCAAAATCATTGGACACAACCTGACACAGTTCAGTCGACTCTTTTATTTCATATCCAGTAATTTTAAGATCCACTGTAACATCATCATCCTAGGTCTTTTATTAAGTTGCTGTTTCATGGTATCTTCAAATGCTAGCGTTATATAGCAGCGGTATCCGTCTCATTTCCAGTTTTCCAAATCCTTTTTAACAGATAGCTAACAAATTTCTGCATACCCTCCTTCTTCCAATTACTTACATTATCAGTTCATTATAGTCTATGCTTCACCGCCATAACCACATCTTGTGACATTTAAAACATACACCCATTAGTACTTACACTTTATAAGTTGGAAATACGCGTTCGAATCCTATTAAAAATATCCCTTCTGTGATTTTATTTATTCTGTCTATTATAAGCCGATTTGGGTGAGAATACATAAAAAACCGAAATCCTTCCGCTTATATCTTTGTCAAATAACCTTTTATATAATAACATTTTAAAGTTGACTATTACTATTATTATTATTATCATCCTGATCATCATCATTATAAATGATTTTGGATTGTAGATCTTGTCCATCTTTCTTGGATTTTAATGGTCGTCGATTTTCCTTCCCGGAAACTCCGAGAGTTTCCTCAGTTTCATGTTTGTCCAGCCTTTAACAACTGTTTCGCTGCCAAATGTGCGAGTGGGCAAAATTCGGTTTGGAGGGATTTTGATGTCTTCAGGACGAAAATGATCACAATCAAATTTGATAAAAAGTTTAGTTCTTGTCATAAAGTGCCCTAATGAGTTATTTAAATAAATTATTGGTTTTGTGTTTTTTTCATATTTATTCTTCGTTATGTGTGTTTCTATGCCGCGCTGTTTCTGTTACTGGTCCCTTAAACGTTGATTCAAAACATTATTCAACAAGATCTGTACTGAATTTTTAGTATTACTACTACGGCCCACTGACGAAAATTAACTTTATCTCATGTTTCCACAGAACAAGGATTTCCCTCGCTTTACTGAGGACGAAGGGGGAGAGAAAGAGGCAGAGAGAGGCCGTCTCCGAAACGTCGTGCTTTGTAATATGTAATTTTAATCAAACAATAGAAAAAGTATGTTTTGAGTGCCCTTTTTCATGCATTATAACACGAAGGAAGTCCGTGCTAAAATGACATAAAGAAATTTTAGGTGGAAGAAAAATATGAGAATGAAAGGAATATGTCTAGAACTTTCAACAGAGCTCTTGAACGAAGCCAGTAAATGTATGAGCCTAGCGACTGGTAATGGGACTTTGGTTATGGTCTGGTCTGGATAGGAAAAGGAAAGGCCAAACTTTTCTTGGAAAATGCCAGTGTTTCCGAAAACGAGCAAAGTACGAATATATTAGACATTTTGCAGTTCAGAAATAAACCTCGAATAAAGAAGGATACAGCTAACCAGACAAACATCTAAGTAACGAAACAGTCATTTTCGCAGAGCAAAGTATTTCTTGATAACCTAACAGTGGCTCAGATACTCGAGAAAATTTCCGCTTTCTCTGGACCTCGCAAGTTTATTACCACGTTCAAAGAGCGGGTCTCATCTTTGTACCCTAAGCTACAAGAATCCAATCCGTTCCATCCTATTCTATTTCTTGAAGATCCAGTTTAATATTATCTTACCACCTACACATAGGTTTTCCACGTGGTTCTCTCATTCAAGGCTCGCCAGCGAATGCTACTGGCCTGTTTTCTCTTTCATAACCAAGCCACAAGCGGTCACGTATTTGAAAGTCTGCGCAAGTGTCCTGTATACCGACACACATTTGCTGTGAAGCCCGTATATTTTATCATACGGCATAAATTTTGTGTCGATGCAGGCACATAGCGCTGTATCTTAAACTTTTAAGGCAGGGATGTCTATCTCGCTCTTCGCCAGCTTGAGTTATGCGGCCCTCTGTCACGTAAAACACATGTGCACCACAAAAACTATAGAATAATTTAGACTTTTAAGTATAAAACTTATTGTAATTTTTACACATGCGGCCCGCGAAACAGCACACAGTAAAGGCTCCGGTTCCTTACCAAAACAGGTTGGACACACCTGTTTTAAAGCCAAGTGTTGATAATATATATACTGCCACGCTTGACACTTAGAAATCTGCATTTTACAGATGATGTTTTATTTCTAAGTTCCGTGTGATTCTCACAATAATCAAACACTACTCACCTCTAAAACATTAAATGGCCATTGTAATTGAAGTAAACCGTGTTCTCTGTGACGTACAAAATGAATTTTTGTATACAATGTAGGTTAATTTCAGTCTTCAAAACGCAACTCCTCCAGTGTCACCCTTGACTGCCAGTAGTTTAATTCAGGTATTTATAAACTAGTTTCCAGCAAATGCAGCTGTAATACTAGAAAACTCGTTTGCGCCACTCAGACAAAACACATTTTGTGATTATGTGTTGTGTGATGCATATTGTAGCCTGATTGCTGCTTCATATTTTCCGCTTCGAAACACTACGTCCGAGGCCTAGTCCCATATATTAATAAGATCGCGCTCAGTGCTACCGTCATCCCCAATCCTGTATGTGCCAACATATGTATTAAAATACAGGATTTTTATAAGTTCCTTTTCTGTAATTCAAAAAAACCTGTATTACTGAGATTCTATAATAATATTTTTGCGGCAAGAGTTGCTTTCAAAATTATATGAAAGTATCAAGTACAGACAACTGTTAAGTACATGTAATGTAACAATCACTTTAACATAACTTCAGCACTAATGGCTCCAGCACACTGTAATTTGACAGGTTGAAATGTTTTCAAGACAAACATGCATCAAAATTTCTATGTTATACAGGTAGAGTGTATTAAGAACAGGAAGAAATATTTAACAGTGGTTCCAGTGGTAGGTAGCAAATATTGAATATCCGGGATAGCTCAGTCGGCATAGTGACTAGGCTGCGTGCTGGATGACCGAGAACGCGGGGTTCTATTCCTTGCAGTGACAAGCGATTTTACAATTGCCAGAAGCCTCAAGACTGGTTCTGGGGCCCGCAAACTCTTTTATCCAGCAGGTATTGGGGAAGTTTCTCTGAGGTTAGTGTGGCTGAAAAGTGAAGCTGAAGAGTCGCGTCTATCCTGTACCGAGGTTAAGAATCTGTGGAGCCGTGCCTTAACTCTCGTACACCTCTCCTTTATAAAGCTTAATTGAGAGCAGGGACAATTTGCCTTTCCTTTTTGCTGACGAGCCAGCCCAATGCAGTTACACATCGCATGAAACTTGGAAGAAAATCGGAACTGCATGTAGTTAGTCATAGTTCAAAGTAAATAAATTTACAAACTTATATAATAGACAGATGTACAAATGGTGATTTTTTTAAGGTTTTCTTTATCTGAGGGCGTGTTTTGAATTGAATTTCGAGTTTTTCGACATGGTTTAAAATAATCTTTCATATTTATTATACTTTCAAAAATGAGGCTCTTGTGCTTGATTGGCATCATCTACTGACGTTAGGACTATGCGAGGCTAAAAAATTGTGCGTGGTGTTCCATCACTACACGAGGAGGAAGACTGTTTATTTCCTGTAATACATTTGTTAAAAGAAATCTTAGTGGATTGAGTAAACTATTCATATCTCGGTTCTTCTGTTACATCTTTCCTGTTTTCACATTGGTGTTCTACTTTATTTTTAAACACGTAATACTTCTACACCGTCAAACACAATTATTATTATTATTATTATTATTATTATTATTGTCATGACATGTTTATATTTAGCGATGCTTCTAGCTTGACTAGGAAGTACGACATTAATATTTGGCATCCCCTTGTGCTGTATATGTGAATATATATAAATAAAAGTTGCGTTTGACCGTGTAGAAGTACTATTTACTTGTACAGATAACACAACGAGATGCCAAACGTCAAAGATTATTTACAAGATCTCTTGGAGTAAGATGAAAATAAACTATTGCCCGAATTACCACTTCCTGGCAATGTAGAGATATGTGCCAAGTACCCTTTATTGTAGTTTGTGACACGAGGAGCATATTAAGTTTCTTTCCCATGGTGAAATATGTTATGGTCAGAATTTTTCTTAAATTTCACACCAAAGTTCTCGTACGATTACAATGACAATACCTCTAATCCTATCACGAATTTGTTCAATCTAATCATGCTTTGTAGAGGATTCTTGACATAGGTTACGTGTGTAACGAGGAACGAGTGCCAGACATCGTTAGCAAACATGCTCTCAGGGCATGTTTGCTTGGAGATAAGATGGGTTTTTGGCTTCTTATTTCATTAATCTTCCTATGTTTTCTCAAAAGTCATTCCTCTATTGCTAAGCAAAATAAAGTGTTTCCTTTTTTTGGCGGAATTCTAGAACAGCCAACATCAATACACCACTATCTCTCGACGTTTGATCGGCGTCGTATTTGGATTACAGCCACTTGGAAACCAGTTTTCAAATTTTACGCTTTTGATCACCCTAGGTAATTCTATTACATTTATTCGCCGTGGAAGCTTCAAGTATTACTCGTCCTCAACGACTGGTATATTGAAGCAAACTGTATTATCTTCCTTCTGCGTTTCTCATCTCCATCTTCCGTTCTGGCTGCCGGAGGGACGTACTTGCAGCAAACAACTCGACTAACGATAAGTTAAGTCTACACGAATGTCGCGCGCTTGTGAGTAGAAGAACTTTGTTTTAGTTGGGATTTAGGATAAAAACCTTATACCAAAGTAACGCTTCCCTGCTTCCCTCCATCTGCACTCGAAAGTAAAGTGAAAGTTTGTGTTTCAGGGAAGTGGATCTTCCAAGCAGACAGCTCCCGAGGTGTGCAACCAACTCATTTCCAGGCTCTTCGTGAGGAGATTAAAACATTTCTTCCTACAGAGAGATCTGTACACACTGCTGCTGCATTTAAAATTTCTGACATCTAATTTGAAAAATTATTTTGCGATTATTTTACGCATACAGATCTTCTAAGAAACACGACTAAGAATTATTCACAATTTCTATCCGCAAAACCACACATTTTGGTAATTTTTCAATTCAAGCCACGTTAATATGTGTATTTTGTAGCCTTACGCCTGTGAAGGGAGAATAACTTATTGAGAAACTAGTGTCAAGTGTTTAAGAAATCGAAAATTACAAGCGTAAGATTATGAAATAATGTCGTAAGTGTGTTTTTAAGCTAGTGAAGTGTACGCATTGATTTTTACATAATTTTTTGCATTTTCGGAACGCCTGAACCACTTTGCTACATATTTCATCGTAAGGCTTCCAAATATGAAACACATGCCGTACTTATTATTCAACATATGACAGATATCTTTGCCACAAGACAAGGTAAATCCTTGGCCCTTGAAACCTACGCGTAATAGCTTATGGGGAATATGACTATTATACCTGGCAAATACGTCTCACTTCTGTGCGCTCACTTATCGTATGTAAGTTGTCTCACTCAGGGACGAGATCAGGCTAGTGTTATCGGTAAAGTTTTGTCATTTCACTATGTGTAATATAACATAGCAGAGATGATCGCAAGGACCTCGCATGTTTTCTGCCACATATGCTGATTATCACTGACAGGAGTACAAAAACTGCCGCCATAAGTACAGAGGAATGTTTCCTGATGCATCTGTTCCAAGCGCGCCAAAATTATACAAACATGTAAAAATGGTTCAGTTAGTGCTTTCCTTGCTAGACAGGAAGGAAACACGCAGGAGACAGAGACCGTGAAATAAGAATTTTGTGAACGTGTACCTTCATGGGGTTCAAGATGGAAAAACAGAGGCCACACTCATTAATCTTAGTGATAAAGATTATTTTCATCTCAAAGGATTTGTAAAATTTTGGATAGAGTTACTGGTCTGCGGAAAATTCAGCGTTTATCGAAGTGCCTTTATACGACGTCAAGGTTGGTTTATGGTGTGGTACAAGTACAACTAAGATAATCGGTCTTATTTTTTATAACACCACAAATTCACAGGACATGTTACACCGTCCTTACCTTACTCTGTTCGCCTTTCCGTTAGCGAGACACCCTATGTCTTTCTTCAGGAAGGCAGTGCAGAAACTTACAATGCAAAAACCCAAACCGCAAATAATTTTATGCATTAATTCAAATATATATTATAGGGCTCTGCCGATGAGGCACGACAAAGTGAAGCAATCTCTTCTTTTCGATTTTGTCGCTCGTCTTAACTCTTAACAGAGTACAACGTTTCGGAAGTCCGTTCTGTTTCCCTCTTCAGGTGAAGTGAGAACAAGCACCTAATCTGGTGAAAATATCAGAAATAATTGTTTTCAGTCACTGCTTACCTGAAGACGGAAGCATAGACGGCTACCGAAACGTCTCACTCCTTTAACCCTTTAAAGACGGAGCGTGTCTGTTTTACATAAGGACTCAGTGCGTACCGCGCTGTAAACACTCTCCACTTCGGTTATAAAAACCAGTCTCTTAATGTTTTATAAGGCAAAAGTTGCTGTTTGTTCTGAGATCCGTACAAAACACATAAACGCAATGTGGGCACCGTGTAGAATTTCTGAATGTTAAACCTGGTGGTATGTAAAGTTACCGCTAGACTTTAAAAGGTTAAGAGTTTAAGACGTTGGAAAAAGTCCAAAAGAAGGACTGTTTCACTTACTCCTATGCATTGTTTACACAGTACTTCGGTGACAGAATAGCAAGTTGTTGACTGCGGACTTCCATTACTTCCAGATCTGAAACCCTGCGAAATGTTTGTTATCCGTAAGCTCACAGCGTATAGTAATAATATTCGTACTGAAGACGATCCAAAAAACCGTTCAGTGTAATGTCTTCATTTCCACCAGCAGAACTTCAAATTTCAACTAGCAATGTGTTTTCTTATGATGCGTGTCTGAGAGCCGAAGAACACAATTTTCAGTAATTTCTACAAATACGGGTGTTAAGAAACTGATACTAATTTTAGTATATTCAACTAAAATTTTCCAGCGCCTTCTTTAAACATATAAAATACCAGAAACTCTAATATTAACTGTAATATACTGAATTAAAATGAGTGGATATAGACTGAACGCAATTTGTAACGGCGGCGCGAAGTGGCCAGTAATACATTACAAATAAGATAATCAATCTATACATTAAAAAATTAAATAAAGTGCGTCAATTCCTGTCGTAAATTTGTGTTAATCTGAAAATGACTGCCTTCTGCCCAGTTTTGAACTGCCATGTTTAAGGGGAATATTAGACACAATAATATTTTATACAGTAGTATTATATACAACAATAGGCCGACTTATCCGTCCGCATATTCATAATTCAGAAACCTTTTTTCCATTTCATATTTCCGATTAAAGTTTTATATGCATATCTTACTTCTTCCATCTGCTCTACATGGCCCACCAATCCAGTTCTAATTACTCTGTCTCTAATAATATCTGTTGAAAAGAAGAACATTTCGTCCATCTCATTTCACAGATTTTTTGGCCTCTTATTAGATGCTACTATACGCAATACTGGAATATCTTTGCGAATTATATTTTCGGGCATTTTGTCATTCAGCAAAGTTCTGTGTAAAGCAATGGCGCGAATCTCGATGCAGGAAAGAACAGACAGGAGGTAGGCAGACTTTTCCAATCCATTTCGCTCATTTCTTTGTTCCACTGCTGCTGCAACCCTCTGGAGATTTCGTCAGAATCACAAAGAAATAAGAGTGGAACAGCTCATGACAGAGACAAAGATGAAGAAGTAAGAATTATGTGAAGGCAAAGTTAGAGAGGAGAAGAGTGTAGGACGTGGAAGAGACAGAGAAATCAAAGAAAGGAAAGAGACAAAAAATTGTCCCGCTTCGAGGACTTTCCTCATTAAAACGTGATCGAATAATTCCCTTCCAAGTGCACGACAGACCGCCATCTTCTCACCCCACTCTCAACAACGAGAAGGCGACAGCCTCCTGATGAAGCCACTTTCCTTGCCGCCGCTGGGAGAAATGAACATTCCCAGAAACTACAAAAAGATCCTCTTCCTGTGTTCCTCAAACTGAACTTCCAAGTTTCACAAATGTATAAATGTGTAATTCCATATCTGATACGAAGAACTTTTGGTTTCTCAGATAAACTGTGCCCCCGATCTGCCTCCCACTACAAAGAACAAGTTGCTGTGTGATTAGAGAACCGCGGCTTTATTTAGACCCTTACTGAGATCTGCGTTCTTCTGGGATATGACACGACGTCATGTGGTAAATTTTTACGGACGTTTCGGGGCAACGTATCGGTTCCATCTTCAAGGGTCAAGAGTCCAAGAATCTTTAGAATGTGAACGGTCTCCGAACACGGATTTCTAATGCTACATGCCGACTGTTAATATTTTGGCCTCGCAACGTTTAAAATCGCCACTTTTATTTTTACGGGAATTACAGAACATATAAATTGGCTGTCAAATCCCATCATGTCTAGTTATGGTCCCACCATCGCCGGCCTGCAGGCCGGGACCGCAGAGAGTTCACGCCTCCGAAAACAACGCAGTACACAGTCAACAGCACATTCTCACTCAACTATAAAGTGCAACCTTAGTGTAACGATAACAAAATTTCTCCCTGAAGATGACCCAGCAGGGTCGAAACATGTAGGAGCGTGTTACGATTGATGATAAAACTCTCTTTGTGCAGTTCTTGGTGATTAGTGTTTTTGTTTAAAATCTGATATTTTAGTTCACTTGTGGCTAGCCTACATAGAATCACATTCACTGCACCATCACACTGGTTGGAAGTTTTTATGTGAGTATATTATAAAATGTTGTACACCTGTCAAATATTGAAGTTTGTGCAAATGCGTAGACAATTCTTTTATAGTAGCTGGCGGTGTATTATGTAGATCTGTTTTGTTCATATCAGGTAGTCGTCGACAACGTTCTGTAATATGATATAGTGTGTTACAAGAATGCATTAATTATTTACATATCATGTCTTGTATAGGAAGGTTGTTTACGTACCTGTAGTGTTATTGGTGATGGGCACAAATACAACTACTTTGCACAGTCATATATTGACGAAGCCATTTTACCGACAATGTGTGAGTGATATCAAACAGGCCTGCCTGCACGAACTGCGTGACTTTATGTGAAACCAGAATATAACACGTCGGGTGAAAAAATGTTTTGAAAAGTGTAAATGAAGAAAGTGCATTGTTTGGTATCTATGCTTATACAATAAAGATGCACGGTGAAAATAATATAAAAATCGTCTGTAAGAAGTCCATTAGGGACGTATCTTTTAAACAACTCGAGGTGTTTACTGAGTTGCAGTTAAACTTTGTTAGAATAAACTAAAAGTATAAGAGTTTGTAAATAAATTGACTAACATATGTATATATTAAGTATCGCGTTAATGGAATGAAGATAAAGAGCAAAAATAATTTGACAGTATAAAATACGACATTACACGTTGCCGCTTTTGGACCCGAATTAAACAATCTTGAATTAATATTTGGCCATGCACCACAATAGTCTATACTTAAACGTTTTGGATATTTACGCACGTGTTAACTCATTTAGATTGATAACAATGTCTTACTATAGAGCTGGAAGTGTTCCAGGTCTCGAAAAGCATTAAGAACATCAGTCCTAGGTACGGAAGGAAAAGGTAAAGCATAAAGAAAGCAGTTTCTGAATCGCCATAAGAACTAGATTTAAAGGTAAGCTTTGGTTCTATATAACATAACTAAACCTGCAGTCTTATTATATCAAGCTTGCAAGGTGTAAGCCAGAATACGCCGGTACCTCTGGAGTCGCCGAAGGCCTCATTCACAGAGAAAGCTACAATTTTCCGCAAAGTTGACGCTAATGCTTCACTCCCCTTACCCCACTCCCACATTTCTGGTCTCCGCCATCACAAGTTTGACCTCTTTCTTGCTTTCATCCCCCTCCTTTGGATGAAGGAGAAGAAAAAATCTCTATATCCTCTCAGGGAACAAAATTTTTCTACACCCCCTTCCTTTCTTCACAATCTTTTCTGCCATGGTATGGTCGTCGACGAGTTGCATTTCTTCAGAGTCTCAACCCCCTTTCACACAGCCTGCTTTCCACCCTCTAGTTCTAAAGAGCTGAATTCTTTCCGGTCTTGATCTAACTTATAGCTTTCTTTTTCCTTGCACATCCATAACTTTCCTGAAAAGCAGAAAGGGACTGGGAGTTACTCTGATCTTAAGACGACGTGACAAGGGCAGTGTTCTGCTACGGCTGCAAGTCCTCAGTTATAGGTGCAAAACTCTTCTGCCCCGTCTTGATAGAGTACATGTTGGTTGACAAGAGTCGTAACGCAATTACACATAATGTACACCTTCTTTTTACAGCGACAAAGTAGGCTACATTCAAACAATATTGTCTCTTGCGCGTATTAGGAAGTGATTTGAGGTTTCTTTAGTCAGTTTAAGGCAAGATACAGCTGTCTCATATGGACGACACTTTCGTCCCTCCGTGATCTGGCATAATCTTTTGCCTGTATTCCACAGGTTTCAATTCTAAGATTAAGAAAATTTTACGAATTACCTTTGTCAGTCCTGTGCGGAAATCCATTAGAAGGGAAGTAAATTATTAATAACGTAAGATTTATAAAACAACCTCATATTAAACTAGCAGAAAATCATAATCGAAACCTGAGAGAATTTAAGACAGGACGTTGTCTAACACAAATGTAAAAGCGACAAGGAGAGGGCTGTAATATTAAACCCTTCATTCCTGTATAATGAATATGGAATTAGTTTAAGGCGTTTAAATTAATTGTGGGTTTTTACGAACGTAATCGGTAACGCGTTGCGTTGACATGATGCGTTGGAGGCGAGGTGGCCACATTGTTCCTGGTTCATCGCACTACGCAGTGTGCTGGACTAGGATATTTCTTGCATTCCTGAATTGCCTATATAACCCAAAGCCGCAAGGTAACTGGCCTCAGTCTCATTTACTAATGCCCAGTACAGACTCGGACTCAATGTTGCGATTCATTGTTGCGGGGCTGAATCGGGGCTGAATCTTGGCTGAGTCCGAACAGCCCCTCAACATTGCAACAAAGAATCGGATCTGCTCAGACTCAGCTCGGATAGATGTTCCGTGACTCCCATGCGGAGTGGGATTCACTGACGCAATGTTGCGCAACATTTCAAGTGTGGACGTGTTTGGGGGCATCGCAACAGCCAGTGCGTCAGTACGCTCCGAGTTTTCACCATGTGGAAGATGGAAAATCTTGTATTCTCTTTTGATATTTTGCCACCTACCATTTTCAAAAGACATTCGAAGTCTGTCGGAGTCATCCTGATAAAATTCTTGAATCCAGATCCATCATCTAACTTCAGGGTATCCAAAAGGTCAAGTCCATGTCTGTGTCCCCCCGCGAATAACTGACGCATCCACCAACGTTTGGGCTTTGTATTTTTATTGCGCTCACGGAGCAATACAAGGGACGCGGACATTGCGGCAAGAGCTAACACCTGTGACATGAAGGCGCGAAATGACTCCCGACAGACCTGCTAGGTGTGGACACGATTCATTGTATCGGGGCAGCGTCCGGGCTGTCCCGCAACAATGATTCAGAGCAACTGAGATCCAGCCCCGCAACAATGAATCAGAGCAACTGAGATCCAGCCCCGCAACAATGAATCAGAGCAACTGAGATCCAGCCCCACAGCAATGAATCAGAGCAACTGAGATCCAGCCCCACAGCAATGAATCGCAACATTGAGTCCGAGTGTGTACTGGCATAAGATTTGCGCTTATGCGCGGCTGACGGCTCTAGATGTCAACGACGATGCTTGCTGTGAAGCTAGAACACGTACTACTGGTACAATTCATACAAGGTAAGCTGTGCTGAATTTTAACTGTTTTGGTGTATAACTACCCAGAATTTCCCTGTAATTGACAATGAGCAATATTTGGCTTGAACATTCGAATTATTTATTAACACTTAAATTCAAAATTCTATAGGGCGTTGGGTTACATTAAATTAAGATGAGGCAGTCATCTTTTCTTTAGTTAGGTTAATTTGGCATAGATGTACTTTTGAGGTAGTAAATTCTGTAAACTATTACTTAATACCTTTGATACATTTATTTATTTGAAGAAAGAATTTAGTTTGATTAGTTCGCTGTACTATTCTTGGAACCACTGCAGGGAAGCGCAGCGGTACGTAACATGACACCGTACTGATCAGCAGTTTTGAGTGCCGGTATTTACAGTAACGCACAGCAATTTCAGTGATCTGCTTAGGAATTCCACATTGACTGGTGGCAGCTTTGTTTTTAGGAATTGTTAAATAAGGATCCAGCAAGTGCCTGCGACGCCACTGTACCAGTAGGATCTCTTTGGGGTGTACTGAGTCAGGTTAGGTAGGCCCACCCTGGAAGGCACTACACCTGTTTATATTTTACCTCGAATTCTGTTGAGATTCAAACCTTAAACTGGTGCTGGTTTAATTTAGAAAAAATAAATAAAGTAATTCCATGATTTTAGGCTTTCGCCGCTATCTTGATGAGATCAGCGCTCTTCTGGAATATTACACGGCGTCGTATGGTGATCGTTTACCGACGTTTCAGGACAACGATTGGTCCCATTTTCAAGAGTCAAGAGTCAGAGAAGAACCTTGAAGATGGGACTGACACGTTGTCCCGAAACGTCAGTAAACAGTTACCACACGGCGCCGCATAATGTCCCTGAAGAGCGAAGATCTTATGGTAATTCCAAAATTTTCGATCACGAACCTTCACCTTATATTCACTAAAAATGAATCAGAGACGCCATTAAAAACCTGTTGGATTTTTCCAGCTATATGGGGCCTTTTTTTAAATTTCAAGGCTTGTAAGTTTCTCATTTTATAACATATTCGCTTTAACTGCAGTACGTGGATAACTGTGACGTCTGATTTACGTATAACGTTTAAGTAGTTTATGTCACAGGTCGAGGAAAGTTACGGAGGCCTTTTAGCTACAATAAACTTCGTAATTAATTTTCTGTTATTCAAATGACTCTGCAGTAACCTCAGTGTTGCGAAATTTTGGGTTCCCACACTGTTAATGAATATTCAAGTGTTCTGTAAAAAGCGGGTCTGTCGATTGGTCGAGGGTGCCTTCGGAGGCAGCAAACCCCTCCTGAACGTAATTAAATATTTCTCACTATATACGGCGTCATATCGCTGAATACTTGAATTTGAAGATACAAGTATCTAGGCCTAATGGTTCCTTATGCATGTCGAAAGAGAAAAATTATTTCAGAAGTCGTTTTCAAGCTTGATACACAAAAAAGAGCATAAACAGAAATTTTCAGATCATATGTCGAGAAGGAGTGAAGCAGGGTTTGTAAATTAAGCGTACAGTGTAAGCTGGAAGTGAGAAGTTCAGGGAGATCAATGAAGAAACCAGTTCTGAAGCTGAAAAAGGCACAGTGTATAAGGCTCGTCCCTGACCTGAAGATGATGAAGTGACGAGAGGCAAGATATTGCGTCTGGCTCACACTTTGTAATCGAAAGAATTCCTGCTCAGAGAGTGGATATTATTCAGCGCCGCGTGGTGTTAAAATTATGAGTTTGACTCTCTTGTAGATTTTTGCCTATGCCAGTAAGTTTATACACATTCAGCAAGAGGAGGACAACTTTTTTATCTGCAGCACCGACTCCTTCAGTTTCCGACATGTTGAATCAGCCGGACCATGTCCAGGTTTGCCCGAACGAAGCAGCAGAAAGCAGATCAGAGCAGAACGTTCCCCCGGAAACCGGAACTGACGACAGCAGCAGAAAACGACTGAGGGAGAGAGAGAATTGTGGGTAGGAGAGACAGGGAGTAGTTTTCAGTGGACACAATTTCCGGAGGGAGGAAGACATGACTATATATACATAGACTGTCACCAGAACCCTAAGAAGCAATCTTGGATGACCAATGGCTGTCCGAATTCCGGTTCGGACGGCGCTAATGTTTTCTCCTTTACCCTCATGGTCATACTGGTCCCTTTACACTGCTGCGATCTCTCTATACATCGCAACTGTAACATGCATATGCGAGGCGGTCTGTTCATACGATAGATTCAGTGGTGTTTTGTATATGTGGCACATACTGTAAGATCGTCCATGTGCAAGCCATACTCATAAGACGGATTGACATTACAGTTCCATTAATTCATAATCTCCACCCTACATGAGTTAAATTATCAGCTTCATACCCCGGCCGTTTTACCCGCGCGTGGAAAATCTTGAAGGGTTATATTAATATTAGTATCCTTTGCATAATTTTAAAAACATACGGATTATTTATAAATTACATTGAATTTGATTACAGGATAAACGGAGAAATGGGTATGGAATTAGCTGTCACGCTTAAAGCAAGAAATTAGAAGGTAGTAGGAATAGGGCGCCCTATAACATGCAAATTTTAATGTCCAAAAATACAGTGAATAAAATAGAGGGCCTTTCTAAAAAAGACACACATTTGGAGGCATCTATGGACCTAGATATTAATTTATTTTCAAGTTATTTTTCCATTTTCTTATCACCTTGTAGTCATTCAGAAAAGTGTCACGCCCTGGCCCGTGGACAGACTATATAGTAATTCGGTGTCAAACACCAAGTGAGAAGTACGGAGCTTTTGTCTAGTTAATTGACGTGAAATTAACGATAACTGGAACTGGCTCAGTTTGTCTTTCTGATGTACGTACTACAAACACTGAAACATAAAAAGTATCAGCTTACAAAGGAATTATGCCTTCCATAATTTTGAATAATATTTTTTTTTTACTTACAATTTTAATGAAGGCGATACAATGCATAGTTAAGCATGCCTACCTTGTACTGTTTTGCCCAGAATGACTCCCTGATAATGGTACCTCGGTGCCGAAACGTGTAGGAATTTTATAGGAGTTTTATACTTCTGAATGTATTTTTTAAGCGCATAAGGTAGTTAGTGTATTAATTGATTGTGTACTCAAAGGTTTTCCACTCCCATGAGGACTGAGCGTTTGATAGCTTCAGGAAGCCTAATGGCACCTAGTTTTGGCGCATTTATTAAAACTTTTAATAAGGCGGTCTTAAAAATATATTACAGTTTTTTCCTTCTCGCTGAAATTTCCAAGCGGACACATCTATGTAACAACAGACTGTACGCAAATTTTGCAATATTTTTAGTGTTCTTTCTTTAAATTCTTTATTATTAGACTTGTGACATGAGTTACTTCCTGAAACTTAACGTGGCGTGCTGTCAGAAGTAGCAAAGCAACTTGCATCTTTCTGTACTCACAACATGGAGATGAGTCCTCTCCATAATTTAATTACCTCGCAACAACTTGCCGTCAAGTTCTCCGAGAGATGCGAGTTGTGTTGTTGCAGAAGAGCTGGTTCGCTCCCCAAAGGAAACTAAAAGGTTGAGGCAACTTGAAATTTTGTAAGTTGGAACATGGGAATTATTGAATTGTGCAGGGTTTTGGAAAACATCTATTTTGATATAACTATGAGTTTTAGAAAACGGAACATGGATATTAGTGAAAAGATTGGGATTTGAACAACATTTATGATATCTCTATGGATTTTACTAGTACGTTAATTACGTAAGAAATCCTGTAATTTATTATGTGTGATATACTCAACAGCACTACAGTAGAATTTAAAACTCAGAGTGGGCCAAGGAAGTATTTGTGAATCATATTATCAAAAATAAGTTGAAGAAAACGATCATGGCGTAAGTCGGGGCAATATGTCGGCATTTGGCTAGAGTCTGTGAGGAAAATGAGCTAGAACCTAGACAATGATAATCGGTGACAGAGCAGAGATTCGAATGGAACACCTTTCGAACACAAGTCAGAAGCCTTCCTGTTAGAGCAAAGTTACTCATTTATCGGTAAATGGATTCTGATGTTTGTGAATGCATTCTTTCAGGACTTGCGAAGTAAGAATACATTTGCCTTTAAACGTTAACTTAAGCTGCTTATTTAAGCCTGTCATAGCTTTTACGCCCTTCAGGGCTCACTGTTATTTACAGGCTTCTCTATCCCTTTCTCTTCATCTTCCTCTTGTTCCAGTATCTCGCAGCCTTCCTCTTACTGGTACAGAATAACAAAGCATCCGTGTGTGTGTGTGTGTGTGTGTGTGTGTGTGTGTGTGTGTGTGTGTGTAACAAAGCAGTATATACAGTCACAGTAAGCCACGCTTTAAGCTTATGAAGGATTCATTGAGCTTGGAGCCACGCCGACAATCTACATCACTTGACAGGTGAATGCATATTTCAGAGCCGCACAGCGTATGCGTCTGTAGCAAACACTTCTCTTTCTGCCCCCAAAGCAGGCAGGCGTGTCTGGTAACAACGTTCATGTCTTCCTATTTTCCTCCACTGTGCTGAGTACATAGCCGGTAGATCACTGACTCGCCAAATTCAAAGGATACGCCGTTTAATTAATCTTGAAAATTTTATTGATTTATGTTGTCTTTAAAGAAGCTGTCAGTGTCTCCGGGTATGGTGGCGAATATAAGGATCATCAGTAAATGATATCGAAGGGAATGATGGTGGTGTAGTTTGGGAAAATAACCCTGTATTTACTCGAAGTGACTGATGATAAACTCAGAAACTCGTATCGGGTTAGGCAGTGTTTGAATAGACATTTGATCATAAATTTGGAGAACAGAAAGCAGAAACCCAAACCAGCCATTCGACCGTTACGTTTGGTTAAAATACTGACGAATATATGTTCAGTCTTTTTAATAAAACCGCCATTGTCCGTTTCTTGTTTTGCTAATCCTCAGCAGCAATGATTTTCTGTCCCTTTTTCACTCAGCATCCTTGGGGTTTGGATGTGATTGATAGAGGTTGTGGGGAATAACGAGGTGCGGTAGAATATAGACGAGGTTATCAGTTCATCACTCAAGACCATAAATCTCACGTAGACGAGTCGGTATCAAAGCACCTTCAGAGCCAGCGTGGAAAAAAAAAAGAATCTAAATTTTACCACGCAGTGATTAGGTTTACTATATTTTGCTTACGATTGAGGTCACGCGGAACGAGACGTCTCGGTAGGAGACGCTTTTGACTGATATTCAGGTGGGCAGGAATACGAATCTGAGAGAGAAAATCGACTATTCCGAATCTTTTCTTAATTTTACTCAGTATCTCAATGCAGATGCTGAGACAGTACCCTCAATTCAGACACGACTGCTTTCTTTCGCCTTTTTTTTTCGGATTCATTACTCACTATCACCACATACTTAAGTCGATGTTTGGTAATTACATGACTAAGGTAACCACTACAAACCCCTCACAGCGGAGGCATGGGTCCAATCTTATGAGTGTGTGTGGGACTGATGACCGGCGCTGTATAGGACACGTTTTTCTCCGAGTATGCAAGTATGTCCTTTCTCTGTCTGTATCCTTCTATGAATTCTGTACACCCGTTCATTCATGCATCACCAATGTTATATAATTTAAGCAGCTGACAAAGTCGTGATACAGAGTGGCTCAATATTCTGTTAACAGAAAATATATCATACTGTAACGGTAATATTCAGGTTTAAACCCGTTAACACTGGTTGAGTCAGACGTACTTTTTGGTGTTCTTCGCTAAGACACTGAGGATCTAATTCCGAACAATTATTGTGAACTAAATAATAAAGGTAATTTTAATCAACACATACAGTTTTTACGACAAGAACAATATTTGCCTTTATAAAATGCTACGTACCTCAACCGCCTAAGGGCCATTATTAGTCACAAATAAATATAAAAACAAGCAGTCGAATACCTGGAACTGTCATTCTTGTGAAAGAGATACTGTCTTACAAATTTATCTAATACGATTGCATTATTGTATAAAAATCTATGTGTAACACCTTAACTGTATAACGCAAAACATTTTTGCATATAATTATGTTATCATGACAGCATGTATGTTCTAGTATTAAAGGTTTATTAAAAACAATTTTTTTAAAATCAGTAAGTAATGAAGAAATAGACAACGCCGTTATTGTACATTTTAATAACGGGTTAACTGCCTTTTGGCCAGCCCGTTTTATGCACTTGATATACATCTGACGCCGAGCAACTTGCGATACTGACAGTGTCCTTAAATATAAACAGCAAATAAATATACAAAGTAAATAAGCGTCATGAATTCTGAAATGTATTGCAAGAAATTTGAGAAGTATTTAAAGGGGCACTAAAGAATGCTTGGAATCAGGAGAATGGAACACTTGGGCAATGGAAAAATTTCATTACTAGAATTTGAGAATTTAGACTACAGATAATATTCTTTAGCGAAACTGTGGAGTTGTGTTGCAAGTGCTACTAAATTCACCGCTCAAATGGGTGAAGAAAGAAATGAGAGGAGACTTTAAGACGATTTTTAGCTGTGATGAATCTTCTAGTTATAAACATTCAGCCGACCTGAAATGATTTAAGCATGCTAAGGTTATTTGTTTGCTGCAATGCACCGTGTATTTACTCTGCACTCATGAAATAGCACAACACTGAGGAGGCGGTCAGTCATTAATTCTTGCCTTATTTCACCACACTGCAGGAAGTTCAATAAGAGACAAACTACTTCACATAGAATTCCACCACACTCAACCTTTACGTAAGCATTATATGAGAAAGTTTCTTTACAGCTGACGTACACCTGCTTGGAAATTCCCTGTTGTCCAGGTTTCAAATATATTACTGAATACAACTTGCTTCTATAATACCTTACCAAGTAATTAAGGAACAAGATTGTAAATTTTCTAGATATATGACTATACGCTGACCTAATGAAATTATTTGATGTAGAAAGTATTCACTTCAGAATCTCTCTAAAACATACAGAGGATATGTTGAACTTGGCACCGAGTGACAGGCTGGCAGTAGAATTTAACATCAGTAAGACAGCCAGTAATATATTGTTAGCAATAACATTCAATTTAACACAATGACCGTATTTTAAAATAAAATTCACAGCAGTTTGCCTTTTATGTGCTACTTCATTGAGTTTATTTGTAAATGTATCGCTAACAGATTCCACAGGAACAATATATGAAGAAAAATATTAAAGAAGTTCATTTTGTCAAAATTTATACTACAAAAAATGCAACATAAAACTACATATGTAATTATGCTTGTTACGTCATTCATTCCGCTCCTTTTTTTGAAAGCTCATAAAATTCTACGGTATGGCGTTAAATCGCAGACTTCTGCATAGTGGCCCATACACGCAAACTGGATTGCTTTCAGATTTTCAAAAGGACGTTCAAAACCTCCGGTAGGGCCATGACTGTGATGTATTGGTAATGCAAGTATTTCAGAGGGGTCGTGTGTTTTCATCATACATAATTTATCGAGTTCAGACCACAGCCTAAAGGGAAAGACAACAGCCTATTAAATACAATTTTATATTCACACGCAGAATTAAAACATAAATGGCCAATTAAAAAATCATAATTTTTAATGTTTACTTTAATAACAATAGCGATTGTTGTCGCTATTTGGAAGGCAGACCACAGCGGTCAGAATAGTAACTAAGCTATGAGCTGGGCGATAGAAGAGTCGGAGTTCGTTTCTCGACACGGAACAGAATTTCCTTTTCAAAAATTGTAAATTAGCTCTGGGACAATATCAGGCTCTAATCCAAAAGGGACCGGGACTGTTTCCCAGAGGTTAAAGTGGCCGGAACATAAAAGGAACATGCCTACTTAGAACGTAGGTGAAATGTGTATGTGTGTGTGTGATGCTATATGTAGACCCCTCAACAAGACGTGGAGCTTAATTAGACGAGTGAAAAATTTAGACTTACTTTCATTATTACTATTCTTCTTTTCTTAAAGAGCACAAAACTTTAGCAGCGTGTTTTTCAAAAGGAGGCCTTAGCATCAGTAGAATCACTTCATTTCGCTGGTTACTTTCTTTTACGCTGAGCATCAGTTCACTTTCCGTTCACTTCAGTATTTCCGTCGATTCAGCTCACATGAGCTTATGACTTCTAGTTTTTCGTGGTTGTCTTTCCTTCGAACCAAACTGTGATATGTGCGTTTTACATATTTTAATCAATAACTTAAATATGATATTTATTTTAATGTATTTCAAGCAAACGTCTCTTTAATGTGGTCACTGTAACTGCTGTATATTTGGAAACTTTACATAGAGTTCCCTATTCTAAATAAAAGAGTGACAGGCAAATCCATACAGAGGCAGATAACAGAAACTGAGGGACAAAGAGATGAGTTCGCCTCTCATCTACGTGTTTGTAACAGACGGCAAGTGGAAGATTAAAGCAACAAGCTTATATGGAATTACAGTTATTATTCTACTAAGACTTTATACAAAGAATTTCTAGTTTTGGTTGATGCACAATGTATGAACAGCAGATGAATTCTGTTGTTACAAAGTACAGCTAATATTTCAAGGTTAGAATATTATACAAAACGGCTATTCACGCGTTAAGTTCCTTGCATGGAATGTTTCTAAGCCGTAGAAAAAATGCAGTGCTGCTTACTAACAGGTACGGAGGCAGTAAGCCATTATATCTAGCCTTATATCACTGCTTACAAGCCCGTTTCTAAATATAAGTGCTACTTTCTGCATACTTGCAATGAGAATATACAAAGGCGAATATCAAGAGTGAAACAGATCCTGTGTTTTATTAAGGATTTTGACCTGAAGACTTTTGGGGGAGAGGGTCAAAGTCCATAACTTAATATATTTTTAAGCGCATTCGTAAAATTGCGAAAAGCTTTGTCACGTCTGTGGGTCCGTCCGTCCGTCCGTCCGTCCGCACGGAACAACGCGGCTCCCACTGCATCGATTTCCACGAAATTCGATATTTGAGTGTTTCTTTAAAATCTGTCGAGAAAATTCGAGTTTCATTAAAACCCAAAAAGAGTAACGGGTACTTTACATGAAGATTTTTGTACGTTTATGATAACATCTTGCTGAATTCTTCTTAGAATGAGAAATGTTTCAGACAAATTTGTAGAGATAGTCAAAACACGTATTTTACTTTCAATACATCATTACCGAAAATCGTGGCCTTTGTAATGAATGTGGAGAAATATATTAGACCCAGGCAGGCCACAGATGACAATATAATACGGCAATGCGCGTCGCGTGCTGGATAAATAAGGCTACAGAATTTGCATAATTATTGCTTTTCCACGGCAACAATGGTTACGCGAAAGCCTCTAAATTTTACGTGTGTATGTACACTGACTTTCCTGTTCCACTCTGCACTGGATGAAATGCGAAGAGTCAAATTTTCACTCTGGATTCTTCGCCACAGGGAAGAGAGCCACCGACATCGACTGAGTACAAGGCTATTTACACGCAAAAGAATCCAGAATATTCAAGAAAATTAAGGCATGTAACCAGTGAAACTACAACCAGCGTGCACTGGTGATTTTATGGTTACTTTTTAGACGAACGATGCCGCAAGACTACATAAATATGATTACTGCAATAGCGCAGTTTATTTTATTATAACATATGTATTTACAAACCAGTAAAGGACTTCCCTTACTTTAAACAAAACGACCATTCTTATAAACAGAAAACTGATACGCTTAAGACTGGATTTCAGTGCCCTTTTGACACTAAACTCCAAATGTATAGAGAACAACCCTTCTTTTCTCCTGACAGATCTTAAAGAAATACGTCACTGTATTTGCTACAGTCTGACCACAGTACGGGGCAAATTATTTGTCTTTTAAACGACACTCATTTTCTCCTCCTCGACGCATTTCATACTTCCCGTATTCAACCTATAAATATTAAAAAGTCCTACAGGCTTTTTTAATCTTTATACCATTATGATGCCAAATTAACGTGGCGGGAGGGAAGGGCAGTAATGGTATGCACCAGGCAATACAGCTGCTCGATAATGTACTTCACGTATGAGGATTCCCTGTAACCATGAGTGCTGAATATTAATATTTACAAAAAAGTAGACACGTATATCTCTTACCTTGACTTCCATTCTCCAAGTGCCGAATAGATGCGTTTATGTACTGTCCTTGTAGTGCAGTTACAGTCTTAAGAGAAATGCTACGTGCTGGACGTGTAGTGTATACTCTTACATTATCCACCCACGCTACATCTTGATTTATCCTATAGCCGCGTGCCGTCTGACAGGTGATCTCTGTCGAAATTTAATGACAAACAAAGTGCGATGCAAATATCCTTGCCATAGTTATTAACACAAAGTGACAACAATTACTGGAAGTAATTTAATTGCCCTAAAAGCACCTCGTACGGTACATATCAAATTGACTACTTTAATTGCCTTAAGGAAGACATGCAAGTCGGGATTGTGGGTGCAAACAGGTAGGAAGAAATGTCGTCATCTGTGTGGGAAGTAGCCAGTACATGAAGGGTAGGATGTGGTGGACTGCATGTCGCTTCTCATTTAGTGCAGACAAGTCCATACAGCGGTGACAGACATGAGATACAGCTTCTGGGGATACTTCTACCTTTCCATTCACCCCCGTTACCTTCCGCCTGCCTTCAATTGGAGAGGTCTGACAACTGACAGCTCATGTGGGCTGGATATGGTATCAAACTTTAAACACCTTTCCATCTTTTTACTGCCACCGCATAGGGCTTTTGCTGAAGTAGAGACTGGTCAGTATATACCTGCCAAAAGAGCGTGCAGTGTGTGTACACCGACAGCAGAAATGCTGTGTCACATGTCGACACTTTTGGAAGTGATGTCGTGAATAATTTGAAGAATGTCACAAAAGCAAGAAACGGCCTATCTGACAATGTTGTGTGATGACAAGATCGAGAAAAATATCACGACTGACGGATATAAGGATGCTTCCGCCGGAGACTAGGGCATGAATTTCCGAAAGCCAGGTAAATGCCTTGTGGCAGAGATAAAGTTGCTTCATGCGGCGGGAAGATAAGATCCTCCAGTTTTTAATTTTACTGAACAGTAAAAACATCAGTACTTACGAAGAATTCTGCTTCCTTGGATATAATGCTGTGGAATCTGGTAAACAGCTATCAAAATTTTTGAAAAATTCTTCTGCCTCCATGTTCAGTGTTATTCTCCTCTCTTCAACACTTTGAAGTAGCTAGCAAGAGTATAAAGTGACACATCTCGGAAGGGAGAAACTTTTGTTGTCACCGCTCTGAGAACCATAATATCATGTCAGCAGAGCTAATCGTGCTTGTCAAAGGTGAAGGTAACGTGTTCAGTGAAGCCAAGGAGGATACGTAGACGCAAGGTGTGGAATACAGCTAGTCTGAACAAATATATTCCCTGGACCAAATCTTAAATTGTGATCTTCCTACTGATTCCTCCAGTGTAATTCTTAGCAGAGGCAGGAGAAAAAGTTGTGGATTTCAAAATAGATTGCGACTGCCTTATCACACATCCTTTAAAATACATGATATAAAACTCTGAAAGCGTAAATAATAAATTTACAGTCGTGGCCTAAATTGAGATAACTACGAGATGTGTATTTTGTCAGAAATTTCTACAAGGTGTACATTTGATTATTATCAAAGCCCACAAGTTAGTGTACTTTCTAGGAAATTAAAATCATTTCCTAAAACGAAGTCACATATCTTCACGTGTGTGAGAAAAAACCTCTCTCTCTCTCTCTCTCTCTCTCTCTCTCTCTCTCTCTACACCACCCAATCAAGGAGATGCAATAGTTTCATCTGATCGTATCATTAGATAACAAGCCCAGGGAGCGTATCCATTACGATTCTGAAATAGGTTCCAAATTTAATGAGATGTTAGACCCTGGCACTCTTTTAACGTGTCTTTTACGTGATTACTGCGATGTGCCTTTGCCCTCCATTTAAACATTGGTCCAAAATGGATGCAGATGTAGAATATATGGAATAACCTCACTTAAAATTCAAGTTCATAGCCTGCGTCGCCGTCATAAATAAAAGGCGTAAGATTTCTTCTTAATAATGGCTGAAATACGCTGTTTTAAGTTTTTTTGAGGTTCATTGGTAATAATTAAAACCTTTTATATTTTCCCTTAAAATAAAAATTGATTTAAACGTGTAATGTTTAGTTTAAAGGAATACATATTTGCTCCTCGATTTATAGCCTCCATTTGGCACTGCTTAAAATACAAGAAATATTTCAACCCAACTTCTCTGTAAGGGCAGTGTTTATGCATCATGCAAACAAGAAAGCATAGAACTGCAAATATCAGCTCGACCTTGTTGGTTTAATAAAAGCCAAACAAACTACATTGCGAACAATTGTTTCAAAGCTGATAATTTCCAAAGAAGTTGGACATAAAACTGCAGACTTCAAAGTTCAATGCAGCATTTTGGAATCTAATGTAGCAGTCTTTATTATTGAGACAAAAACATCTAAGTACATAATAAAGACTTTCAAATTATTTCGCTTTAGGAAAGTGAATTGTCTATCTTTCTCTAAAGTAATTAGCTTCCTACTAACACGGCTAATATGGGAAATATTTTTCGTGCTGTACTAAGAAGTTACTCGAAGTGACATAGCTATGTCCGAATTTGGGAGTCTCAGTTGTAATTCATACAACAAAATACTTTTGACACTGCAAAAACTCTTCAGCTGGTAAAGTATTATTTAACATAAATACAGTCGCCCTTGCTGTGACTGTCCATTACAAGTTACAATAATCACAATCACAGTTTTGCCGCACGTTTTTATAATTCGGCGTGGATCGTAAGGTAATTTTCTATTGACATATACTTCATATCAAGAAACAGAATATTCATAACAATTAACAAGCTCCACGACATTCCAAACAATCAGGTTCGTCTTCCATGTGATATATATGTTGTATTGTGAGGGAATAATATATATGTTAATTGATAATATGGCGGTGTGTTTCCCAATGTGAAAATTGTTTTCCAAATTAACACAAATTGAAGATGATGCAGTTTTAAAATATTACGTTATGAGCTGTTAGTTTCCGTGTTTACAGTACACTCTTATATTTAAGAAAATAATAAATATTACAATGAAGACGGCTGATACATAAGTACCAATTAGTATTAATACGCGGAAGAGGCTGATACGCGTCAAATATTTCAGAATGATTGGCCAGGTAGTACACGAATGAAAACACTATATATATAGGATTAATTTTTCATGATGCCTTTAGTTTGGCAGCCCATTATACCTGTCACTTCCAGTAAGAAATTTTATATAAACAAGGGTCCGATTTTCCAGGATTATAGAGAAATATTTGCCTCGCTGTTAAAAAAAGACTTATATAAATATGTATTGCTGAGTTTACAAGAAATGTTCAACATGAATTTCTCAGCTTTAATTGAAAAAAATGATTTAAAAGTTTTACGTGTGTTGAGCATTTCTAAAACAACTGTACTGAACACCAAACTTTTTCGTTCCAATTACGTCCAGCCTCTACCCTGAATCACCCTCAACGTCTATCTGTTCTGGAAATCTCCTCACAGTGATATTTGTGTGGTGTGGGGCAACCCGATCCAAAAACAGTTTATTGCCAGACTAGCACCACCTGTCCTGACCGATGTGTATTAAATGAGTAAGCACGACTTCTCCGATTGACAGACTGTCCTTCGGAAAGAAAGAAAAGTGTCCATGAATAATAGAGGAACATGTTCCATAGGATCCATATTTTATTATAGTAAAAAGCACCTCGTGTCTACGTGTATAATAAATACGTAGAAGTTTTACTGGTTTCCACAGCCCACAGAACTTTCATCAGCCTTCCCGTGGACATCATTGTGACATCTCTGATTAAAAAAGTACACCTTCTACAAGGCAGAAACTCACCATCTACTCTGAATGACAAAAACGGAACTTTTCTATTTCTAGTTTGTAAAAGATGTGCAGGTCACAAGCATAGTGAATGTAAAAATTATGGCTACTTTGGGAAGACGTAATATAAAAGAATCCCCAGAAAAATGCCATGTTACCTGCCGTAATTTTGTGTAAATATATCTGAGATTTTAATGAATTTTTTAAATTTTTTACAAAATTTGCAAAATTTGTTTACTGTAATTAATTTACATGCAACATATAACCCATGCTGTATGAATTTAATGGTAAAATAGTGTCCGTGTAGCACAACAAAAATTCAGTATTATTATTTATATATTATCCATTGAAACACGACATGTTTCGGTCTACTAGACCATCCTCAGGTGTGTGCATAGTAAAAGCTGTGGTACAAGGTAAAAAATTACATGCTTTTGTGAACTCTCACAGGTATTTTAATGGATAATATATAAATGAATATATTGAATTTGTTGTGCTATACGTACATTTTTACCGTCGAATTCAGAGTGAAAGCACAAAGGGATGTCCCTCGTTAAAACTACGCTATATGACAAAAAATAATGCAGCAGTAATATAATAACTGGCAATAACCCAGCACACCCATATACAGGGAGGATTTTGGATTTATATGTAAGATGTTTTTGAAAATAGAAGCCCTACATTACGTAATATTTTTCGTACGGAAATAAGTTTCTTGTATCAGAATTTCTTCTAGTCCATTTGGAAATTTTAAGGGACAAAGTAGTACTGCCACAGGTTCTTCTCCGAGTACTTGTTCTCCCGCTCAGTGTGGCTGAATCAATGATCCGTATTTATTCTTTAATCTAAAGCAGTTCTTTGTTAAATGACATGCTTAGTAACGTACTTTCGAAGGTCATACTTATGTTTTTTCTCACAAGGCAAATTTCTCAGTTTCATCGATACGTAAGGCAAAAATATTCCATTTTCGTGTATACTTTTCTGTGAAACTTCTCGTGCTTCAATTTTCCTGTTCTTAATAAAGAGCCGATAATTATAAATGAATGTCGCCTTTCAAAGGATTTTCAGGAAATTAATATTTTCAATAGTTTTCCATAGAATATTATTTGATCTTTTCAGTCCCTTATCGTATAAATCACGATTTTTATTATTTAATATCCTATGGATAGTCTGCACTCAAAGTTATCATTTCTCTTTCAGGGCTCAAGTATATTTCATTTAGAGTGACCTCCTATCGAAATATCTTTTATTTTTTAAATTTAGAAGAACATACAAAATTTTTTCCTTTGTAATCCTTTCCTTATTTTACGTATATAATTATTCATAATAAAAAGTGCCCTATTCATGTTCTTTAGAAAAAAAACATTCCTCCTTGTATTTTTATGCAATGGAATGACGTTTATAATTTCGATTTCATGTCACTCTTCACCGTCTGTCTTTAGAGTACATACAAGTGATGTTTATAAATCTGCAACATTTCCTGCTCCTACGCGGGTTTTGAAACTTCCTCTACGACGAAGACCTGCAGGAGTCGTTAGTAGCCAGTTACAGCAAAACCTGCCCCCTGCTACGTCATTGCTTCCTCCTTACAATGTTACTGAGAAGAGCCCCTGCGGTTAGGGGAGATGCATAACCGCCACGCAGTTAGTCACTCTTGGCTGCATACAGTTGCCTCACTCAGGGGTTCCTTCCACTGCTTTTGAAATTGCGTAAAGCATAAGAACACAGAGCGTCCGATTATATGCTCGGAAATGCCGAGGCATCTTCCAGTCGAGGACAATGCTGCAGAATCACGACAACTTAATTTTGTGTCTTACTGGTTGATATTAAGACACTGTTCTTTCTCGGAATATTAATTTCTTTCTGAAAGAAACTGTTATTCACGAATGACACACCTGCTGAATACTAGCAACTTTAAGTCATGATGTTGACAAAATTTGTCCTAGAACATCCTCAAAAAATTATCTCCAGTTTCCCGCTACCAACTCAAATTCATATTTATTATAAAAATTAAGAAAACGTTGCTAAGCAGGTAAAGTTAAACTTGCCTCTCTTCAAGACATGAAGGTATATGGGCGAGTATATTTACAGCGCCACCGCTTTCCAATCTCAGAACTAAATATATTGGGTTGGCCATATTCATAAACAGGTACTTGTACAACATGGAACAGGGCTCCAAATAGACATTCAGTAGCACATCGTGTGGGCAGCAGAAACGGAAGGAAAGTTTTTGAAAACTGGAATATCTCTTGCGACCTTTCAGGCTTTTGTAACGGAGCAGATGACATATTCATTATTCTGGGTTGTGACTCCACATTACTGGGTGATTAGTAACCAACATTACGATAGGCAGCTCACTGGTTTCACCTTGAAGCCTCCAGTGTCGAATCACATTTTTCCGCCGCTAATCGAAATTGAGACACCTTGACTGTCCAGTCCGTAATGTCGTCCCTATGTTAACTCAGCTATTTCCGTTAAGGAGTACCCTGAAAGACATTCCACTTTACTGGAAGGGAATTCGGACTATCCTCGGTCGGAACATGTGCCTTTAAAAATACCAAACCCAGGAGTTTCTGCATCAGCTGTGACCCGGACATTTACGACACTTCTGTGATGTAGTTGGTGACAGTGGAACCTACATTACTTGTAAATTTTTCATGTCACTAGCCAACCAGTGTGGTTAAGTACAACGAGAAAAATATGGACTTATCACGCGGCATATTTCTTTTGATGATTGATGGCTGCAGACCTGCAGTTAAATCAAGAAAATTTGATAAATTGGACAAAGATAAACGGGTGGAATGTACAACACGCACTGAGGCGTATCTTTTTGTTTTCGGAGATGTTGTCGCAGTGATATATATCTAAAGTATTTGGAGTAAATAGATTTCAAACTGTCGGTGGATTTACAAGTTTGCCACCTACCGTAATGCAATGGCAGCGGTAAACCTGGGGTCTATTTATTATCTCCTTAGTGAGTTACTCGGCTATTTATACAGAAAAGTTTTTACCTAGCCATATTCTCTGCAACAGTAAGCGGCCATAACTCTTTCAACGCTTCTTGCATCTTCATGTGTTTTGACCTCTCCATTTTTGCTTGGTCGAACTACGTTCCTTCTACAGAATGGCACATATGCATACACTAATTTCGTTATAGGCGCGTTGTTGCTTCTACTTCATTTATAATTCACAATAATGATATTTAAATTTTACAGATTTCTATCTGAATTATCTACCTACAAGTTTTATTGGTGTCATACTGGTTCCTCTTTCTCAGTCGCGTTTCGCTATATTTGCACGTAGTAGCACAGATACTAGCAGTGCTTTCAATGACGCAGACTTCGAAGTGGTCAGGCCAGAATAAGAAGTAACCCACCAGCCGTCCATGTTATTGGGTATTCAGGATGGGCTGGCACGTCATGCAGTAAAAGAATACACTCGGTACGTCCTTCAGTACATCCTTTCCTTTATTTTATACGGTCTTAAAAGTACATTTTGCACCTGACTTCAAAACGTTTATCTCCGCTCTCTCGATTATTGTTTCATGCTGTTTTGGTTGGACTTAATTCTTAATTCAGTGTAAGAACACTGGTGCCTACACTCTTTTGTATCAGTTCAAGCATGCTTTGTTAACAACTTCTAATTTTCCCACATAGGTATTAAAAACATGTGTCTCACTATACGTATCATCATTATTTACATATTTGCACACGATATGTTACGTTCTATATACTCATCACCAAACATTCGGGTAATCAAATCGAGAAGAATGAGATGGGTAGGGCATGTAGCACTTATGGGGGAAAAGAGAGGTGCATACAGGATTTTGGTGGGGAGACCTGAGAGAAGGCGACAAATTGGGAGACCCAGGCGTAGATGGGAGGATAATATTAAAATGAATCTTCAAGCAGTGGGATGGGTATGGACTGGATTGAACTGGCTCAGGATAGGGAGGGGTGGCGGGCTGTTGTGAATGCGGTAATGAAGCTCCGGTTTCCATAAAATGCGGGGAATTTCTTGACTAGCTGAGAAACTGTTAGCTTCGCAAGAAGGCCTCTGCTCCACGGAGTTAGTTATGTTACGTCCTTGTTGGTAGCAGATTGGGTGATTAGCAGTTACATTCTCGCCGATATTTGATGCTGTCTTGCACCAGAGTCCAGCGCCTTCCGCTCAAAACTGCATTAACCGATAAACAAGTGTTCATCAGGGGCGTGGTCACTTTTATATCGTATTTGCAAGTTCCGTTTTACCACATTACTCCAAGCTTCTGTGTGACCGGCTGAAGTTTGGACCACACCTACGGCCGTATAATAATTAGATAAAAATTTGACAAAAGCGCTATATTCTTATACGCAATTTGAGGCTTACTATGTCACACGCAGGTGGGAAGGGGGATCCTAAAATTACTTTTCCCCCACTGTGACTTCTTTTCATGCACTTGGTTCAGAATAATGCTATACTGAAAACTCGTGGACAAACGTCACTCTATATTACGTGTTTATTTCATGCAGGTTGTTTAAGAGTTTATGTTATTTAAATCCACCAAAGCCTAAATTTTAGAGCTAAAAAGGGTTTTGGAGTTTTCATATTTGCCAGCACCTTCCCAAAAATATATTTAATTTAGAAACCAGAAATGCCTAAAGACGGGGACTTTGTTAACTAGATATAGGAAATTTGGACAAAGTAAAAATTTGTTATACAATTGTGTATAATTGTGTATTTTTGCTCAAAGAATATGGCTTCATTTAAGTAAATTTAGACCAAACAAAAATAAAGTGAGTCAGTAATAGTAAAGAGAATAACATGAAAATCGGTCCTGATGATGGCGGTAAATATTTCTTACGAAACTTAGGTGCGCTTTGTTAGACTACATGACATCACCTCCACCAAAGCGACCTTCATAAAACTTTAATTTGAGGAATGGGGCAGATCTCCCCGATGCGTGGTGTGTTTACTTTTAAGACAGGGAGACACAAAAGATCCATAAATTGAATGTTTCCACAAAGAACCTTCCACATTTGCAGCCATGTGAACCTAAAATTTCGCATGTAGATATTATCAAAATTTCCAAACAAATAGAACTCTCATTTATAAGAGAAAGATTTTTAGTCACATTACTTTCAGCGTTCCGCACAGTAAAGGTAAATTCGTCTCTGTGGCTCCTCGAAGGCTTATGGGGGAGTGGAGGTATAGCTTCACTCATTCTTAACATCAGTACTATATAGAATTGGGTGGTCAGATTCACGTCCTGCCCACTTTATCGGCGGAGAAAGCGCTATATATCCATTACACAGGTGGCTGTTTGGGACCAAGCGTCTGTGAGGACAAATCGGAGGAGAAAATGACTCTTACTGCTGCCGGGAATAGAACACCGGTCCTTCAGTTGTCCAAGCGGTAGTCACTGTTCTAATTATAACTAACTAACTAACTAACTAACTACATGGAGCAGAGGCCTTCTTGAGAAGCTAACAGTTTCTCAGCTAGTCAAGAAATTCCCCGCATTTTAGGGAATCCGCAGGTTCATTACCGCATTCACAAGAGCCCGCCACCTGTCCCTATCCTGAGCCAGCTCAATCCAGTTCATGACCCCCCCCCATCCCACATCTTGAAGATCTGTTTTGTTCCAAAACTCATATCCCTTTTCCGTAGGTGGGGTCGTACCAAAGAATCGGTCCAGGTCCGAGGCATTGTGTAATGTTTCGTAACATCATAATTTTTTAAGGTGAAGAGTTGTTAGCACCTCGCCCAACCCCCAAGCTGAAGGACCACCCCTTGCCAGCTGTCCGCGACTGCTTATTCAATGTATTCGCAACTACCCTCCATAACTGGAGGCCGTTCCTCCATTCGCAACCTGAGGACGCGCCATGCCGTGGTGACAGGGACCCACTTAACACGGACTGTTCTAATTATCTTATTCTTTATGGTTATTACTTTTACTAATTATGTCATTTTCCTTCCCTGTCTGCAGGTTAACATACGAAGAAAACTTTCACGTAGAGGTAAGCCAAATTTAGGAAAAGCAAGAACTTTTAGCTGCTTAGAAAGGTATCTAAATTTTATATTTTTCATACCCTTCATTGTCGATAACCAAATCACGATATTCAGTCCAACAAAATGCAATATATTTTTTCCAAATATTTTATATTACCATATGTTTTTGGTCAATCTATTAGACAAGACGCGTTCCTTTTAACTGATTGATTATTTTAGATCTCTTTAATGTGAATGTCTATTGTTAGCTCAGTTTTGTGAAGTATTACTTTGATATGAAGCTCTGAAGGTGAGCCCATGCGGGATCGAAATGTGTAGGATTGACCAACAAGATATTGTAACATAGAACTTTCGAAAACAGCATTGTGCATTTAACTGGACCGAATATTTGGTTAAGTGTACATAAATTTGACAAAATTAACAATGGGTAGACGGTGTTTACGAAATGATTATAAGAAGTTTTTGCCAATTTTAAAATATATGTACTGTCAAATACAGTGGATGGTAACCTTTTGCCAGCCAGTAATCTGTAAAAAGCACGGGCGGTGTCCGTAAATGAAAACACTCTGACCGATGTACCAGAAACTGTGTCGTCAGAACTGACTTTTCTGCCATGCTAAAAATGTTTTAGTCTAACTCTACAGTGTAAGAACGACCTGATTCTTGGCTGCTATATATCTTTTCTCCTTCTTCTACTCACGCCTCTTCCACGCCCTGCGACTGGTCTCCTTTCCCACATCAGTCACTGAGTCTCTGATTGGTTAATCATTCAGGGAATCCGAGGCAGAAACAAGGGTTAAAGAACTTGAAAAGAAAAAACAAAGTAGATAATAGATCCATGAAGATAGAGCAGTGGCTTGTGCTCATAAGAAAATAGTTTGATCAATTAGACAAGAGAAAACTGTTATGGATAAAACAATACAAAACATTCAACAACAGCCTACGCTTTCTCAATTTAACGTTACCAATATATGTGTTCATGTCCGTGCACTATATTATACAAAAACACTAGTCACCAGCAAATGCACAAAGAGAGTTTTATCATCAATTGTAACGCACTCCTACATGTTTCGACCCTTCTGGGTCATCTTCAGGGAGAACTTTTTTATGGTTACACTAAGGTTGCACTTTATATTTGAGTGAGAATGTGCTGTTGACTGTGTACTGCGTTGTTTTTGGAGGCGTGAACTCACTGCGGTCCCGGCTTGCACAGCATAATGGCGGTATACGTACAGATTCCAGGTGATGTGAAAAGTGGGGGGGGGGGGGGGACCATATTTATTTAAAATAATATTTTGCTGATACGTATAGGCAGCGACGGAGGGAAATCCTCAGGGTCCTCTGCAACTTTTACATCTGAATTCGTTTCGTGTAAAATGCCTTGCCATATCGCGGCACATCGTCACACTGACTTTTACTTTATTTGTCTGTTTATACAAGTATGTTGAATATGAAAAATAAACACATATTCTTTGACACTTTATCCTAGACCGAGTGATGGTTAATACCGACATGGCTTACAAATTTTTTTCTGATTTTTGTACCACATATTAATTTACTTCTATCTGAAAATCTATTACAATTCATTAAATGCAAATAGAGTCTTATGATGCATTAAAAGGGGAGATCCGAAAAAATAAGCTGAAAAAACAGAAATGAATAGAGGGTTAAAATTCTGTCCTTTCTCCTCGCCACATCTAACTTATTTTCCTTTCCATAGCATTATTTCCCTTAAGTTATAGAATATGGTATTGAAGATCAATAACTTGTCCCATTCAGACAGAATGCGTCACACCGCCTATAGACTGTTTCTTAAAATAATATCCCGAACTTTTGTATATTAAAGCGGAAATTTGTGAACCAGGTATAAAATTAAAAATGCTGATGTACGTTATAACAGGAAATGAAGTCGGCGATTGGTAAAATGTAAACCTGAATTACACTGACATTGTCAAAATTAATCGACACTCTTATCACAACCGATCTTATTAAAAGTAAAATTATTCACATTAGGTACTTTCAGTTCAGTATACAGAGTATTATTGCTCTTGCTGGTTGTACGCTCAGTCAAAACGCATTTGTTTATCTAAACGAAAGAAATATAATGGCTCTATGTTTAAGTATACAAACTTATACTTCAACCTACGTCAGTGTGCAATTAGTATTCTAGGGATCAAGAAAATTTCTATATCATGAACATTGTAAACTTGAACGCACAAATCGATAATCTGCCAATATGATGTTTAAAATATTTTTAAGAATTTAAATAGTGAAAATTTGTCGCACACACTTCTTTTCCTGTTGTTGTTTCAAACTAAAAAAAGAGAAATTTAATTTTGGATTTCAACCCGAACAATTTAATGTATGGGTGATAATCCAAAATTTGTTCCTATCGTAATCTCTACTTTAACCTTTATCCTGCTAATCTGGAATATATGGTGAGCTGCTAATAATGCCAGCACCACCAATGTGTAATATTTGGTGACCTACATTTGGCAACGCTGAAAGGAGCCTCTTTGTCTCTGTCTCTCTCTCTGCACAATGTCTCAACACTGAATCAATTGTGAAAGACGTCCTATGTCATATCTGTGTGCACACGCTTACTCGGCTACCAACTAGGTCCTTAAGGGCCTGGTTGATTGATTCAGTGTTGAGACATTGTGCACAGAGAGAAAGAGAGACACACAAAGAGGCTCCTTCCAGCGTTGCCACATATAGGTCACCAAATATTACACATTAGTGGTGCTGGCATTATTAGCAGCTCACCATATATTCCACATTAGCAGGATAAAGGTTAAAAGATTATCTTGTATTTATAATAAATACATAAACCCGCATTTCATGAAGTATTAAACTACTGATAGTAAAGAAAAACAAACGAGATCAGCATACTGCTGCACAGTAGGTGACAGTGGAAAACTTAAAAAGGATTCGCTGTTTCAGTGTATTTTTTCTGTCGCTTTTTGCCAAATGCTAGAAGCAAATATTTCTGAAGGATTTATATTTGTCTAAGCCTTTCCAACTTAATATTCTTTCAATTTCTTTCGTACTTTTACGCTATAAGTCTACAGCTTAAGACACTTGAGATAATCATGGCTATCCTATACCAGTTACAACATGAGGAAATTCCGAAATGGTTTTCTACAGCTGCAGACCTTACGGTTACAGCACTTTATTTACATCCTGTTATTAATGCGAACCTATCGAAGAGCTGGGATTTCTGCCTGTAATGACATCGCATGAGCTCTAGCCTCTACTGCAGACTCGCTCGACTGGAAAGTTAATTATTGGATGGGGCAACCAACAGACTTGATTTCTCGAACCAATCCAATCCATCTGTCTATCGGTTCTCTTTACTCTCCGCACAGTGAGATTTAGTGGGGTCTTGGTTATACACATTAACTTAGTTTCTCTCTTCGCAGTCTCTCTTCTCGCTGATTCTTCCTTTGTTTCACTGCTCTTCCTTCTGCCGTTATTCCCTAAACAAGACACCTTTTTGTCCACATTACTAAGTTTTACCTATATGGGATATCAGTTTTATTGTTGGTTTTTAGCCAAATTTTAGGGCATTTAAATTTTTCGAATGACAGGGGTCCCCTAATTGAGTACTGAATGCCGCTGATGATTTCTCGCACTTTACCTAAGGCCATGGAAATGAAAATCATGAAAAGCATGCGGAATTTTGGAAGAGCGGTATCTTTTATTCCGGTTGTTAATACTTTAATTTAAAGTAAAACACGCTACCTTGCAAGAGTATTGCAAACGAATATTCTTTTCAACATAAAAGTTTTCTCACATTTTCTGGACCCATGCTGTTTACCAGATAAATATCGAGGCGACGTCTCACTTTGCAGCCCTGTTAAGAAGAAAGGCGCTTATTTCTGTAGGCTCGCGGGCGCAATTAATAAAATTTTGAGAACATCTCATTTCCTGCTATTCACTCTAATTTACTTACAGCCCCTTTCCTTTTGGTGACATAAAGTGGCCACGAGGAACTTCGACACGAATCCTGAAAGCTGGAAACCTCGAAGTATAGAGATCTTAGGCAGTTTTTGTTTCAAATCTCACCTAGCTTTTTTTTCGGTATTTTTCTCTCAAGACAAGGTATCTGTTTTTTTTTTTCAAAGTTGTTTTAGATATTATTCAATAAGCAGATTTCGTGTCACATTATCACATCTAAGTACAAAGCATTCAATACCTCTTCCAGTGTTCTGGATTCTATAACAAAATAAAACAATGACACAGGCTCTCCTGGAAGGAAACAGAGAAAGACAATATAGTAAATGTTTGCTGGATTGCTACAGTTATAATAAGTACTTTATAGCATCCAGCTGTCAGTCACTGTATAAGGTCCACCCGGTATTACATCTTCACGATATTGTTTCTTAGCATGTAGTCTGATACAGTCGTTCGAAGGAACAGACAGCTGCCATTGTCTTCAGTATAGATTCAAGGCAATGTATTTTTTTCTGAATTTACTTAAATTTTTACTCGACTAGAAGGCGTTACATCTCTGACATCGGGTTTATTAACCCTACAAATGGTTTTTTCTTACAGAAGAATCCTTAGTGAAGAAGGTTTGAGAATACTCGGTACATTATTAATGCTGTGGCATGTTGCGGGGGCAGTGATGTGTGGCCTTTTTTAAAAACAACTTTGTAGCACCTTTCAAGGGAACATTTATTTTTAATTTTAGAAACTCAGTTGATCATCGCCGATCTTACATGGGAAAAGAGGTTAGTTACGATCGACGAAATCGTGGATCCAATCGTGATCGACGGGTATGCTGAACCTCTAACACAGATCATGATAACTCAAACCGCATTGCAGTCAGAACTAGGTGCACACAATAACATACAGGAGGAAACATATTTTCGTTCCTGCTTTCTGTGAAGTAACAAAGTTGTGTTGGGAATTTATTTTAAGTGAGTATTGATATTTTGTCTGGTTTTTGCTATGAAAATCTATCAATAATTAATACATGTAATCGTGTTTAAATCTATGATGCCTACGATGTAATAGGGTGATAAGGAAGATATTTGGGCTTAAGAAGGACGAGGTGAGAGGGGAGTGGAGAAGACTGCATAATGAGGGATTTAGGTTCTGTACTCCTCACCACATGTGCTTCGGTTGATCAGATAAAGAAGCGTGAGATGGGCGGGGCATGTGGCACGTATGGGAAGTAGGAGAGGTGCATTTAGGGTTGTGGTGGGGAGACCTGAGCGAAGGAACAACCTGGAAGACCTAGTCGTAGATGGGAGAGTGATATTAAAATGGATCTTCAAGAAGTGGGATGGAGAGACGTGGTCAAGATTGCTCTAGCTCAGGATAGAGAGTCTACGGGCGCTTGTGAGTGCGGGAATGAAATTTCGGGTTCCACAAAAGGATTTTGTGGAAAGGAAGGATTTTGAGCCGTTGACTTTATTTCACTTTATATGCCGACGATGTTTCTTTTGTGAAGGTCAAGTAATCTTCAATATGCGAGAGGGTAACGTAAAATAAAATAACCTAATGGAAGTCAGTCAACGAAAATTACGAAGGACATAAGCATAATAACAATAGTCTAAGGCTATTCAGTTCACGTGACATCTGTGTGTGGGGGAGGAGGGCTAAACGTATGTTATTAAGGTGTTCCGAAGGGAAGGATAAAACTGTACACTCTTACCGTTCTTTAAATACGTAGGCTGTCTCCATAACCTTGTATACCAGGATCCGTTATACAACAAACGCCTACATTTTAAATTTTTAAATCTTTTTATTGTGTACATGGATTGCTACTTCGCTTTTGTGACGCGTTGCTTTAATATAATTCCCTGATGGTGATGATCACATAAGGGATCGAAACATGCAGAAATATTCAGCGTTATGTTGTAATATAAAATATTTGGGAACAGCATCGTGCATTTTGTTAGACTTAATGTTGTGAGTTGATATATATCTAAGTTTGACAGAAAATTTTGAGAACGGAGGAGGCGCATTTCATGACCAGTTCAGCAATTATCAGTTTCTGGAGATAAGGAAGCCTCTACTCAACAGATTAATATATTGTACAAAATTAATTGATTCCCTTTTTTTAAATTAATCAGTGCTATCCATTTATGTTAGTCTCCTTATGCAATACCATTCGTTCTCGTTATTATCATTAACATCTCTGTCACGTCTAAGACGATTACGATTCTTGTTGCGCAGTTTCTCAAACACTGATTAATCTCTGTTGTTGACGTGCTGTCCACAAACATTCGGAGATACCCCAACAGCAGTTATAATGTGTTGCAGTCTAAATTGTTCCAATGACTCTCCGCACAGTCTTATTTAATAAACCGAGCAAATGTTGTGGCCTCCCTTATTAGTGTTTGCACCCCTACAATGATCGAAAAAGAGTGGAGCCTGCAGTTTCCATACGTGTCTTATTTTCCTGATTTTAATTTTCAGTGTTAAATAAAAACTATGAGAAATTTAGCTGATAGAATCCCTGTTTTATATCTAGTGGCCAAATTAATTGTAAAAGTTTACACCGCTACTTGTTAGAGTTCTTAGTGGTTTAAAATCCCTGTCTGAAATGAGAATATCTGTTACGAGTTATAAGGTAGCTTTTCAGACTTTCAGAAATTATTATCAGATATATTCGGTTATTTTTGAATATCGTTTTCAGATATGACACTTCCTAAATATATGAACAAGAAACGATTACATTGTGGTTAATTCTTAAGCACCGTGTGCGTAAATGTGAGCTGGAGCATGGAAGTCTCGTTGCTTTTCACAGCGATTTCATTTCTCCTACCTTATCAGGCGAAGGGCAAAAAATGAGGACAAATTCCAATGTGCTTCTCTCTCTCATGCTTCCACTTGACCAATACCATCGAAATCCATTTTATCAGTATCCGAATAGGTTTATAAATGTATAGGGTTCTGATAATGGTAGATCGTGGAATTTATCCATCGCCTCGTGTTAAACAGTAATGAAAGTAACATTACAGAAAACAGTGTTGTCAGGACAGAATCTGTCCCCATTTTAGGGCTAGAAACAAGGTTAGGACCTACTCTGGTCCAGAGCTAGGTAGTAGCTTTGTCTATCAAGCCCACGTGTCTAGGTCATTAACTCATTTTTCAACCTGAGGGCAAGGAAAATCCTTTTCCAGAAACGTAAGCTCCTGTTCTTCAACAGCAGGCTATGGGCGAATTCCACGAAGCAGACGATTCCAAGCGAAACAGTCATATGGAAAAAACAAGAAGTGTGAGAAGGCTCAGAGTTTTCTTATAGTATGTTTCATGCAAAAGCAGACTTTTATTTAAATTCTGTGAATTAACAAAATTTAACGTCTAATATTCTTACATTCCTGCGATATGACCGGATGTAATGTGGTGTCTATTTACCTAGGTGAATTTAAGCCTCTAAGATTACAATCGACAAAAAACATATTTTTTTTTCATTCGTATGAATTAACAAAGTATCTGACACTTATTACAGTTATTATTCTTACTTCACAAACTTCTCCCAAGACTTTTGCCATCGTCTTTAGATTAAACCCACTACGTTTCGGAAAAAGTCTTGAGAGAATTTTGTGAAGTAAGTGACATCAAGCCATTGTCAAGAACTGCGATGTTGCAATTATTATTCTCTAGTGATATGACATATTTTGGTAACTGTCTCTCTACCTACCTACCTATATATCCGTCCATCTATCCTTCGATCCATCCATCTACCATACTAGAGGATATTCATACCATAGGAAACCCCACTGTTAATGTAAGACATTGAGAGATCCTCGTTTCACTTACACGCATTGCACCTGGCCGTTTTAAAAGTACCAGTTTCAAGCGTCTGTATTACATGTCATGAACACCGTTACGTTAATCTGTAAATTCCCTTCAAATTAATTAAAATATTTTGTGATTTTATCCCGGTTCTGGGCAATGGATAACACGAGACCTCCGACCCGGGGGTAAAGCAGCTAAGGCATGCGGCTGATAATTCACTTCCATCTAGCGTCGAGAATAAGAATGTGTGGAGCTATACGTACGCTTCCGCTACATACATTCGTGGCGTGTGTATGGAAATCTGGACCTTTTATCTCGTGTCTGTTTCCTTCAGATCTGTTGGAAGTGTATAAGTCTACACGGCATATCATTTCTAGCCCTTTATTTAGAACTAAATTCTCCAGCAATTCAGCGATTAGGTCATCCAAAGACATGTTCAATTACTTGATGTACCAGGCTCAGTTCAAAATTGTTAGAAATATTTTAAAGTCTGATGAAGATTCCTTCCTTCTATTTTGTTTATAACTAGTTACTGTAACCAACAAAACAAGCAAGAAAATACTGTATGGCACGTAGGTACGTGTAGCTGTATCGCATTTCCAAATGACTACTTTAGCCTGAATTTTACAAACATTTCGTAGAACGAAATTTTTCTTAATTATTAAGGGAGAAAACATTTTAAGCCTTGAAAGACCAAAATGAATCTACATTTTAGACCAAGATTAGGTTCGTACTTCACAGAGAACACCGTGTGCTCACATTAGAAACACTGATAGGGAAAAATGCCTGTTTGTTTTAGTAATCGTACAGAACACATATTGCGTGGAAAAAAATTCATCGATTTTAGCTTTAAACCTGACCGTATATATTAGTAAACACTAAGCTTTAAAGGGTTAAATTAAAGCCGGCTGGGCATATGCCAAGCCCCAGTTACAGTACTGCTGATAGCCCCTGACTTGGATGATCACGGCCCTCTTGATTCCCCTCTCCCGCAGAACCGCTACACAACGAAATATCAATGTTCGCTCGCAGCCTCCGCAATCTGATTTGAATAAAGTCATTAGCAGCTGTAATGACTTTCGTATCAACTCCGTTGTATTTCCTTATTTTATACTTGGGGCACACATTTTGCCATTTATTTCTTTTCGTAATGGCTTCGTCGCTTTTTGAATGAAGTGAGAGGGATGTGACAACAAAAAAAAGTAAAAGAAGGGAGGGGGGGCGACAAATATAAAAGAAGTTTAAAAGAAATGGGGGGGGGGGAAGGGCGGGTCGGTTGGTTCTGGATAAGTTTTCACTTGTTAATTTCCGGAGTGTTCGTAATTACTGTGCTGGATGTCCTTTGATACCGAGGAGGAATACGTGAGGGAAAGGCTTGACACATTACCGTAAGTCGGAATTCCTAGTTACAATGCATGTAAAGTCCTCTGTTGCTCTAATATAAAAATTAAAATGTATGTTTGAAAACTGAGTAGACCGAAGTAGCTATAGTAGTAAATATTTATGCTCGCGAAAAACCCTCTTCTAATTCCAGCCGTGTTACCGACTACCCTAACAAGGTTTCTTATGATTTTCTTTAGTTCTTCCAAGAAATTTAAAGGTAAACGCCCCCTTCCCTATTCTTTACTTATTTAGCACTCATGGCAGACCGAGAAAGCTTGCTGAAGCTGTGCTTTGTGGCCCTTGTGTTTGGCTGCGTCAGGCTGAAATGTCCATTGAACACCGGCTATCCTGAGGTTATTAATTTCTTCTTCTTCAGTGTGTACAGGTGAGTACTGGTAAGGTACTTCAAAATTACACCAGCACTGCGACTTTCAACTGTCTTTCGCAATTACTGCTTCTACGCGCCCTGTGTTTCAATGTTATGTAATTACACCTGCTCTCAGCGTCTCTAAATAAATAGATATATCATGAAACGTTGCTCATTAACTGCTTAACAACCTATTCCAGGTATTTCCGCTCATTACATATATACTTACGTACATAAATAGACAGCCATAAACTTTCCTCTTATGGTTACCACAATTGTGAGTTCCAAAATTGTGTTAGGAAAAAGGAAACTTCCGAAAATTACCATACTTGCTGTGTGTGTAAGATCCATGCCAACACGAAGTGAATCAACATGCACTAACGTTTATGACAAACAGCTATTGGCTCAACACCACCGAAGTAAGGAAGTGAAAGAAAATAATTCGAAAAAAATTATTGGCTAATTTCAGAGAGACATTATGCTGGCCTTTTTAGAGTGTGGCTGAAAGAAAGAAAGAAAGTGAAAGAAATTAGGAGATCCGACTCAGGGACCCTCTCCAGGATACCTCGAGATATTAGAGAACTGCAGCTCAAGCACACCAACTCACCAACAGCAAACACACGCAAGCTGGATTCTGAATTCTAACTCTCAAAGTGACAAAATTATAAGGCCATGAATGCTTGATTTTAAACAAAAGAACACACTGGTTTATTAAGAATTCTCCCATTAGCAAAATGTGCATTTGAACCGCAGAATTCAAGACATAAGGTTGAAGATGATAAATATGTAACCAATTTGATTATTAAATTAAAGAGTTGTTTGATTTCGCTATATGTCTACTGATTCTAATGACAAAGAAATCTGCACTGTAAGAAACTTACATAATTCTTTCCCTAGATATATAGTTTAGTCAAATAGACCTGCTTGTCACTAACGTTCGCCGTTTAAAGACAGGAGCTAAGGCATGGCTAGTCCCTAGAATCTACATTGATTTAATTATACTTTGTGAAATTTACAAGCTGCAGCATTCAGAAACTTGTAAAGAAAATCCCTTGTTTGAGAATATTCAGAAACATATTAACAAAAATGAAAAACTTCTAGAAGGGAACATGAGGACGGTAGCCTCCAAAGAGAGTAAAAACAACGTTTTTTCCTTTACTGTGAGTTTCAGTTGCTTCCTTCCTCTTTTAATATCAATAAACTTAAAGGTTAATTATAAGAGGGGCCATTCCATGTAAGTATCCATAAAAATTGTATTTTGTTTTATATACAGCGTCTCCTCAGTTTTCTTAGCACCTTTTATAATTCACTAACGTAAAGTTTCAAGAGCCTTTATATTTTTCTGTCTATAGTTCATGAACTACATTAGTTTTGTCCTTAGAACTGAACAATGGGAAATCTGGAATTATGTATATTATGTAACAAGAATAAATGAGTAACTGTGACGAAAATATGAAGGAGCAAGAGTAAAAAACAGAAAGAATATAAACCCTTTGAAGCCTAGTATTTACTTTAGGTACAACGAGGTTTAACATTCACAAATGTTGCATTATCATAATGCATATAGCCCAGAAGAAAGAGCAATTATTTTCCCATAAAACAAACTGATTGCTTTTTATAACCGAGACAGGGAGAGTTTACTGCGCGGTGCGAATTGAATGCTTAAACATAATTCAGGATATCCTCAGTCTGTAAGGGGTGAAATAAGTTAGGCCAAGGTACTGAACACAACCCACGTGACTATAGTACCTCATTGTGAGACATAACGAAAATTACGATGTAAATACAAATATAATGGTAAAGTTATTATGGGAATGAAATGTTACAGTTATTGGGTAATAGGAAATATGAAGACCGATACAAACGACAAGACAAAATAAGGACAGAAGAAGTTTCAGGCGACGTCAGAATGATAGCTGTACCAGCTGATAAAAAAGGCGGAATTAAAGAAAGAATACGCAAGGATGGGTGGAAGGGAACCAGGGAATGGGGATTTCTGGTCTTGACAGCTTCCAAATCGCACACAGGCTTTTTGTACCAGCAGAAGGGTGGATCGAGAGCAGGATGAAAATAAATTCTTTCTCTCTTCAGACAAGGTTTACTAATTACGTCACGAGTGGTTCCTAGCACCTCCTCCCCCTCCCCCTCCCCCTCCCCCACACACCCAATCCGCTTTTCTCCCTCTAACCCTCATGATATTCCGAGTTTCTGTGTCATTACTCCCACAACTCATTTCTTATCCCTCCCCTTTCTCATTTCCTTCAGAAAAATAACTTGGATCTTCCGATTGGAACCAAGAAAAAATAATTTCCTACCTAACCTCTACAGCCATGTCTTCCTTTTGGTTCCTAAACACTGGCTGATATATAATGGTGTTTTTAATTAAGTTACACTATTTTGCTTCCAACCGCTTGCTTCAGTTTCAGTAACAGAAACGTGTGCCTACATGTACCGCATGCAGCCTCTATTCTAGCCGTTCAGTACTTCGTAGATCTAATTTCTCCAACTGCCATTTTTTTCAGATTTCTTGAATCTTACGTTTTCTCTCTCAGAGCCAGGTGGTTGAAAAAGAAATTTAAACATTTATCCCATAATTATCAGCGGACAGAATTACAAAATTATATCAGCTGATGCTGTGTCCAAACAGCACGATTTTAAGGAGCGTAGCAAACGTCGGAATAAAGCTCTGCACTTTGTAGATCTAGCCACTAGATGGCGGTGAGTGACAGGTTTCGCTGTCACGGCGTCCTACCTGAAGTTCATAAAGTGTTAGTGCCATGGCTGGTCTGCATCTCGTAGCGAAAATATAAACTGTTTGCCCACGCCAGGAATTGAAATCATATCTCTTGCTTCGAAGCCTGTTACTTCAGAAACTCAAGTAGGCTATTCCGGATAGAATTATTTCAATTTGGCGTTTTTAAATGTTAGGAATTCTCATTTGAAATGAACTGAAGATAATACAGTATAAATTGAATAATTGTCTACACAAAAATATTGATTAATAGTACCGTCTGCCCAAGCACAAAAGCTTGTAGTTGCATAGCAAGGGTGGATGTTGAACTCCACTCAGTATTCACTTGAGGACTGAGTATAAATCCAGGGAAGTTTCCTATTTATTTTCAGTGTGCTTCGTATGCTTGTTTTTTAAGTTTATTCCACACTACTGAGTTCTTGACAAATAAATGTGTATGTATTTAGCTAGAATATTAATCCATGAAATCCCTTTTTCAGAAAATATAATACTTTGAAACCTTTTAGAAAGTTATTTAGTTTTCCTCAGAATCCATTACTGCAAAGATGCCTTTATGCAGGTGTACAAATGCAAGCCATTGAACGGTTTCGACTTTTAAAGTAAAACAGTGTCTGCTTTGGCCTTCAAAAGTGTATTTCTGGCACGCTATATTAATGTGTTTGGTAGTATTCTCAGAATAAGGTGAGATTTTTTCGCAAATAGCGTTAACATATAATAAAAATTCAATAATTCTATATTAACTGAAATTTACAGCATGTTTCGACATAGGCACTTATTATCAGGCTCTAGGTACATATATAGGCCTACATATGTATATTAGAAATTACATACTGTGTGCAGGCCTTTTGCATTGCAAAAAATCAGTTAAATTCAAAAATATGTAGTACTTGTACTGTTATGAATTAGTGGTGTAGGCTATTATACGACACTGTATGGATATGTATGCAGATGTATTTTATGTTCGCATTTAAAATGAGTCGACTGAAAGCTTTGAAGAATTAAGCAGTGAATTACGTTTTCTGGTTTACAGACATTCCAGCTGTCACTTTTAAATTAGACTGTCAAGTATTTCTTTGTTATGTTAGTAATATTTAAGTAGCATTTTAATATGTCTGTTGCTTCAAAAGTATGAAGCCAGTAATTTTAATCTGTAAGTATTCAACAACTCTGTTTTCATATTTAATAGTTTTAATATTAACTAGAAAAGCATTTATTCTAAATTTAAAGAGCATTATTTATGTGAATCGCACTGTCCGCGGGATGGAGAAAAGAATGTAATGGACACTTGCAAATACCGGTCTAGGTGTAGGCAGGTGCAGCATTTTACTGTCTAAGGACTGTTGGAAATATTTTACAGCATATTTTATACGCGCGGATGGTAAAGAGTGAACTCAATACCTCAACTCTAGTCACTGCCATTTTGTTCGGAATTCTGATATACTTCAATACGAACTGTCACTCACCTTCTCAAAGCTTGACACATTCCAACATCCAACTGCACTGCTGTCTTTCAAAACAACGTGGAAACCTCACAAGAATTCAATTCCTTTATAGCTGTCGTCATGAAAGGAAGGGGTTCAAATTTTAGCAGATATACTCTGTAGGCTTCCAGTATTAAAACCTACAGTTTTGGATTCTGTAATATTTCTGCAGATCGGTTTTTCATTACTGTGGTTATGACCTCACTCGAGAAAGTTGGGTTCTAATTGCACAAGTTTTAAGAGAAAGTGCGCTGGAACACTCAAAGAATAAAATGCGTTAATGTAATAATGTTACAACTTTAATGAAACAGGCCTACATAATAGCACTCCAACGAAGGGGTCGAGAACACTTGTTTACATTTACCTTACGCAACATTACAAAAAACTGCGTAGGGCTGACTACATTACCAACTTCATGTGCCGATTGTCTCGAAATTCTGGGAGCCTCAACCTCCTGGAACCCTAAGGGCCTGTCCAGGCCTCTAATGCGATGGCTTTATTTTTTCAGTTTTATAAAGAACCAAAATTAAATGGAGGAAGAACACGGAATGGCTTCAGGAAAATTTTTAACCCATCATATAATTCAAATTACCGCAAAATTGCAGAACGTCCCCCTCGAGGCCGACCAACAACATATCTTAGAATCTTCACTTTCAAACTTCAGTACTACGCGTAAACACTAATTTTATTTATCCAAATTTAAACCCGCCTGCATACTATTTTACGTGAAGGCTGTCTGTTTTAGAAATATAAATAATTTCGGCTTATTTTAAATTAGGAGAATTGTGAAGTTGAGACCTCAACTACATATATCGTCACGAACACTGAATCAGTGCAGTTAAAATGGAGACGTTCATTTAGAACTCTGATTAGGCCTGTTGATGGCTTTTTGTACTTAAGCCGAAACATGTTGCGCATTAATGTTATACAATAAGATAAAATAAAAATTAGCTGTGACTTGCGGCCTTCACCATTTTCTTTGTATATTCTCATCACAAAGCGAAACCTACCTTAAAGAAGTGTTTTATTTAATGACGCTGTCAGCTGCTAATATCATACAACTCTGATGGTGGACGAATAAATATATGAGCACGGAGAAGTGATAGAATGGTAGTGACAAGTGAAAACCGAGGTACTTGGAGAGAAATATGTTCCATTGCAACTTTTCAACCACAGATCTTATGCGTAATATCCTGGACGGTACACGGTCTGCCCCAGTGAGCGGCTTGCGACTAACCGCGTGAGCCCCTGAATGGGCACCACGTCACATAATGGCGGCGGCATGGGCTTGCATTGGACAGAAACTCTGTCAAGGAAAGACAGTTTTATGTAAGACTGTTACAGGTGGCATCAGTACGAGTGCTCTGAATTGCCCAGCGATATTGTTGTATTGTCTCCATTGGTAAATATGGAAGATTCCCACTAAATGAATTAGAGCACGGGTAAAGAAAGACCTTATTAATGTAGAAACCAGCTGGAAGGTTGTCTCTGAAACCCTAGAAGTTATTAACGCAGAAACCAATTGGAAAGTTGTCTCTCTGAAGCCCTAGAATTTATTAACGCAGAAACGAATTGGAAAGCTTTCTCTCTGCAGTCCTAGGAGTTATTACTGTGCAAACCAATTGTGAAGTTGTCTCTCTGAAGCCCTAGAAGTTATTAACGCAGAAACCAATTGAAAAGTTGTCTCTCTGATACCCTAGAAGTTAATAACGCAGAAACCAATTGGAAAGTTGTCTCTCTGAAACCCTAGGAGTTATTAGTGTACAAACCAACTGGAAAGTTGTCTGTCTGAAGCCCTAGAAGTTATTAACGCAGAAACGAATTGGAAAGTTTTCTCTCTGCAGTCCTAGGAGTTATTAGTTTACAAACCAATTGGAAAGTTGTCTCTCTGAAGCCCGATATATATAACTGGAAGCTATGCTATAAAAAACTTACAACCTGTATAGAGTTGGAGAGGAATGTAATGAGTGACCGAGCTAATTTTCTTTTGGTCTTATCATCACCTTTTGCATACAGTCTACTGTTTTGATTGACAGAAGAAACACAACACTTAAACACATGCACTTCATTTCCTTCTAAAACATGTTTCGGCCTTTTACCGGCCATCAACTGGTAGGAACTACAGTACTATAAAATGAGAAATATACTGAGGTGGATCCCTCCCCTTCGCAGTTACAACGGTTGAAATTATGCAAAATATTATTCCCTGTAAGTAAAAATATTAATATGCATATACATTAGTAGCACTACTAGTGTGTATGCAGTACGGTTAGTAGTACTACTAATGTGTATGCACCAACCTCCGGCCCCAGGTCGCCCGGAAGTCTAAATTTTGCACAGCGGCGCGAAATACTTGTGAGTCCTCATTGTAAGACTAGCTTTATAGCACCATTCTGGCGCTTAGAATTTTGAAGTGGCTTCTAGATTTTTTAAAAACTTATGGATTCATATATTATGGTATTTGTACATGCTGCCCTTATCAGTGATTGTGGCTGAATCACATTAAACGAAACTGAAACATATTATAATTGCCTGGCATAACTGATGCAGACGCCAAAATAATAAAAGCAATTGTGTACTTTTGGAAATAAGAGGCGGACGGGTACCCGCAAGTGGGATAAAGCTTCATCTATTTGACTTAATTTCATGTACTTTGTGCAAAAGAACTCATGATATATTTTTTTAATGTCAGTGTTGTGGTCGGTCACGTTAGAGGAACATGAATTCTTGAAATCCATGCTTATAGGAGTGAAGTCACTTAAACTGTAGTCAGTACGTCTCTGCAGCGACCTTAGACAGATGATCTGTGGTGCACCCCCATGCAGTGAGCTCCCCTCTTTTCAATTAGAGTGACGAACGCATTGCTATATTCATCCAAGGTCCTTACTCGCTCTGTGAATTTCCGGAACAGCAAATTCCGGGGATTTTAGGGACGACTCAAGGCTTGCACAGAATTTTTTTAGAGGGGGATTCCTTCCCTTCTCTGCTTGACGCTCCCTGTACCTGTCTCGCTCTCTCTGGGGTTTGGAATTCCGGGGCACACATCACAGTAGAGTTGGAAGTTGGGTTGGGGAAAGCTTGTGATGTTGGAGCAGCTTGTTATTGATTGGACGGCTTTGAGCCCAGCTCAGCTCGGGCTCAACTCACAGCATTAAACATACGTACGTTTATGTGTGTGTGTGTGTGTGTGCGCGCGCGCGCGTGCGTGCGTGCGTGCGTGCGCGCGCGTACATCGAGATATTGGGTTGTATCTCTCAGCCCCTCCATCCTGAGCTATGGAATATGCCCACACATATTACACTGCCATTTTGGCTATTTCCTGGCATGCAGTGTGGTGAATAACTTCAAAGCGTAGGGTCTATTTTTTTATTTACATAAAATCCTGGTTTGAAATTGTAAAAGTGAAATTCTACATGTCTCCAAATATTTTTCATCAATTTTTGGGAAAGCCTTCTTTGTTACTCTATTCAGTTAAATCCAGTAATTTCTAGGAGTAACACCTACTTCAAAATTAAGAAGGATTTCTGAAATAAATATTAAAAGATACTTTCCTACTGCATAGATTACTAGTTCTACAAACACAGAAGTATAATTATTTTCCTTTTATTTCGTTTTTTGGAAAAATTTTTTTATCTACTAGTCCGTGTAATATGGAATTTTAGGACTAAACTTTAAAGATTCGCATCCTCGTTATGTTCACAACTGTATAATTTCAAACAACATTTGATACATAATGGACAGTGCATTATATTTCTCTTGCAGACTCCAGAGCTCCGCCAGTTAGGCCGCGCAACCTAAGGTCGCTAGAATTTATCTCAGAATTAACATTTTGTAATTCTATTACTTTACACAAACATCACCTGATAAGAGAGTCTTCGGAAAACTAAATTAATCCTTGTTTTTTAAATTCGCTGATACCTCGTGTTGTGTTTACGAATTCTATGAAATTAAAAATACTGTGTCGTGTTAGCCTGAAAAAACATGACGTTCTTACTAGGTTTCAAGAAAATCTGTCAGATGTTTCAAGACAGAAATTCGGCTAGCAGTTTTGTGTTTCTTCCACAGACTGTCGTGCTTTGTAAGATTCTCTGAACAAACAGAGGAATTTCTTAGACAGCATTGACTCACATCTCTTAGCATGATCTGTTTGGTCTTTGTAATTGAAATGCCGTGCATGTAACGACAATCAGGGAATGAACTGTCCTACGATAGAAACAACACAGTTCTTGTTACTTCAACATAATCATGAAGGTATACAACTTTGGATACAAAACTTCTCCTCTGGAAAGTAAAACGTAAATTCGAAGTAAAAAAAAACCTACGAGGTAATTTAGAATAACAGATGAATTTTTTTAATTTTATTTCTATGAGTAAGAGATCAGTTTAATGTGTTCCGTGTCCGTGCACTATATTGTACAAAAACTCTAATCACCAACAAATGCACAAAGAGAGTTTTATCATCAATCGTAACACACTCCTACATGTTTCGACCCTGCTGGGTCATCTTCAGGGAGACCTTTTTATTATCGCTACACTAAGGTTGCACTTTATAATTGAGTGAGAATGTGCTGTTGACTGTGCAACCTTAGTGGAAGGATAACAAAAAAGTTCTCCCTGAAGATGACCCAGCAGGGTCGAAATATGTTGGAGTGCGTTACGACTGATGATAAAACTCTCTTTGTGCATTTGCTGGTGATTAGTGTTTTTGTAAGAGATCAGTGTTTTTACGTTACGTGTACCGTGCATTTTGTCCTAAGTCTAACCAAACCTACAAATACACAAGATTATTATTAAGTATATTTTCAACCCCAACATATTTTTCGCTAAATAACTTACCATCTTCAGGGGGCACACATCAAAGAGTCACAAGTACTATCTGCTTCAAACACACAATATATGTTTTCACAGCGAAAGTTTTTGCGTGTCACATTTCAAGATGCGTAGATAGACTGAGTGTATTACAGTTTTTAATTTTGTACCAGCTACGCATCTTGAATTGTGACATGCGACAACTTTTACTGTGAAGTCATACATTGTGTGTTTAGATGCAGATAGTACTTGTGAGTCTCTGATGTACGCCCCCTGAAGTTGGTAATCTATATACTGTAACGTATGTAGGGGTTTAAAATATACTCACTAAGAATCGTGTGCGTTTGTTGGTTTTGATTTAGTCTAACAGATTAGTATTGTAGAAAGGCATAGTAATAGCTGTTGGATATGAGATCACAAGAACACCTCGAATTCTCAAGTTTTACTTATGTTCGTGCTCTATTGGTCAAAATTACAAATCCGTGCATTTATAATATCAATAAACAGGGACCTAGGGTAGAACGGGAAAAAAACTTATATTATCCTGTTACTTTCGTTATATAGGGTGAGACTGACTAGTCGGTAAGATAAGAAAGTAACATGCTCAAGCATCGAGAAAAATCACACGAAAGCACATAAGTTGTCGTCTAAAATTGAGATTGGTGATCATATTAGAACGGACTTCTAACGTAAGTAAAATTTAATTTTTCGCATGTGCATAGAAACGGTGTCCTTATCTATACATAAAATTATACTCATTACCAACGTATTAATCCTGTAATAAAATGTAAAGGACAAAAGATCTACTTGGATATTTTGCTTAGATTCTAATGTAAAGTATATTTTGAAATAGGAGAGAGGCAATTGGGAAAACATACTTCAAAGAGCACACATTTTTGCAACATTTTAATTAGGTAAGTGTAAGGACCCATCAAAATTACTGACGTTGAGTTTAATTACTTATTCATAAAATTTTTCACAGTTTATAAATTCCAACGTAGAATATATTGTCAAAATTATAGGCATATAAATAACAGCAAAATAAGCTGAATACTACAAATAAAATTAATTCTAAAATTATCAAACTATGTAGCCTATGTAGCGGAGTGTAAAATGGAGTCAAAATAGCACACTCTAATAACACGTGTTTCTCTTTACTTTACCAGAAATGTGTTTGGTTTCCTTACACTAATAGCAGGACATGTCGAAAGTTAATACAAAACGGGTAGGGGTTGCTGTTACAATGATAATGATAAATCTGCCACCAAAACGCAATATTTTTCTGGTATCAGACTTCACTGTTTCTAGATGACCGACTCCAATCACATATCCGTAGTCTCCCTTCACTGCATTGAATCCGCATCTCATTTCATTCTGAATTCATCACACCTCTCTCTCTATGGCTCCATGGCGAATTTCGTGTTGCAGGAAAGAACCCTTGCTTTACCCCACACTTCACAATTTTGGACTTTCCTTTTCTCTACGTGTTCACTTCCTTTCTCCAAAACCTCAGCGCCATTTCCTATCCTTTGCCCCTTCAAAGCCCATTGTGTGCTGCCATCTCTCAGCGCTGACTGACAGTTTCATTTTCGAGATAATTTGCTAGATGTGGGCGCCTCTGTTACATGAACCATATTGCTATAAAGCTGACTTCACACAGATAGGTTACTAAGGTAACCACTTTCATGCACACCACAAATAATTCAAAAAACATAGGAGACGTATTCCACACGTTCCCTTGAATAAAGACAACATCTTTTAGAAGGTTATGGTATTTCGGGAAGTTACGTCGTGTCGAGTGGCAAATAGGTACCGATATTTCGACGAAGCGTAGTGCCTTCATCTTCAGCGTCAACCAAATATTTAACTGTTCGTCATTGACGATGAAGAGACTACTCATCTTCGAGAAGTAGTACATTTTTAATATTATACATCCTTCCGTGCTGTTGTTTCTGATATGTTTTTATTTACCACCAACTACTGCACTTTGTTTACACAGTCTCCAACATGTTTCGACTGGGTTACACAGCCATCATCAGCGAGTCAATTGTAGACAACAGGTAGCTTCTATTACGTTACAGAATGGTTATTATACATAACCTGCAGTTTGTGTTCTTATATATGCTGATAAAATCATAAAACAATACGTGTATAGAATTTAAAGTGTAAAATGTATAAAAGTAAAGTACATAAAATCCTGTCTCCAAACAGCGTATTTATAATAACCATTCTGTAACGTACTACAAGCTGCTTGTTGTCTACAATTGACTCCCTGATGATGACTGTGTAACGCAGTCGAAACACGTTGGACACTCTGTAAACAAAGTGCAGTAATTGGTGTAAAATAAAAACATATGAGAAGTAGTACATTATTTACTAGTTGGCACGGCACAACATTTCAAAAGACAAAATGTTCAGCAATATGGATGCAACATCCTCAAATCTTGAAACGTCTTAAATTTTCATTGTTTGAGAACTTAACTTACTATCTGACTGACTGATAAACTAACTACATAAATACCCAAAAACAAATGAAATAAAGAAGTAAATAAATAAATAAATAAATAACTCCATGGAGCAGGGTCCTTCTTAAGGAGCTAACAGTTGCTCAGCTGTTCAAGAAACTTATCTTATTTTGCGGAACACGAATTTTGAAGGCCTATCACCACGTTTACATTAACGAACAGCTTTACCTATCCTGAGCCACATTAATCCAGTCTGAGCCCTCCAAATTGGTTTCTATAGGATCCAGTTTAATATTACCCTCCCGTCTGCTCCTGCGTCTTCAAAGTGGTCTCTTTTCTGCAGGCTTCTTCACAAGATGGATTTGTGCATCTTTCTTGTACCCCATACCTGTCATATGCTCCGATCATCTCACTCTCCTTGATTTGGACACCCTAATATCATTTGGCGAGAAATGTAAATCATGAATCTTCTCATTCTGCACACTATCCCAGCCCCTGTTAACTAATTTCACTCGGGCCCAAATACCTTCCGCAGTATTCTGTTCTTGAACAACCTGTTATTCTTTCAATCTGATTGACCAAATTCCACGAAAATATAAAAAAGCGAAAAATTATAGTTCTGTAATTTAATGTATGTAAATAACCAGCTGGCTTACTAATCAAGACACACACCTTTTAAAATTGTTCTATTTTTAAAACCTTCTGGGACGTGTTCCAAACTTTATTGCTGCCTCTCGAATCGTACCCCTGGCTAGGCCTGCCTCTTCCGTGTTTGATTATTCGTCTTGTATTATTTTTCGGCAAAGCCGCAATCTTTAGTCCTGTGTTTTGTAGCCCTGGCGTAATGATACAAAGGAATACAAAGGCAGGTTTTTATCCCGAAGCCTTATATATCAAATTGTAGAGTGTTATTTAATACACGAATATTACATTAGCAGGCTCTAGCAAGTTAATATTCATTGTCACGTATTTTCTAGTACACATTCATTGTTACACCAAAATTTCCTTACGGTGCACGCCACGAGAAAGTGTAGTTACAGCTCCATTCATTCTTAAACTCTAGGCTAGCTGGAGGTGAGCCGTCAGCGTCATGATTCTCGTTATTTTACCCACGAAAAAAAACACCCCGGTACCCACTAATGGGAGGAAATGTGGGCCCCAGAATCAGTCAAGGCAGTGTGGAGAAGAGAAACATTTCTTGCCTCTACCAGGAATCGAACCACCGCTCTTCTATTGTCTTGTTCATTACACATTTAATTATCCGTTTTTCTGCACATGTCTGCGTATGTTTACACATAATTTTAAACGGGGTTTTAAACTATTCATTGCTTTAATCTCCATGAATTGCATTTTCTGTGTTCCTTCTGAATATTCGGAAATGAGTCGCATGCTGTGGCAAGACTGGATTTTAATTTTTTTGCATCCTGTAGTTCAATTTCCGTCAGCTACGGTTTTCCTAGTCATGTAGGGTCTAAAAAGGAAAGAATTAACCCTTTTATTATAATTCTAATTAACGTATTTCTAATGAATCCAAATTTCGGAACTTTCGGCTTCAAACTTCTAATTACCCTAGAATTTATTATAATCATATAATAAATATAATAACCCACATCTCTTGTTTCCACTGGTGTTTTCTGGATTGGTCTAGTTATAAGAAATACAAAAATGTACTCTGTTATCATTGTGTTCGGATGGTGTAGGCCTTATGGCTTGAAAGCTGACCATTGTGTATTACTCCAAGTTTTCCTATCTCCAAGTTTTCATTATCTGTTTCAGTTCTCCAGACGAATACAAGGATAATAATAAGAATTTTCCCTCTTTTGTTACCTATCACAACACAGTCATCTGAAAATTTGTCACGTAATGTTCTTAAAGTAAGATTCATATAAGCCAAAATGTGGGCCCCATATATCATATTCAAAGTAGTTTGTCATACGTGATGTGAAGAAAGAGTCCAAATTTGAACAAAAATAAGAGAGAATTTTTTGTTCTCAGCAAACAGATAATGGTAAACGGTTTTTCCCCTATGTGTTAATATTTACTTGATAGGACTGTACACTTATTTATGCTGGCTTGTGTGTGTTTGGTGTTTATGCCATTTATTAACGTATTAAAATGCAAACAACATAAATTCGTCGCTAATTTTTATAATTATTGCATGGTACATTGGATTATTACTGAATAAATTCAACAATTTTGACATTAGAAGATAAAGTGTATAGTGAATATCATGCTATAAAGGTTGTCCAATAAGTTTATTAAAAAATAAAGATGGTAGACCTGTAGGATATATTTCGGGAAGAATTAACACAGGCACAAAGAACGGATTACGTAGACACTATTTATGTGACAGTTGAAATGTAAAATTAATCACACCCCTTATTGTTTGAAACCATCAATAAAGCAAATGTTCCGTTACAAAATTAGAATAGTATGTGTACTATAAAAACGTAGATACAGCCTCTGTATGTGCTTCGTGAAGAAAGTGTAAAAGCGTTAAAATTCTGTGCCTTGTAGAGAAAGAGTTTAAAATATTCTATTTAATTTTAACCATTCTAAAGGGTTAAGGATATGCCAATTGCTTCCAGTACAGAAGTTTCATAAAATGTAGACATACTTCACTTTTCGACAGACACTGTCTGTGGGTCCACGCGACTTTCTCGACCCAAGACTGATCATACTATTTGTTGTAACATTCGTATATCTACTGTGTCTCAGATGTAAACCGAAATATTTGTTACCTTCCTGTATCAAACTGCATCAGAGGTGCTCACAATTGTAGCCTGGGTATTTACCATTAAATATATTCTACCATTTATTCCGAGATTTATTGCAGCATGTCTTTTCTTGAAAGCTAAGGGACAAAGGTTCAAATTGCCAGTACACTCCAGTCGCTACACTTAAATAAGAAAGAGTTCCTACTCGTGTCTTTTAAAAACTTTACTCGAAGTTGGGACATACAAAATTACACCCAGTAACGATTAATGCCGTCATTAGGCATTAAATCCTTAAATATAGTAGAACATACATAAATGAGTCTTCCACAATAACATTATCATAAAAAAACTATGTACAAATTGGATAATCGGTTTATTACCGCTGTCATCTTCAAGCGCCCAATATAGACAATTAAAAGGCTCTTTCATTTTATGTACACTTTCCACAGAAATATGCTTAATGAATTCTCAAAATTCGAAGCTATATCATCTATTTATAGAGACAACATTGGGGTCTATTTAGTGGATAACGGAGGCTTCTCCCCTGGTTGGAGCGTCCGGAGCTTGAGGCTGTCCAAGCTCCTCTATCTAGTGTAGAATTTAGCAATAAGTGGATATGTACCACTGCTGCTACATAACACTGCATGACGTGAAAAGAGACAATCTTATCTTTATTTATTTATTTAGTTATGGTTTATTTAAAGAGTCTGTCCGGTAACTCCACCGACAAAATTCCACTTTCCTATTCTAACCGACACATGAGCCGACAATTTGCGCGTGCCGACTTTGTCGCCGAACCGTGAGAAAATATTAGCGGACTGATTAATAAAGTAAATGCAGCAAGCTGTGGTGACCAAACTCCTGGTCTTAAACAACCTATCTGTCTCAAAAAAGGGACACCGTTGAGCATATGCGCCAGTTACTATTCCGTCGCTGTTTACTCTGTGATTTTTTGAGTATGTGGTATTTTGCAAACTTTTGATAGCAGAAGTGTCACCTGGATTAAAAATTGATCTTAGTGTGGTGCATCTCGTCGTGTTTTCTAATATGAAACCAAACAAAGAATACTTAGCTGACTTTGTCGACACAACTTCATTAGTAAACCTGTTTTTATGTTAAAAATAATTCGCTAATTATTTTGTTTACAATAATTAGCTAATTATTTTGCTTACAATAATTAGGTAATTAGTGTAAACAAAATTAATTTCTTTGCTAATAAATTTTTGTCGGCGATGCCAGCAAAGTATTACTAGTTTCTGATAGAAAATTAATCCAATATCCTATTTCTAAACCATATGCTGCTTTCTCGAGCAAAAATACAAGCCTCTCATCAGCACTTGCTCTCTGGCAGATACGGTATTTTCACCCACATTTGCTGAAAAATAAAATGCAGTCGCTTGTGAACGCAGCTCTGAACGTGGGAACGATCTGAACCATCGCACGAAACACGAAATTGGCGAGGGAATGTGGGAAAAAAACTGTATTTCTTGTCTGATATGTGCATATATATGAACAATGGGAACGGAGGATATAAGGATCCTTGGAGGGTTATGCTGAGCGTTGTGTTAGGGGCCAGGTTCTCACGTGGTGTCTTGCGTATAGGAAGGAGTAAATAAACCCTGCATTAAGAATGCATGGTTCCAGACGGAATTCTGTAGATGGTGCCAGGTTTCGCAGAAATATATTGCGTCCATTTTCAGGGTAAAAGGAACCAGTCAGAATGAACTGTAGCCGTGTTTTCTTACCAGAAGATGAAAGCTAAAGTTTCTTCCGAAAAGTTGGTGCACGTTTACTGAATTAAAAGCAATCCTATTACAGGCTTGGACAGGCCCTTAGGATTCCAGGAGGTTGAGGCTACCAGATATCTAGACAATCGGCACATGAAGGTGGTAAGGTTGTCAGCCCCACGCACCGGTCGCCTTTACCCCGAAGAAATATTCCTCATTTATGTTAGAGGCTGAGTCGACCCCAGGGCCATAGTGCGACCGAAAGGATTATGTCAATGAAAAATTCCAGTGACAAAAGCGGGAATCGAACCCGCGACCTTCCGATTTGTAGTGCAGTTCCTCAACCAATTGCGCCACCGCGTGTCCTTGTTTACTGGATTAAACGGGTTTCATATTCCAAAGATCATATTGTTGTTACCTACCGTGTTGAAGATCACAAATTTCAACTAGGCAGAATTTAAATACAAACAAATTAATACTTGATACAAAAATTTCAATATATCTGAGGGGCAAGGTATCCTATTCGTGCGGCGAACAGTCATTAAGAAAACCGGAGCTGTTACTGAGGAGAAGGTAAAAAGCTGAATTTGTCATTGTCCACAACTTGAAGCCATAGAGGGGCAGAAGAGGCTTAATGCCACTCATTGTGAACCTCGGTACAAAATAGAGGTGAGTGGTCAGCTTCATGCCCGGGCCGCCTTACACCCGGGAAAGGAAAGCAACACCTATTAAATATGACGCTGGCTGGACGGCAAAGCCAGTATAAACGTTCTGAAGAGAAGAAAAATCTCTTACCCCTTCCAGAATTCGAAACCCGGACCCTCTCTCTCGTAACCTCGTCGCTATACCGGATGAATCCCGGATTCCACTACTGCGGAATGGAACCTAGAAATGCGCTGACGCAAAAAGTGGGACAACAGGCAGCAGCTGGAAATTCTTCTGCTGCGCTGACGTTTCGTGAATTCAGCATGTCTCCTCGGAACATGTTTAACACAAGTCCTACTGCTTACGTCCCTCTCCATAGCAATACTTCTCTCCTTGCACCAGTGCATCTTTGTATGATCCTCGTTGCAGTGCTGGCTGAAGGATACTGTCAGTGTGTCAGATGTACTACCTATCATACAGGCGCCTCCGCAAACCAGTGACATAGCCATACCGTTTTAAAGTCTCGGTCGATTTCACAGCACGTTCCATTACACACTACAGGTCTTATTTAAAGGTGTGGACAATTTATGTCTCTCGAAACTGATACAAAGTGAGCCTTTCTACTAATAAACAAAAGTTAATATACATTTAGTTCTTTTTATTTTATTTAGCAAACCTTCCAACAGTTCGGAATCCACAGTGATTAATAAGGTAATTAGTGAATAAATTTAACTCTATATAGCCAGTTGTGAATTTGTACAAAAGGGTAAATAATACACAATTCTTCCTTCATAAGTCAATTTTATAATTAATTTCAATATTTGCTACATGTTTCGGCCCTATTTGCAGTCATCATCAGGTACTACAGTTCAAACGCCTTGAGGAAAAGTGTTGTTGCACAATAAGCATTTCAAAATTAGAGTTAAATCTAATTTGTCACAAATTTAAAGCGCGAATCAGTTAAACCTGGCTTTGTAATCTGAATGATAACTTCAGAACGTTAGATGTCATTTTGATTGTGACATGTGTATTGTTTCGTTTCGTTTCATTTCGTTTCGTAGCCCTTACCTCTTCTGCCTACTCACAGTAGGTGTCGAGGTTTTTGTTTTTTACTTGATCACACTCAGGCACACACCACAGTCGGTAGGACTCCTCTGGACGAGGGATCGGGCCGTCGCAGAGACCTCTACCTGACAACACAAACACACACAAGAGACAAGCATCCATGCCCCCGGTGGGATTCGAACCCACGATCCCAGCAGGCGCTCGGCTGCAGGCCTCCGCCTTAGACCGCGCGGCCACTGGGATCTACCATGTTTATTGCACAGTAGTATTATTCATCAAGACGTTTTAAATGTGACACATGATGATGGCCAGAAATAGGGCTGAAACATATAATGCAAACTGAAATTTAATTATAATGGTTGACTTGCGAAGGACGAATTATGTACTAATTTCCTTTTTTAATTGGTGAATAATAAGTTATAAAAACATATATGGAAGGCCTCTTGGCCGAATTCCTACTTCTATCCCAGCATTTGCCTTAGAGGACTGAGTAAAAGAAGAGAAACTTCAAGCAACTTAGCCGCTTTCTGGTTAGAGAATATCCCGCATGTGACGGAGTACTGTCCACGTGGAAGTGACATTTGGCAAACTTTGGTATGAAAGCCAAAAATTATGGCACAAGAAGTGAATAACAACAATACACTGCACTGCTTTACTGAAAGAGCAAAATATAAGGGTTTGGATGGATTAAGACATGTTTAGACATAGGCCTATTTGAGCATAACTGAGATTCAACCTGTAATTTTATACCAGCTTACAAAACGATTATGACAAGCATTGTTAGCTTGGTAATGTCTGTCCATCTGTCCGCATGGAAAAAATTGCTTCCCATTTGATGGATTTTCGTGAAATTTTATGTTGGGGATTCTTATTAAAATCTGTCTTGCAAAATCTAATTTGGTAAAAATCAGACAAAATAAGCGTTGCTTTATGTTAAGACCGCTCTACAATACTGCAATTGATTTTCATAATTGAGACAAACTGATTCCTTTGTGACGTACGAGGTGAGGCCGAACGCCAGCTGACGATTAGAACTAACAACTGAGAAAAGCTGTATTCTCATTTGGTGAAGGATAAACCTGAAGAAACAATTCTCTATCTAAACATAACAAACGAGAATAACCAAATATCAGTATTCTGTAAGGCTCTGGATGTGTTATATCACATTTGAGATTCAGAGCTTCATTGTTCTTGTCCATTGTCAGTTGTATTAAAATTAATAAAAGTAATAAAAATAAATAGTAAAAAAAGGCTACATTTTGGGGAGAGAATCTATTCCCATCTTCAGGCCAAAATAATAATGCCTATTCAGTTGGGTCCTAAAGGCAAAGCTACTGTCATCATATGGGCAACTGACGTTACCGGAACTGGCAACATGCATGATGCCACTTTGACGGGTGCCCCGACTTTGGCAATGGCTTCGCCTACCGGGCCCAACTGAGTACGGCCTAGTAGGACGGGGTCTAATCCAGTTCCTCAACCGTAGTGTGCTGTGTACACCTTATTTCTGGATACTTTTATTAATTTAAAGACCCAAGAGATGAATGAAGCCCATGTAGCTAATAACCTTAAAGCACTAAATGCAGTTTGGGCATAGCCTAAGCATGCTAACAGTTCAGACGAACAGGTCAGCTTTAATTATTTATGTATACATGACTCTTTTAATGACACTGTCATTAGTTCAGACCAGAAAATGTGGCTATTAAACAAACAGACGGATTTAAAAATGTCCATTGTCAATGAAATTATTGTACCTATATGTCAAAAAAGTAAAGCTATCCCATTACAGGCATAGACAGGTTCTTATGGCTCCAGCAATTTGAGGCTCACAGAATTTCTAGACAATGGGCACATGAAGGTTTTAAGGTTATCAGCCCTAGACACCGGCTGCCTTTACCCCCTCCCCTCGAGGAGATACCGCTGGCACTCATTTCTGTTAGAGCCTGAGTCGACCTAAAGGCCACAGTGCGGCCGGAAGGATTAAAGGCCACAGTGCGGCCGGAAGGATTAAAGGCCACAGTGCGGCCGGAAGGATTAAGTCAATGAAAAATCCCAGTAACCGCAATGGGAATCAAACCCGCGACTTTCGGGCTTGTAGCGCAGTGCCTCAACCAACCGCGCAACCGCATATCCCGTATCAATTATGTTATACCCTTCAAATAAATTTGCATTGGAAGCCAACACACAGTTCTACATTAGCCCTTCAGGCCCTGAATTCATTTTGTGACCGAGTTGTAAATAACTGTAATATTTTCCATACGTCTCCAGCAACAAACTGAAGATACTGGTTGAAGTTTTCTTCAGTTACGTAAGAAGTTGTACGTGTATGTTCAATCGCTGCTTAGATTTTTATCAAACGTGAATGTGGCAAGTCAAAACCCCAATTTATATACAAATCATATTTTTCGATACTACGTGAACACAACGGAGCCTGGTTCGGCTCGTGACGGTAGGAAGATTCGGCGGCAGTAATTATGTATCTACTCAGACTACAAACATGCAAGGTCACGAGTGGCAGACGGAGTTCCTTTACTTAATAGCCACGCCTCGTATGTAGGTGTAGTTTGAGAGTAAGGGGATAATGAATAATATTTTGGAAAATATGCTGGAGGAGCTCTGTAGCCGAATTTAATATAAGGTCCCCGAATTTTCCTGGATGGACTGAGGAAAAGCACCAAAACCATAATTAGGATAGTCGATACGCCTGCCGTTTGAAATGGGTAGCTCTTAAACACAAGTCAGGAAATTTAAACTCAGATATATAAGCACCAAATTTTTATTATTCTCATTTTGTTTTTACGGGCTAAGCCAACTGACAAGATACAGTCTGAGCATTTGTAGAGAGGGCTAAAATGACACCCACAAACCAGCACGCTAGTCTACAGATTACTACTACAGTGCGTGTTTTATAGTATATTTTTAAATTTTGTTTGTAATGTTTTTGAACAACACATCACTTAAAATATTTTTAAGTAGCGGTTTCCCTTACCGACAGTTTTCGGTTAGGCTTTACCTTGCCAAAGCTGTGGTTTTCAATTACCTAAACCCCGTACGTGGCAATGAACAGCCGCACAGCCTTAGCCGAGGTTTGAAGTGTACAAAATAGAAAAACGCGAAGTCTAGTAGCAGTTGTTCCTTACTAAATAATATCTGATGGAAGAAGAAATATATTTTGGGAGTCCCACGTCAGATTCTGCGTTATGAACAGACGCAAAACAAACCTCGACTCTCTTTGCGGATTACAACCCGGGGTAACGCAAGCACTTAACCCATATTAACGTTTCTACACGATGTTAAAAAGCAGTTTGTCTTCCGAACATAACGCGGATCCTCAACCGTGAAGAATTTTGCTTTGTTCGCTGGATGGCTGAAAGACAAGCTAGTCAACTGGTTATTTAATTACATGGTATCTTCTGTAGTTGTTATTCAGGGTAGGTAAGATCTGTATGCAGCACCCTGTTTCCGAAAATCATTAGACAATGTTCTTACTTTTAAAAGACAAACCAAGTTTTAGAAGACAAAAAACAACTGGCAAAATTTTTTTTAAACTTATGGTGAATGTAAAACTTGTCAAGAAACACCGTGTCTCGGTTTCAATTAGCCCATATGGTTGTCAGCCTCTGTTCACTGCGATCTTTAGAGAAGTGACATCACAAGAGTGTTTGTTGTGTGAACTGTATAGCGTACTTAATTCTTGCACGTGCTACCACTTCAGCCACTTGCAGTTTTATTTATACAAGTACAATATACTCACTTCCAATAAACGGTCCATAAAAGTAAAGTCTTAAAGCTATTATCGGCCACTATGTCTTCGTACTCTATTTGCCTTATTACCTCTTATCTGAGGCTGGAAGGGGTTTCTTGTTACTGCATGGACACAGAAAACAGAATTGCTGAAAAGCCGTGTCATGACCCATTAGGTAAATCGCCGGCCTCGCTCGCGCTGCGGATACCCGAGTTCAATCGAAAGTCAGTCAGTGTGGGATTTGTGGTGGGCAATGTGAAAGTGGAACAGCGTTTGCTCCGAGTACTTAGGTTTTTCCCCCCTCAGTTTCATTCTACTTGTGTACCATGATCATTTATTTACAATCGACGCTGTATTATTTTGTAGATGCATAGAGTTATTTAAAAAGAAACACGCCAGAAAAACATCACGACTGACGAACCCTTCGCAGTTCAGCAAATAGGATATGCGATGGCTGTGAAACTAACACGATTTTTGGGACACAGGTATTATAAACTTGCTATGGGTTTAGTCATGAGCGGTGCAGAACATGATTAATTGCGGAAAAGTCTTAAGGGTTTTCACATATGAAATTTGTAATTAATAGTATATTTCATCAATATCCTCGTTCGAAAACACAGCTGTATCACTTTCTGGTTGTGTTGGTACAACTGTTGCGCAAAACTGTATATAGAAGGTTACGCAAAACTGTATAGAGAAGGCTACGCAAAACTGTGTAGAGAAGGTTACGCAAAACTGTGTAGAGAAGGCTACGCAAAACTGTGTAGAGAAGGCTTCGCAAAACTGTGTAGAGAAGGCTACGCAAAACTGTGTAGAGAAGGCTACGCAAAACTGTGTAGAGAAGGTTACGCAAAAATGTGTAGAGAAGGTTACGAACATAAAAAGCCCAATTACTAATTCCACATAAGCAGTTCTTATCCACTCGAAATAAACCGGCCTGTGAACAACAAAGTAAATTAAAACAAGGAAGTTATAAGCAGAAATAAAATACAAAATGGTAAAAGAATCGCGGGGGGTTTCCTTCAATTATAGAAGTTTTGTTTTTGTGAGAATTGGGAATAATTCAGCTTTTTTCTAATTGTAAGTAAAGAGGGAGGTCAACTATAATGGTCACTGTCTCCAGCGATGTGGCTACGTTTAGTCTGGTAGTAATATACAGACGTTTCGGAGCAACATGTTGCCCTCAATTTCAAATACCAGCCACCCACAGCAGGGCAGAAACAACACGATCTTAAAATTTACTCTGCCGTGTGTAGCTTAATCTTCTTCCCGAAAACGAGGCAATATAATCTCGCGAAACATTTGTACATTACTACAACACTGTAAGGCATCAGATGCCACAAGACAGTAACTAACTACATACCACTTAGGGATTCATAGCATCTTCATTACGAAGCGGCGGCGCGTGATTTGGAAAAGTATATGGGCCCTGTGTGTGTTCTACAATAAAAGGAGTCATTTGATTCGGCAACTTCTCATTAAAGAAGTCACTTTTGCAATTATGACAAACTGTACGTCACAGTCACTGGAAATGTGTAGGCATAGTTATCGGCATTCCTAGATGTCATGGATCAACAAGCGGAAGGACATTCTTGAGTCCTTGCCTCCTGTGAAATTATCCATTCCGTGCATTTTAATTAAATTGTTCATTTGTAGAACCAATTAAATGTACTAAGTGCATTTAGTTGGTTTTATAAATATACAACACCTTGTCTCGTGTATTTTCCTGGGCACTATTTTAAATGTGGTTGTTTTATTCCGACGGCAGATAGACTGATCTACGCGCACTGTGCATTACCAAACAGAGCAGAAACTGAGTGAGAGTTAGGTATTGGGATACAAACGTGGTTGTTGTACGCATGGGGTGAAAAGTGTCTCCATACTAATGATATTTAATGGTCCAAGAGAAATATTAATTTCGTACCGCGGTGAATTCAATGTGTGGAAAATCACGAACACTTTTTTAGACCAAAAATCATGCTACACAACGTATTAAATTCTCAGAGCTGTAAGCTTACCGTACGTAAGACAGTCGAGATGTTGTTTGAGCAAAATTAGTTTTACAAGATGCAGTAATTTCTTAGTACAGTGAAACCAACATACTTATGATCAAGAAACCTTTTTAGAACAAAAATCTTTTGAAAGGGGAAATATACTTGTATGAAACCACATTTCAGTGTAGTGAACTAAATATATATACGAACATAGAGAAATTTGTTAGCGCGAAAATGTTTCTAGAGGATCTTATTATTTTAATATTAACCGCTCTCAAAATATTCCAAAACATGCTACTTTCATAATTTATCTACGTTAGCTTTCAAAATTACGCAATAAATAAATTCATAGTCTCACCGAACGCTTTTATTATTACGGAAATCAAGACATGATAAAAAATTTCACGCGTGGGAGAGGCACTAATTTTTGTGTTTAGTTTTTAACCTCCTCTATTAGAGACACGTGGATGAAGTGCTTTCTTACCCGATTTTTTGTTATTACTTTCTTGTTACCTTACGTCAGCAGTTGATTCATTGTTTATAAAAGCGTAAAATGAATCGGGGAGTAATATGACTGCCTTATTCAAATTTCGTACTTCCTGTCACAAAGAAAAAAGAAGTGCGTTGAACCTCCAAGCGGCCAGATCATTCAAATATATTTCAACTGCTGTTCGATAACAGTGACTTTAACTAATGGAAGGCCGTGCTGTGTTGTTTGTGTACTGCTTTGAATGCGGGCTCATTGGCATGCGCATAATGACACCAGCTCCTCTGAATGTCATTTTGTAACTCAAGCTGACTTTGAGCTCTCGCAGTGTCCACACATCGCACGTCCTTGGCATTCATATTCAAATTCACACACCCCTCCTCCTCTTTGACACAATTATGTAGAGCTCAGTGTCGTTTCAAGGCCGTCTGCACGACTTCCGTTTTAGAAAGTGGACAAAATCTTATTGCTAGGTCAAAGGGACGAAATGACTACATACGAAACTGCAAACTAAATTTCAAAAACCATTTATTTGTGCTCATATGTTAGGTAATAGGTGCTTGCTCCATACTACACTAGCTTCATCCGGTGCATAAACAGAAACATAAAGCAGAGCCATGTTTCAGTCCTGTGTTGCTCTGTAAATGTTTATTACAACGCGTTCATCCAAAACTAACGTGTGATATGTGAAATGTCTATACAATTTATTTAATTATTTTTATTATCGTCTCAACTTACAAAATTTCTCGCTCAGATACGTTAAGTATAACATAAAAATTCACTTCCCGTCTTTTAAGCCCACGTATTTTAATGAAGACAAGAGTAGGAATCTTTTGAGATAATCATACTGTTGTGAAACTGTGTATTTGTGTGTGTGTGTGTGTGTGTGTGTGTGTGTGTGTGTGTGTGTGTGTGTGTGTGTGTTTCCCGTTACAAAGTTTGAAACAGTTGACAGCTTCATTAAAACTGGTATGGCAATGATGACACTGGAAAAAATTCAAATGTCGTCCTTCGTAAGCACTTTCGCATAGCGGAGAAAAATGTGTATTAGCGTCGTCATGTCCTTCGGTCTGCGTGTATCATCGCGCCTGCCACTGGAAGGAATTCCGTGAAATTTGATATTAGGGACTTTCATGAAAACCTGTCGACAAAATCCAAATTTGGTTGAAACCTGCTAACAATATCGGGAACATTACTTGAAGACCTAAATGGGTTTTATTGTTCCCAGCGGCATTAAATATCCATAAAACCCCACTGTTCGAGGGAAGTGACTAGCTGCCTGGCTGTCAGGGTAGCCGAGGACTATGAATATTATGCGAAAGGCCACAATGTTACAGTGTTACATTATACGTACACTGCAAATTTGTTAGGATATATGATAACAGATAACGCAACATTATACCATTTTATTCCGGTAATATTTGTGTAAATGCAGACTTTAAGTTTTCTGTATGATGGCGATATATAACGCAACAATTGAACTAAGTGTATAAAAAACACTAATCACCAACAAATGCACAAAGAGAGTTTTATCATCAATCGTAACACACTTCTACATGTTTCGACCCTGCTGGGTCATCTTCAGGGAAAACCGCAGAGAGTTCACGCCTCCAAAAACAACGCAGTACACAGTCAACAGCACATTCTCACTCAACTGTAAAGTGCAACCTTAGTGTAACGGTAACAAAAAGTTCTCCCTGAAGATGACCCAGGAGGGTCGAAACATGTAGACGTGTGTTACGATTGATGATAAAACTCTCTTTGTACCTTTGTTGGTGATTTGTGTTTTTGTATAATATAGTGCACGGACATGGAACACATTAAATAAGTGTATGAAATTTAGTATAATATGGATGGTAAACATTATTAGGAAATTTATAAGAAAAATTGTTTAAAATCAAAAATAACAATCAAGGAGAGGATAAAGATTTTGTCCGTATATATTATGAAGTTGATATTAATTGTATTACGTGTATCTCTGTATTCATAATCTGAGTTCGTATAATTTTAACGGGATGTATACATAAGGAAACTCATGTGCCTCTTGTGTAGTAAGAGTGTATTTTTATTTGATTTTCATTTAGTGTAGGATTACATTCAACAACTTCCTTTAATGTAGACCACCATATCTTAGAAGTTAATCTGTTGGCACTTTTAGATAGACTGCTTGCGCAAGTAAAGACGAAAAGTATTTCCCTTCTAAGCTTTCAAATTCTGTACATTGTGTAACCAATGTGTAATGAACATAAAGTTTCAGTACTTTCAATTTAATTGAACTGCATCAGTAAATGGATTATCATTTGTCTTAGCACGATATCCAAAATTTACGAGCAGTTCCTATAGATTAACATGAAGCATGAAGAATCCGTCATCCGTTCATTCTAGAAGAGGTGCGAGCGAGGTGGACATTGTCATTCAGAAGGCAGCGTCACGTAAGAACACGACGTACACGCAGCCAGTCACTGCTGTTCCGAATGTTAAACTTGACACAACTAATTGTCAAAACACACCAAATCACTGTTCACAGGCGTAAAGCCAATTTGTATTACAAGCTTATCTTCACGTTCTTGAAGGAGTACCCTAAAATATTATAACGGCGTCAGAGCTGCATAAAATGTGGGGAAAAACATACCAAATGAGAACAGAATAACCTACTTCATAGGCTAAAGGCAGGAGTTATATTTCACTAGAAGTTCAAAATTAAAGTCTTCTGGTATGACACGCTGTTTCGACCGCTAAATTGTCGTCGGCGTTTCGATGAAACGTATCGGCTTCATTTCAATAACCTAGCAATCGTGATAGAAAAGACATGATGAGAGTTTGGTAACTCAAGACAAGAAAAAACTTCCTAATATTCCAATAATTGAACTTCCTGTAATTTGTACACAAATGACAAAACTGTGTACTTGAAGCTTTGTTTTGTAGTTACGAACTTTCTCCAAGTACCAGACTCTCTCCTTAGGTCGCTCTTAGCTACGCCGAGAGTGTAAATTTATGACACGGTAATTGCCTAAAATTTAGTGCAATAATTTCTCATTTTTCTTGTCTAGAATAAAAAAGCTAGTTTCACGAAACTGTAGGTACACTCTTCATGAAAATAACTGCTTTAAATCAGAAGCTTCGGTGTGGAAACGGTCTAAGGTGCTGAAAGGTAAAGGTAACGTCGTCCCTGTGTCGAAGCACTACGTTGGGTATTAGACATAGTCTCGTCCTCAGCACACACTGTTTTAATATTTAATTCAATCTAAATTTAAAATAAGCTTCGGTGCTTAAATTTATTATGACCGATTTGACTTACATGTATATGGGTACAAGTCTAACTGACAACAAACGTGTGCAAATCCATCGCGTCACAGATCATATTTACTTATATTCAGCCTTTTAGTTGTAAAATAAGGCTAATCAAACACAGTAGTTTATGTAACACGTGTGTTGTGATTAATTTGAGGCAAAAGCTATCAAATTAGAATGACGAATTAATTACCGTGTGTTTAAATTAATAAGATGAACCCAGCAATGTCGGCAATACTTTACTTACACTTAACCTCTTTAGTTATAAAGCAAACCTAATCAAACACAACGATTTGTGTAACACGTGGGTTGGAATTAATTTGAGGCAAACACTATCAATTAGAATGACGAATTAATTATCATGTGTTTAAATTAATAAGATGAACCCGCGTGTCTGAGTAAGATAAAGACTAAGCTAATGTCGGCAATAATAGGGGAATCGGAATTTTATTTCCTCCCGGATAAGAAAATTGTTCCCTCTAGAGTGCCAGTATTGAGTCTGGAGTTTCACTGGCATCGAAAAACTTCTTCCGTAGGAGTAAAGCGGCCGCAGCCTGCAAAGGAACACTCGTCCCTGTCTGACTCGGAATTTAAAAGTGCGTGCTTTTATCTTCCATACGCCTTAATGAGAATGTGTAAAGACAAACATAACTTCACTCTCACTTTCCATTAACAAGACCATCGGCAAAAATTAAGCGCATGTCTACTCAGATTCCAGTTGTATCAGGAATCTTGTTAAATTTTAAACTAAAACCAAATTTGTGTAAGCCTAATACATGAAATTTGCACTGAATTGTATATTTTGTGCTACACTCTATATTAATTTAATTACTTTAAAACAACAGGAGTATAAACAGCACTTCGACAAAAGAATGACAATGAGTAAACTCGCCATGGCATAACCGTAGAGTTCCAGTGATGCAGGCGAGATATTTCAACAAAAAATCACAAAAATAACCCTCATGGAAGCAGTCCGCCCAACGTACACTGTAACTGAAATCTTTACGGGGAATACTGCATTCAACCCTTTCGGCGACTGGCACTTAGCACTAACCGGAATAAAAATGGCCTTCTGCTGTGTACAAGTGCAAAGAACACACAACTAATACCAACTTGACGACTTAAAATCGACTTCAAATATTGAAGGACACAAATATCGATCATAAAGTCAAACACGTAAAACCAAAAGAGTTCCTATGGTAAAATGAAAGAAAAGTAAGTGTTCAAATTAATTCTGACACTCTGATTCCAAATATTTAAGCAAAAATTCTGCATCACGTCACAGTTTCTGGTATGGATATTATATTTAAAAACAAATTGTTTACTTTTGTGTTTTTATGTTAATATCATATTTTCTATATATATAGGATATTAATATTACTTTGTCAACAATATGCGGGTATATGATCCGTCTTAAACAAAGTAAGCGTATGGAGAAGAGTCCTTTTGAAAAACTAACAGTTCTACCCCTAGTAAAGGATATTTCCCGCACTTTGCAGAACCACAGCTTTCATTACCTTTTCCAGAATATCGAGCTATTTCTCCCTGTCAGCCAGATGAATCCAGTCTACTTCCTTCCTTATTGTGTCTTTCTCATACACTGTACTCTTTCTTCTAGCCCTTCAAAGCGGATTCCTTCCTTCAGATTTTTCCGTCAGAAACATGTATGCTATTTTCTTTCTGCCATGAGTGCCATATACTTCTTTCTCCCTCATTTGATCACCCAAATAACAGGATATTTATCGACGAGTACAATCATGAAGCTCCTCATTATGCAGTTTTCGCCAGTACACTATTACTTCCCCCCTTTTATGCACAAATATCTTTCTGAATGCCCAATCTCGAACATTCACATCCCACGTTTGTAATAACAAAGTTTCACACACATGCAAAACACTATTTGCCATTATCGAGGCCGTTCCATAGGACTCGTAACAGCCCGATATTCTGTGTAATATATCGTAACGTGCTCATTTCTTAAGTGGAGGGTATATTGTATCGTGCAGGCCTGATTCAAAACTTCCTACGCCTATATATATATATATATATTACTTCCTGTCAGATGAAACGTGACGGTTTGTTATGCCTACCCGCTCTTCAAACCGAGACCGCACCGTCTGATAAGTCGAAACTCCGATCTACCCCACTCGAAATACAGGGAGTGAGGGAGTCATTTTGCCGTGTGCTTGTAGGATGAACACAGACGTTATTTATCTGCTATAATATTAGCACCTTATAATAGGGGCACCTGTGAAAATAAACCAATATACACACCATCATACTTTTAGGATTATAAATTTACAAATACTTCACACGTATAAAAATATAAAATTTTACATTGCAAAATTTGAATTTGTTACATTAATCCAAGGACGGCGGAGGTATTTAACAGTCGACACAGAGCAACAAACAAGAAGACCTGATTCTTGAGTTGCAACTTTTACGAAGTAACAAGCAATGTTACAGTTCATCCAAAGGAGCAGAATTGGCTGCAATCTGAGCAGCCGCACACAAATTATGGTATATGAAAAGAAACACGACTCACAGTGCATATTGTGGTAGAATTTCCATGTTACATTTACCAGCTTTCACATACGTGAACTGTCAGTCAGTTTGCACATTTTGCCTCTTTATTCAGACGTATGCAGATGAAGGTAAGTGGTTATCCCTTTGCTCCAGATATTACCTCACTTAGGAAGCGCATGTTTGTGACGTTTCAACATGATATGAAAGATTCTGGCAGCAACGCCCTTTTCTACGTTGTAACAATTTAGTTCTCTGTAAATACAAGGAAACTCCACCTCCGTGCATTACAGTGCTAAGCGTAGCGCCTAAAAGGGTGGGGGGATAATTAAGCACTAGACACAGCCAATAATAATGAGCGGTATAGGGAGGTGGAAATGAGACTTATGACGACATCGAAGAGGAAGAAATAAGGTATGGAATTATGTGGGGGTGGGGAAATCGAAAAAAGTGTGATGGCTTTAGTGAGAACGATGGAAAACAAATGAGGACGTGAGCGGGAGACCAGAGAAGGGTTTTAAAGCTGAGAGGGTGGGGCCCGCTTGCTGTTAAGAAGTTAATGGGCTCCAAACATAACTTTGGAGGGTCGCGGCACAAGCATATAATACGGACCCACAACAATAATAGCAACACCCAGCTGACTGTGAGACGTACAATTAGCCTACATTAAACGCGCTGAGTGGTAAACCACGAAACTTAATACGAATTATCTTACTATTAACTGGCTTACAGGTGTGTAGGGGGACTGTTATTCATTTTGTGTATCAGTGATTAAAATAAATTATTTTACCTCGTGAGTTGCAATTTCGACTTTATCAACTCTTGCAGACATATTTGTTTCCATTTCATCTTCTTCTTTTGTAAAGTTCCTCGTTTTGTGTTCATTTTAATTTTAGTTTTCTCTTTCCTTGTCCGAAGTCCATGGTTTTAATATTCATAGTTGAAATAAACGCGGGGAATTTCTTGAGTAATTCAAAACTCAGTAAGTTCTCCAGACGTAACCTCTTCCGTGCAGTTGGTTAATTAGATTTGTCAGAATTCTCAGCCACACATTCAATAAAAATTTTAATTTTCCTCAGTTTCATACAAAAAATTCTCAGGATGGAACTATGGAATTCACACAGGTTCATTTCCTGTTTGGACAGAAACTCCATCTATTACAACCTTCAGGTATTTCGAGAGTTTACGCAAGAATGCATATGTGAAGAGACGTCATTTCAAAACCAGCTCTTCAGGCTGAGGTGTTCCACATAATTTTCTATTATCTATAGACTGGGCGCATGTTTCTTTTCGGTTAAAACATCTTCAGTACACGACCAAGAGAAGGAAACAAAAGAGTAATTTATCCTATACACCACTTATGATTTCAAAGCCTTGTGTCTTATTACATAACTTCATTTCCATATTTTTGATCCCTTAATTTGATGACGTCGGCCGGAATAGCGTAATCGATATAGCGACTCGCTACGGGTTGGACAGTCCGGGGATCTAATCCCGGTGGAGGCGAGATTCTCCTCACCCGTCCAGACCGGCCCTGGGGCCCACTTTGCCTCGTGTAAATGAGAACCGGGTCTTTCCCCGGGGTAAAGCGACCGGGGCGTGGAGCTAGCCACCCCACCCCCTTCTAGCGCCGAGGTTATTGATAGGGTAGAACTATACCTCTATTCCTCCTTGGGCCTTAATAGCCTGCATAGGGTCCTCTTTAAATTTCGATTTGATTTCACAACAAATCTTAAAATTTCTGTCACTTAACATTCAGCATGGACGTTTCAAGATATATTGGCACTTACACAGAGTGTCTGAGCAAGAATCATAGTCCAAGAGTATAACCAAAACGACCTCGATGGTGTGTGTCAGCCGTAAAAGCAGAGAGCTTAGATGGGTGTGAGGCAGAGAGTTTGGTAATAATGAGGTGGAGGGGGACAAAGGACAGTAACAAATGAGGGAACAGAATCTCTTGAAAGATACACAAGAGAATTTCCAGCAACCAGATGAGGGTAGAAGTCAGAGCCTATCACTTTGACGGGTTCCTCAAAGTTCTCCAACCATGTACGGACAAGAGCATCATTAATTTTTCAGGGATTTGAAAACGTACTCACCGGACATCTGTTTCACCCAGTACGTAAGGAAATTAAATTTTTATTCCAAAACAAGAGGAACTACATCAGTTAAACTTATCATAAAAATAATATGTAAATAGGATTTTGTTCTTATAAAATAACTCCAATATTTATACCTCATTGATAAATCTCCCAGTCTGTCTTAATAAAGCAAATTGACAATAAGGTGCCATGCTTGTCACTAACACTTTGCCAAGTACCACAGAAATTAATCCTTAAGAAAGGCAGTTACTAAGTCTCTGGAATTATAAGGGCTATATAAATTTTTATGCCTATCGCGGTAGCCGTGCGGTCTAAGGCGCAGGTCTGCGGCTGCTCGCTTGCTGGAATTGCGGGTTCGAATCCCGCCGGTGGCAAGGATAGTTATTTCTTTTAGGCTTAAGTGTTGCGTACTGTGCATGTAGAGACCCATGCTACAGCCCGATCCCTGTTCAGAGGAGTCTTACCAAGTGTGTGTGTGTGTGTGTGTATGTGTGTGTGTGTGTGTGTGTGTGTGTGTGTGTGTCACTGAGTGTGATCAGGTGCAACAATAACGCTCTACACCTACAATGAGTGGGTAGAAGAGGCCAGACTAGGAAGGAAAGAAAGAAAGAAAGAGACAGAGAAAGAAAGAAAGAAAGAAACAGAGAAAGAAAGAGAAAAAAGAAAGAAAGAAAGAAAGAAAGAGAGGAAGAAAGAAAGAACAAGAAAGGAAGGAAGGAAGGAAGAAAGAAAGAAAGAAAGAAAGAAAGAAAGAAAGAAAGAAAGAAAGAAAGAAAGTATCTGACATGGGAAACAGGCTAAAATACTGTATATAGGAATATGCTGATGTGTTTGTGAACACAGGTTAGGGTAAGGGTCTGCTGTCAATGTTTATGGCGAGTATTGTGGCCACAAAGAAACAAACATATTGACACAAGCTTGTGCTGTTTATTGGAAAATGTATTGACAACAAGAAAAAGAAAGCTCTGCCCTGTAAAGGAAAGGGTAAAGCTGCCCATGCTTTTGCCATGGCAGCATATGGGGGTGTGAAGTTAGAACTCCACTCATGCTTAACCTTGTTGGGCAGCATCACGCCCTGGCTGGCCTACCTGCGAGGAAACACCCCCAGCAGCAATTGCAAAGGGGGCTGCGTGGGTCCCTCTGGATGATCTGGAGAAGAGGTAAACCCCTTGATCTTACAAGGAAAGGAACAACGGTCTCAAAACCTTCCATCCCTTATTGACAGTACCGATCATTCTATAGTGATTTTCCGCTCTGCCTCTGTTAAGCCTGCCTGCTACCGTTACGTAAGCGTATGAAACCTGTCTAGGCCTTTATAGCATTCAGGAGTAGAAAAGTGTAATGAAATTTAGATAAATTTTGAAAGTAAAATTTACTTCAATCTACAAATATTACACAAAATTTAAGTATTACAAGCTAGACTAACTTCACCGGAGTCACTTGCAGAGGACGTCTGTCACAACCTCGCCAAAAAAAAAGTTGTCATTATCATCATATTTCCAAATACATAATCTTCACCATCATTATATAAGTTAAAAATTAAAACAAATACTTTTATGCAAACTTGTGCCTCACTTCTTTGGATACCAATGAGCTCACAGTCCCATAAACTGGTAGGCCTATGTGTCGCGACCGATAATCTCACCAGTATGCGAAAAGAAAGTGAGTGTAAATATGTTTCTTTGAATAAAACCCATTTCTGCATTTATAAATCAAATATGTGCTTTCCACGTATTTTGAATAGAGATGGTAGATCCATTTCCAGCATACATAAGTAACACCAGTTACATCTTATTCTTCAGTCTGCGTATACCGCCAGAAAACTTCCCAGGGATTTATACAGTCATGCTTTCTCTGGTGCGCTCTCTCTATACATACATACATAAATATATGTATATACGCTATGCACAGTCATTTTACCTATTGCGAAAAACATCTCTTGAGGCACAGAAAATATCGTCTCGTGCCCGCCATGTTTATTTATGATACCTCAGAGACAAAACACATGTCGGCCTGTGCAAGAGACTGCAGGTATCAACCGCAAGCACTGAACCAATTCTCGGTCTTGTTTCTCTATTCATATCACGTGGCGCACTGACGTCAGTGAACGTGAAGGAAGGGAGTTCAATGTCTGTTGAAATTCTGTTTGGAATGCGACGTATGTAAAATATCAGAACAGCGTAAGAAGCTGACTAAGCACTAGATCAAACAGAAGATTTGATGTCCTGACCTAAATATTTTGTTGCTCGCAAGAACGTTCCTTTGCGCATTATTTTAAGGACAGCGTATCTACTCAGGGATGCCTAGTTGAAGGAATGAGTGTAAGAAAGTTTGTAACATATTTTTCGATTTGAAGTTTCGTGATTTGGGAAGTAGAATACAGAAAGGTGTTTGAGGTTGGAAGGTTTACGGTATTTGTGAAAATCCAACAAATACGGTACGAATGTCAAGAAACTGTCATAGCCTTATCTATGCTTTGTAGTCTGCGAAAATAGCCTGCAGATTCTCGCAGAGATTAACATTCTTCTCAGGCCGAGTACCTAGGCAAGAAGTTAAAAGAAATGCTTGAAAAAACCCTAATTTCTTATGGAAAAAAGTAGGGTTTCCTGCAGATGCAGAAAAAATAAGCAGTTTTGGGGAGCGAACAGGCCGTAACATTCCTAGGGTAATTTCGAGAAAAATTGTGAGTTTATTAATTTCCTTTATCCCCACAGGTCTGTTTGTTTTCTGTAACTGAAAGTTGTTTTCTCATTTTATTCGTCGCTGCATAAATCCTTCAGTAGTTGAATATGTAATTAATGACGTAAAATATATATATTTATAGAGCGGATTTATGTTATTGTCCTTTGAGTGTTGTGTGAATGTATGTGGGTTTCCTCACGCCGTCGTAGTTCCGACGTATTAAAACTGGCTGCATCTCTATGTTAAAAATTGTGTCATATCAAGTATAAGGGTACAAATACGGTGACTTTTTGTTAGAGATGAGCATTAAGTGGGAAAACGAGAAGAAGAAAGTGGACAAAGACCCACGGCAGGGAAGTCCCAAAGAATTTCAAGATTAGCCTGATAAACAAGGAACTAATCTACGGTATGTCAACGTCAAGTCATAAATGTTCTAACTCATGTTTCCGTTTCTTATTCGAGAAGCAGAAGTTGATAAGATCTTAGTTTAGAAATTTACAGGGCTACACCAAAAAGAGTAGAGGCCTGAAATTTCAGGATCCTGATACTTAATTCTTCACGGGATTAGGCTACGTTTCTTTTACAAGAAGCACTTCAGCTGTACCTTCAAGACATTCTACACTATTGCTCATGTTGGGACTTGCCCCTCGCGTAATCTGGCTATGGTAAGTGTAACTTAAGAAAGATGCTTCACTGTCTGTACTTGTACAAATATGAAGACAGTTGACAATCGAGAACACATACAGAGAACATAACTGGGACATTTGCCTGTCTCGGTCTCTCTCTTAACCTCCCTCATCAGGGTTACATATCACAGCCTTTGACTTACGACTGCTGAAGTACAGTCACGTCATCTACAAACTTGATCGGAAGTCTATTCTTGTTTAAAGAATAAGCTACAATCTATGACACCGAAGGTAACTTCGTGATTATAAATTTCTAATGGCAATAAGAGCCGTTCCTGGTGGCCGCGTTATCTAAGGCGTAAGTCTGCTGCAGCTCGCTTGATTGGATTTTTGGTTCGAATCCCGGCGGCGGCATGGATGCCTGTCTCTTGTGAATGTTGTGTGTTGTCAGGTAGAGGTCTCTGCGACGGGCCGATCCCTCGTCCAGCGGAGTCACACCGAGTGTGGTGTGTGTCTGTGTGTGATTTCGATACGTCAACAATGAAGCGGCTTAAGTATGAGTAGGCTTCTTGCACCATAAGGGAAAGAACTGTCGATAAGCAGCATACGCAGCCCGTCTTAGTAGGAATTGTACCGTAACTTTCATTGTGGTTATTTTTGTGAAGACGACTTTTGTAGTACCAAATAACATTTTGAAGTTGTCTCAAGTCATGACGCTTCTGAATTGTATGGGAAAAAGTTTACATTTCGAATGTCACAGCCAGGACATCAGTTAACTTGAGAGGTTCGTCGTGGTTTTCCTCATGTTCTCCAAGAAAGTTCCACAATATTACCTCAAATTACGGCAAAGCTGCTTCCCTGCAAACCTTCCAATTTATCCTTCACTATTCTTCCTGTCATTCGAATGTTCATCCCAAACCCCTCCATAAGTTCACTCCCCTCAAAGTATCCTCATGCCTTATATTAAAATTCCTAGAAATTTTGAGGAAGGTTTCTGCCACTGATGGCTACCATTTGTTCCGTTACAGAGTGTCCACAAAGTCCCTGTGCAAGAGATTGTGTTTTCCCATTTTCTTGAGAAATTTGAGCAGCGTCATTCTCACATCATGATATGGACAGCAATTTCACAAGATCAATTGGTCGGCCCATATTTTTGCGATAAACGTGTCAGTCACACTGAATATTATTTGAACATGCTTCAGTCGTGGGATTTTTCCACAACTGCCTGACAGACGTTTCTAGACAACAGCTATCCAGTAACAAGATGGTGCACGAGTACATTATGCTGTCTAAATTAGAGAATATCTTCTTGGCAAATTAATTGTACGGTGGACTGGTCGTGGTTGTAATAATCTGTGGCCTCAGGAAGTCGAGACTTAACAACACATGACAGTTCGCTTTGGGGCACTGTGACAGAGAAAATTTCCCACCTCCACTTAACAGTAGTTGAGAACCTAAAAAGAGTATTCAGGGACTGTTTGAATGACATCCATATCTCAGCACGGAAAATGAGGACCAGAATAACATGGGGAAAAATTAAAGTTTTTGAGGAGAATGGAGGGAAACCTGCAGATGACTTCTAACTAGTTTGCATAGGGACTTTATAGTCACTCGATAGTAAATTTCAGTCAAGTCGCAGCCGATTTGGTAGCTGCAAGACGACGGAAGCAGATATTGGCATTTTAAAAAAAAACTCTGCTCCGTGGACTTAAGGATCATCTGTGGCACAACCCGTTTATCGGAACAGTACCAGGGTATCTTGCATTTTGTTCAAGAAGGGCTTGCTGTTCGCAATGGTACTTTACATGAGCGATATTGTAGTAGTGGAGGAAATGTGTTATTTGTAAAAATGAAGAATAAACCCAATAAAAACAGAAATTTTTAGAACTTTTTAGAACATGGCTTCATAGCATGGCGTGGGAAAACTTTATTACAATCATAGTTTTATTGATTTTGATAATGTTTTCCAAGATAGTTAGATCCATTACATTTGAAAGCCCACTACGCTAGACGATTGTGTAAATATTTCCAGACTTTCAAATGTGCAGAAATAAAGTGAGGGCTTCGTGTTATTCTGCTCAACACCAAACGTCCACAGTCCTTCAACTTTTCACGTTCTCACAGCAGGCTTTGTTCAAATGACGATCGTCCTTTGGTTTTCTCCCCCATCTAGTGTGCCTTGTCCGAACGTTCCTCAAGGACCTTTATCTGGAAGGCGGCAGGCCAACTCGGGTCTAAACTGCCTCCTTGTTGACGTGTCTAGACTACGGGCGCGCGCGCGCGCGCGCGCACACACACACACACACACACACACACACACACACACACACACACACGGTGGGACTCCCCTGAACGAGTGATCAGCTCGTCGCAGAGGCCGCTAACTATACAACACACAAAAACACAAGAGACGAACATCCATGTCTTCAGCGGGATTCGAACGCATGATCCCAGTAATCAAGCGGCTGCAGACCTAAGCCTTAGAACGTACTTCCACCGCTATCATGTGCGGAGGGATTTAAGCCTCTGTTTAGAGCGTTAGTAACTGGCAGTGATGGATTCTGAAGTGAGGTGTTTTATTGTAGCTAAGACAAACATCATTATTACCTCATCTTGTCTAATGTTAAAGACACGAACATTTGTGATAGTCAATACACGGCAATAAACCTCCTTTTTTTTATGGCCTTGGAAGCAAAAGTCAAGATCTGAGCGAAAACTAAACATTGAAGTTCTTGACACGAATCAAGGTATTTACATTTGGGAGATCACGCACACAAAAGCAAAATACATGTAAGAGAAAAACAAAATTTTCCCCATGCATCCCATGAAATCATATAGCCTTAGCAGAGGTGTATCTCTATTCATTCCCTTAGTTTTGATAAAATTATAAATAATACAACTAGAGAGATAACAGCGAAAGAATGGAGACAGATAACTGGAAGTTTCCCTCCATTACGCCCCTACACTCAGAGCTGACAGGGGTAGAAGGAGGAGGAGAAGGAGGAGAAAGAGGAGAAAGAGGAGCAGAAAGATGAGGAGAGGGAGGAGGAGAAGGAGAAGGAAGAGTAGGAGGAGGAGGAGGAAGAAGAAGAAGAAGAACAACAACAACAATAAGAAAGCAACTGAAACAAAACGTGGATCATATGTGGACATAACCATAATAGATGGAGAATAATAGCTTAAGAAAGCCAGATAAATGTCAGTAGAGTTTCATAAATTCCGCTTCTCTTAAGTGCGAGTACACGTAAACGAAACTACAAAACCTTGTATCTATAAATAAGTGACAAATACCACATAGTATATTCTAATGAGGATGCTGAAGTACGAGCAGTCCATGCAAGCCGGTTGAATAAAGTTGCGTAAATGCGTTTAGGTGGTGCTTACGGATTAAGCTGATTATAGCAGTAGGGTCCGATGGTGCGCACTGATATTATTTATGAGAGACGCTCAGATCCTAACACCATAAACAGCCAATTGTGGCAGTGAGGGCCTCATAACTCAGACCCTGATAACAGGCAAACTGCTTCGAACGAGACAGGATAGAAACAAATTCCTCTCCTATAAAAGGATAAAATATATGACACATTTTACAAATAAATACATTGAATTCCACATTTTCATCACACCTAAATAATTATTGATATGAACTGTTGAAAAGTTTGTCACTTTAAATTGTTTACAGATTGTAAGTTTTTAAATATTAACGCTTTCATATAAAACGCCGACTGACTGTTTTGACGGATACTTTCTAAATTTCTTAGCAAAGTGTAAATGCATGGCTTTAGAATGCGCCAAACATCAATTGCTCCTCCATACTGCAGTGCCTCATTATATATGGACGCAAAATTCGATGAAACACTTAGCCTAGGAAAGTCAAATTGTAATCACATATCCACACTGGGCGGTGTTCGACATTCTTCTAGGCCGGAATGTACGCACTTCCGCCATGTTCAACAATCGTTCTTCTTGTAATGGCTCCATCTATTTCCTGTCCTCCCCCGTCCCTCCCAAGTCACTGAAAGAAGGAACAATAGTGACTGGCTCACCCCCAGCAGTGAAGCAGTTCACCATCTTCATTGTAGACGACACATCTTGTTATCTGTGCTAGCCTGTCAGCATCTCTAGGCTAGGATTGGAACCTCTTGAAAAATTGTCTGTTACAGCATCGGTGGTGGAATTTCGACTGATCGCAGAGGAGTCCGTTCCACAGATCTCGGTTTCCAGACCTAATCTACCCCACAGATCTTAGAAATACAAACGGCATATACCGTCGTGTGTTATTCGCCTTAATAAAGTTTGAGCCTTGACATGTACAGAGCTTCAGTCCTGAGACTGACCCTTAGCAGTTCTGGAGCAGGCAGACCTGCATTACCCATCGCAAGAGCGTAATTTTCTATTGAATAAAATAGAGTCCCATACATTTGTTACCATTATTTTTGTTTTATGTAATTTTTCTTAATAAATTAGTACTTAACTAGAGATTCTCTGTAGGCTCAAATTAAATGTTTCGGATATAAACTCAAACATTTATATGGCCGCCATATTCTTAATTATTGACTTACAAAACGGTATTTATCGACAGTAACTATGTATTATAGTGACCTGCCTTGAATAAATTTTCACTTACCTAACTGCAGTAATTCATCAGTTATGTTCATCTATCTGAAACATAAAAGAATTTTGTCGCGAGAGTCATGTTTTTATTTTCCATTTTAATATACAATTTAAGAAATCTTCCATATTTTTACAGGACATAGTACTACACACCATTTCACAGCCTTAGTGTAAGTGGTGCTAGTGTCACTTCTTCCTCACAAGCTGTTGCGCCTACCCTATTGATATTTATGATTGCAAGGAACTGAAAACTCAGTGACGGAGTTTCTTTCAGTGGTGTAAGTTCGTACTGTGTTTCGTGTTATCGGTTACTTAATCCAAGTTAAATTAGGGTGAGGGGGGGAGGGGAACAGCATAATGATTTCTTAAGCGTCTTTCCCACTTATGAAGTAAGGTGGACCATAAAATGAATACATAATATCTGGTTGTTTAAAAACGAACAACAAGATAATAACAATAAACCAGGATTTAGAGTGTCAAGAAGCGTTAAATCAAAACTAAAGCTTCAATATTAAGTTAAGTATAATTAAAAGTACTGTGTGTTAAATCAAAAGGATAGATGCATATTGTCAAATTTTGGGACCGTCCCTCATAACCAACGAAAGAGTTTGGCATTTCTCATTAGATTCTGCGGCAGATGACCGGTAGACTTTACTGTCGTCTGTCTGAAATACGCAAACTCATTTATTTCAAACGTAGCCAAATATTACGAGATATTCTTAAACAAATATTGCTACAATCATTAGTGCTAACATAACCGAAAACATATGAGTTAAAATAAAGATATTATTGTTTTGCCTGCTGTTTTATATGGATTTGAAAACTGATCTCGTAGGCGAAGGAAAGAATACAAGATAAGGGCGTTAGAAAAGAGGATGCTGAGGACGGTATTTGGTACTACGAAGGAGGGAGTAACAGGAGGATGGAGTAAATTTCGTTGTGAGGGTTTTCATGACTTTTTCTTCACCAAATATGACTCAGGTACGAAATGAAGGAATATGAGAGGGCCGAGACTTGTGGCACTTCATGAATGAAGGGGGAATGCACTCAGAGCTTTGAAAGGGGCACTTGAAGGAAAGAAAGTATGTACATGGAATTCCGAGGCCTATATTGGTATATAATATTAAAATGTATCTTCAAGAAGCAGTGTTGGAGCATGTGGAATGTGTCCACCAGGTTCATAAAACAAGCAAGAAGAGCGCCGTTGTAAACATCAGACATAAAGTCCACATTTTTTACCTGAATGTAAATTACGCTTGCATTGTACATCCAAGTTTGCAATAAACTCGATAAGGCGGACATTCTTGTCAAGCAGAGTGACTCCAGACGCGTAGAAGCGGGGAGAACAACGTGTTGTTTGTATGAGGGGCTCGGAAGGTGCGCAAAGGAAGGTTACTTCATGTCATTCTTTCATATATCAGGATTTTTATAGTTTTATAGGCGTGTATTAAAGTAATGACTTTCTGCGACGCAACATTCCAGGTGGATCCTAGGTCGCCTCATTGTTGAGGTTTGTAGATCACACACAATTAGACACACACACTCAGCAGGACGCCTCTGAACGAGTGATCAGCCCGTCGCAAAGGCCGCTACCTACACAACACACAACAAACACAACAGACGGACGTCCATGCCCCCGGCGGGATTAGAAGCCGCAGTCGAGTGGCCGCAGACCTACGCCTTCGAAGGCAAGGCTACCGGGATCGATCGCTTTTATTTTACAGGGGACTAAATTCTGAAGACATGGTCTGTCTGTTGTGAGGTGTTCTGTTATCTTTCCTTCAGAAATGCTGCATAATTGCCCTGCATTTCTGTTCTGCACCTTCTCGAATATCGCAGCATAAAATCATTCCTCAGGAACTACAAAAATAACAAAAACTGCTTAACGGGAAATATATTAGTATTATTTACATTAAAATGACAGTAAGTCAGACATTTTATTTAAAAACACATAGATAGTTTCGGCCTTATTTTTAAGGAGCAGAAAGTCGTAAATAAAGGTCAGGGTGGGTCCTTAAACACGCGTGCATGCGTTAGTTTGTGGCGACCGCCAGACACAAATACTTGCAGCTGCATATCAAGCATTCTGGACTTCCTAGTATCTGGATTTATATAAACTGCCACTTCGCACTTTGATGTTGCCATAGTGACAAACGCCCGCCCGTTCCCGGACACTGACAAATGATGGACAAAGGGTGACTCGGTCCCTCGTTTTACATATGCAACGACACCCATTTGTCTTGCTTCCCTTCCCCCACTACGAACACACAGCTCTACTAACGATTTTTATCCTCCCCCTTTTGCGTTCTTTTTTGTGTGTGAAAGTAATCTCTACCCTAGGCTCCTCATTCTGTCTTGTAGTATTTGTCCAGCCTTCCCTTTCCTTCTAGTTTTCATGATAATTTCCTTGTTTTAATGGAAAATAGGGGGTGTATGGAGAAATTCAAGGACTTCAAACAAAATCAAGAATCTTCATTAATAATTTACATTGTATCTTAAAAAGTTTATTGCAAATTGTTAATACAATTCCAATGATATATTATTCACGACGGATCAAAATGCATAAAGGCTTTGCTAAAAATTCTTTTCTATTCTTTATTTTAGAACATGTCAGTCGAAAATCGGTCCAAAAAATAATCAAGCAACGCTGTAACTGAATTGAACTTACAAGGTAAAAGCTTCTGATCTCTAATAAAGTTGTCAAGATATAAGGCGAAAACATAACAGGAGCAATGGTGAAATTATGATCAGCAGTAGGAAATTAAGTAAACTCCCTAAACGCGAGCGTCATATAATATCTCCCAGGACTGAACTGAAGGTTCCTCAGTAAGAAGCCAGATTTTAATTGCCTGAGTTGTGGAATGACTTTTCATGCTTTGATATAACTGTTTTAAATCATAAAAACTTTTACTTTAATTCGTATTTTCCTGGTCAATACAAACTTTAAATGAGAGAAGCTAGACGTATTAAACTAACCTTTGGTACACGACTTGTTTTCTATTACTGTACTACAATCACGACCACAGACTGGGCTGGCAGATAGGATGCGGTGAGACTTGACTTATGTCTTTACAGCTCTGTTGGCATGGAGTAAACTTACATGCATATAAAATTTTACACAAGCCTGTATCATCTTGGGTGCAATGTCGTTTTTTCTCTTCCCAATATGTGACTTCCGTGTGAGAGTAATCTTAGAATCTTCGCCAAGAGAAAACAAAATGGCATCCAATGAAATCGGCACATTATTTTTCGACCTCTCCAAGTGACTATAAATTTTATGTGATTAAGAAAGTATATATTAACTGACTCTACCAAAATCGGTTTAGGATGGAAATTACTTACTTAAAAACTTCGGGAAACTATGAAAGCCTGCTCTATTATTTCACGCAATAAATTAACACACAGGCCGAAACGCACATTCTGTAACTTCGTCTTATTTGTACTAGTAAAATGTATTCTCACACTTTTTGAAACTCGGATATCAAAAGAAAATTAATAGACCCATTTTAGACGTAGATTTTTAAATTAACGCGAAATTTTACTCCTCGCTCCCTCCAAAATATGAGGTCAGAGAGCAGTACATATGGGCCTTACTGACGTCAGCAGCCCTCTGCAACGGTCTGCCATTAAAACTGGAATGTTCTGAGCAGGACATGAAGTGGAGTGCCTCTTTTACGATCGCATAATCTCTTAAGTGCAAATAACATAATTTCTTTGAATTTCTCTTGACCTAGTTTCTATGTGGTGCAGCTGTATTCACAAACAATGAATAAACTACAACTTCTGGCCGTTACAGCCTAATGAAATATTACTGTACGCTCTTTCCTCCCGTTGAGCATATGGTGGTGGTTTAAAGTTATAAGATATGAAGATAGAAGACTCAATATTTCTCCACATTTATGGAGCAGTCGAAACGACTATGCCATTTAATTTATTAAAGGCGGGAAATTGGTCATATTTTTAGGGAATTCAGTTTCATATTTATAATTATTGCTAATATAAAGGGGTTGTCTATCCCGGAATTTATGCAAGGGTGTCTTTTTATTGGTATTATTTTCATCAAAGCCACAGTCTCGGTGGAGTTCTTAAGTGTTTCAAGGTATCTGACTTTGGACTGTACTATCGTTTGTTCTAATCCCTACGAGAAAACGTCAGTGCTCCTGAAGCAGAGATTCTACTTTCAGAAATGCAAATATCAGTGTTGTTGCAACAGGGTTGATAATAGCTTAAAACAAAATATCAGACGCCTGTGAACGTCCACTCTTGCCTCACTACCTATTAATAATAACACTTAATGGCAGATATACAGTAAAAAGAATTTTTACCGTGTGATGACCTGCACGGTATCTTCTTTAAGTAAGAGGCCCACAAGGCTAAAATTAAATTCCCATAAGTTTAACTTCTTTTTTCTCTAATCGAACCTACGGACTTTTGCATGCAGGCTTCGTTACTTTTAGGAGAGGAATTCCACAGTTTATGGTGACTGGTTGTTCCCCAGTTGCATAACATCTCCACGCACCCATGTACTCAACATTATAGAAAAACAGACACATAAACCTGCGGAAACAACGCCTTCATAAGGCAGTAGCATACCTTCAGCCTTTCAGGACAGCGAATATTTTTGGCACGGTAATAAGTTCTACATGCATTGAAGATTTTAGAATAAGGTAATAAGAATTTTCTGTATGCTGTATAGTTTAACCTTCAAAGCACTCTATTTTGGGTACGGAGTGTAAATGTGGCTGTCCTGTGATTTCCAGAATCGACAAAATTAATTTCTTAAACGATATGGGTCGTTGCTTTCTTAAGAAAAATACAGTGTTTACTATTATATATATATATATATATTCCGTGAAATACAACTTACACGTAATTTTATATTTAATTTCAACTAACTGCCCATATTGTAAAAAACACATTATATAATTTCACAGTATACTCTCCTACACGTATCGGTTTTATTTAGCCATTCTCAGAAAAAAATTAAATAACAAAGGAAATTATATGCTGATGTAGCTACATAACATAAACAAATATAAAACATCAGTCTGAGCTGGAAGTTACAAACAATAATTGTATATCAATTAACTCACCCACGTATTTGGTACATACATATATATACTTGCTAAAATTAGGTTAAAGTTTTGCAGGTTTTGTCTGCATGTGAAACCATCGCTGAACTATTTTCATGCTCGGATCCTTTGCAACCAAGTATCTATGTGTATTATCTCCTTCAATCTTGAATGAGTCTTAAACCGTGTGTTGACAAAAGTATTCACTGTTAACACACCACTCTGCACTCAAATTGTTGTAAATTCCAGCACCCAGTTTTGCTATATATTTGGACATAAGATATATCTACACCAGCATATAATTTCTTTTGTAATTCATTTCTCCCTGAGGATGGCTACATAACACAGCAACACAGGGGAAAATAGACTATGAAATGACACAACCTATATTTGTTACTATATGTATAGTTAGTCTGAATTAACTATAAAATGAGTGCAGTTTTTTACTGTGAGGTGGAAACTGGATTCATGTACATTATCTAGATGAAGTCCAGGCGTCATGTGATCAAGAGCGTCTAAATAGAGACTTAAATTGCTTTTGGCAGTCAAAGATGCTGGATTTAATGTTGCAAATGAAAGAGGAATGCGACCCTCAACAGTTGATTTCGAGCTAGACGACAGGGCTTGCACTTTATGACACCCATTACACTTTAATGTCAGCGTGGATGCCGTAAGAACCTGCATACTAAATGGCACGAGACATAAGCGGCTTAATGAAGCCATTAGAACTGTCTGAGCAAAATTCATAAGAAAGAAATGAAATCGGTGTAAGTCTAAATCAGTTCAGCACAAAAGGTCTCTCAAAGAAACTGGTATTGTACATAAGTACTAGTATCAGTTGTGACGTACCTATCACTGATATAAACTAAACCGTACTGCAGTTACTTGTCTGCTGTGAGCGTTTAAATCTCACGGTACATGTTTTAATTATAACATTATAAATGTAAGTAACTTTTGGCATTTTCTGCACAGAGGGAATTTCGAACCAGTCTTTGTGTCTGTTCCTCTGTGGCCACATTTCATTTCCGATAGCCATAACTTGTTCTGTTTAAATTGCATACTGTTCGCTCCCTTCACGATGTGATGGGCAAATTTCATTTTGTCCCGCATCTGTCTGCTACAACTCCTAATTACATTAATGTGTAATGCTTAACAAGAAAAATTTCTTATTTTAAGAAGGCGTGAAAAGTCTCTCTGTAACATGACTTGCAGGCACAGAGGGGAACTAGAAGTGTAGCTGTTCTCAAATCAATCTCGGAGCTAAATAGGATGGGTGGTCAACGCCTCAGCCCGGCCGCTTTGCGCCCGAGAAAAGTCCAAGTTACCCATCATATAGGAGGCTGGGAGGACCCCAGGGCCAGTCAGAAAGGGTAGGGAAAAGGGAAAATTGTCGGTTTTTGAACCCCTAACCTTCTGTCTCGTGTTGAATCGTGATAGAGTCTGCGCCATTCCTGCCACTTGTAACGAACAGTACGTGATATGAAGTGTACATTGCCGTCTTAAAACCTTTTCACCGTAGTCGTTTCACAAATAAATAATCAGTTACTGAAATAATAAATAACTTTAGCAAGCAGAGATCTTCGTGAAAAGAAAAAAAAATTGCTAGCCGTCAAATTAACCCACATCTTATGAAACGCAGAAGTTCACATGAACCCACCACGGGCTTTACCCTGAGCCAGATTTATCCAGTCCACATGCCCTCACGCCAGTCTTCCAACTCGCAGAGCCTACAGGATACTGCGCACCACCAGGCTGTCACGTTCCAACCCACAATTGCCTTCATATGCCGCTATGGCTCTTAGCAAAAACAGCGTTTTCCCCTATTGCAGCATTTTTTATTGATTTTTATAATCAAGACGGAGTATGTTTACCGCGCGGTATGGATTGTATGTTTAAATATAATTCAGGTTATTCTTAGCCTCTAAATGCTTAAGATTCCTTGACATATATATAACACGCTGCATAGTCAAAATACATTTTATTAAATATTTTTGAATATTCGTACAGAAAACACCAATTTCAAATATTTGAAAGAATACATGAAAGTGTGTTTTAACTGCATTTATCGTGAAACATATAGCATGAAAATTTTTTAACAATACACATGTATCTGCAGCAATTGCATATAAAGCCAAGACGTAAGCAGAACTTTAAGCATTCAAGGGCGCCGGTGTTTAAATTCCAACCACTGCCCAGGACGGGGGTATTTACTTTTATATAACACTCTGATGCTTTCACAAAAATACAGTGCACGGAGAAAGGCAGCGTGTCAAGAACCGAAAGTCTGTACAGAGTAATAAAGCTGGTTTGTGAAGTACAAGTATGTGTACTCCACTTTCGTGTAAAATTACCTAGTCCTATTTCTATCAATGAACTCCAATTAAAAAAGAAATTATCAACCCTTCAAGGAACAGCTTTCAATTTACTGCATTCTTCGAAATTTTATACAAAAAGTCGCCACTGCTAATTCTTTTGCATAGGAGACACTTGCGACTGTATAAATGACCATGCAAATCGTCACTGTCAGTAATTTGTACTTGTTATCTGAGGCGCCAAAAGACACACTGTCATTCTGTAACACTGTCTCGTATAGTAAATGTCAATTAAGGTCTCTGTTTCTTGGAAGACTATGCTATAGTCTCATGAAATCTTGCTGCTTGTTAAATTGCAGGCGACAAATAAAACCCATTTTAAATTACAGAAATAGGAACCACACCAGATGTTCATGCATGTGTTAATAAGTGCTGTAGATGCGATATCAAGAAAAGACGATTCTTAAGAGCGGTTTCAGTGGCTGTCTTTTACGTGTTGCAGCAATGGGCGTATGAAATATACACACAGGCCTGTGCACAGTGCTGGCGAAGGCGAAAAAATAACGCTGAGATGCTAAATTATTGTCAATAGTAGATCGCTGATTGCAGGGCATTCCTAGAGACACGCACGTCACTGCTACCTTCAGACAAATGATTTAAAATATTACACATGTATTTGTGTAAGCCTTCTACTACAAATTTTTACATATTACGGTATTACTATTTAGTTTGAACCAAGCACAAAGCATTACCTCCGAAATGTTTACCCTAAAACCTTTGTTTTTTTACGCCTGTTGAAATAATTAAATTTTGTCTTAGATGATAATCTTGAAGTTCGAAACATGTAGCAGGAATCGATAGAAGGAAAAAATCCGGCACATTAAAGTTAAATGTACTGTGATAAAATATTTATTTCTATTTATTTTATAGTGCAAAATAAACAACACGTTAAATTTCGGGGTATTCGCTCCCTTCTGTTTAATGTTAGAACATATCTTATGGCTTACGGAAAACACGTATTGGATATGAAATATATAACTTTTTTCTTTTTAACAAAGTTTGTTGCCAGTGTTTATTGCTGTGTAAATATGTAGCGAATTAGGTACTGCATGCGAGCAGAAACACAGGCTGGTGAGCTGTTCGTGTAAAGTGTCCGTTACACTTGATGCTCTGCTTCAAAATTCTCTTGAACAGCAGTTACCTGCCAAACTAACCATTTAGACAAAACTATATAACAAAGCACAGTCAGACACAACACCACTATGTATTTTGTATTAGTACATTACAACATTACAATGCGTATGCATTAGTGAATTACGATATGTTTCGGCTCGACTGAACCACCATCAGGCAATGTACGTACCAATGTAAATACACAGTGGTGTTGTATCCGCCTGTGCTTTATTGTGTAGTTTTGTTTGACTGTTGACACACCGGGATGAATCAGTTCAAAGAAACTAACCACTTAGTGCTGTGTTTCTAAGAAATTTCAACGTTAATTATCGCCGCCATAGAATTTGCTAAAGCAATACACCAGAGAGTCTTCGTGATTCTTCTCTGCCTTGTTAGGTCTAAGAGAAATTTTTAAAAGGTTTATGGGTGTCTCTTATGTCACATTTATTTCGTTCTCTTTAGCAGCCTTTATATCCCACATATTTACTGAATTAGGGGAAGTTATTCCGCCAGTCATTACGGTCTTTTGAATGTTAATTTACCCTCAAGAGATCATTACTATTTCCAGTTTGTACCGACAAGATCAACACAACTGTCTTTTGCTAGCCTTTATTATTAATACTGCTACACGTTTCGGGCGCACAGGGCGTCCATCATCAGGCAAAACACAATTTCCAGGAAAAAGTGTAAAGGCAGATGCCTTCCCTTCTCCCACTACAATAAAATTATGTTACAATTAACCTTTTAAAGCCTAGCGGTAACTTTACGTACCACCAGGTTTAACATTAAAAAATTCTACTTGGTGCCCACATTGCGTTTATGTGTTTTGCATGGATCTCAGAACAAACAGCAACTTTTGCCTTATAAAACATTAAGAGATCGGTTTTTATAACCGAAGTGGAGAGTGTTTACAGCGCGGTACGCACTGAGTCCTTATATAAAACAGATACGCTTCATCTTTAAAGACAGATTTTCAAAACATCCTCAAATACGAAATTTTATGAAAATCCGGTTAGTGGGATCCTAGCTGTTCCATATGGACAGACAGGCGGACAGACGGACGGACGGACGGACGGACGGACGGACGGACGGACGGACGGACAGATAGACAGACAGACAGACATGACGAAGCTAATAGACGCTTTCCGCTAATTTGCGAACGCGCCTAAAAGGTCACTTAATGCTCTATAAGGAAATAATCTCTGCTTTTTCTGAAATCCTTTCAAACACATTAAAAATCTGTGTATAGGACGTAGAATTTCTGAATGCAGTATATAGAGTATATGAAGTAACTGATAGGATTTAGAAAGGTTAATCTCTAAGATGTTTCGGGAAATTGCTCCATTCCTGTTTTAATGTTATTACGTACCAATGTGCTAACAATATATTTTATCTGTATTTTTTATATTAAGGTCATAGGTCGTGGTCTAAACTGGAATCATTTGAGTAATAAACTCCTTCCGGTTTCGACAGCTACAACTGACACTGTTATTAAAGCAAAAACACTAAAATTATTATTTAGTGAAACGAAAGCGAAACGTCATGTGGGGATGTCAGTAAAGCAAAGTCTCAAATGTTCATTTCTATTAAATATCATTTACACAAACCACAGTGTCTAACACCACTTCTCTGTTTTGAAGCAACCAATGTTAATAATGTTCACGTCCTCGTACATTTAGCGTTTTGCTGTGCTGCGTTTCAATAATCAACCCTAACTTGTACGTGACAAGAAATAAAATATTAACAGTAGTGGTAATAGCAGCAGCAGCAGTAGCAGGGTACTTTTGGTCACTGTGTTCATTCAAAAATAATTCAGCCACGCCTGCAGCACGGCACAGCGACAGGGTAAGTACACGCGAGCCCACAATTCATGACAACGCCGGTGCTGCTGAGGATTCGTGTTTGTCCTGCAAACCCACAGTCTACTGAGTCCGCCACACTAATCACTCACACTCGTTTAATTTTCCAACAACTTGTCTACAGAGAAAATCCTTCTACAAAATTCTATTAATAGTTAGACATGTGCTTATAGAGTGTGGTTCAATATTTTAAAGCCCAGTAAAACCTACAATGAAGAAAAGGTAAATTTTTCCCTGTCCACGCCATGAAAGCACACAGGAGAGTCAGGTTCCGTATATCTCCACCGATACTTAACTTTAGGTCTCGGCCACTTCCCTAGGAAAGGATCCCCTGTAACTATCAAGTAGGAGGTTGTGTGGGCCACAGGTTTGGTATGGACGTTTAGGAAGACAGAGAAATTCTATCCGTTTCAAGAAATCCAACCCCGATTGCACCAACCCATAGCCTAGTCACTATACCGACTATACTATCTTTTCACCCTTTTAAAACCGTACACTTTCCGTAACTCCAGTTTATTTACTTCTGAAAACTTACCGTAGAGAGAAGGACGAGGGGACAACACCTGGAAAATTCATAGCCGTACATTTTTTGTCGATTTCCTTTTAACAGGCCTTGCCGGTCTTCCCTACTCTTCTTCAATATCTCTCTTTAGTATTTCGAAGGCTTAGGGACTATTTCTTTTAGAGGAAGGAAGCTGGCGAACGGAATGTAGCAGTCAGGGGAAAGTTCTAAGGCAAATTAGAACGCAGTCGGAGAAGTGTTCGTTTGACACTAATGAAGTGAGGCGAGTGAGTGTAGTTAGAGGTGACAGCTGACGAAAACGTCGCGCGATGTAGCAACTGCGAGGGCGGAAAGATTTGTCGATGACAGGGAAGCAATCTGCACGCTGGGTTGCTCTCATCTGCGTCCCACATTACAGGCAACGTATTTGCTTTTCTGATTATGATCTAACAACTTTTTAAATAGTCACGAAATTAAGCAGTAAAACCACTCAAGATGAGTTTACATGTGTACGATTTCATAAATAAAGAGCGTAGATACGTCCATAAAACAGCCCTGATCTGGCTTTGAAAGATTTTTACCTGTTTCCCGCTACGGAGGAAAATCTTGGTAGCCTCAAATTTAAAGATAATAGCGAGATGGAAAGAGTTGTGACACCATGGCTAATAACATACGACAAAGACTTGTATCAAGAGGGAATATAAAGCCTCGTGCTGCGATAAGAGACACATCTCAGTCCAGCTGTGGACTACCTGGAAAAATAATGAGGTACTTGTAAAGTAAAATCTGAAGTGTTGAAAATAAAATACCCAAAATTTGTGCACTATAAACTTATTTTATGACTGGCCCTCGTGTAATTTTTAGTGACGTAAAGTATAAACTGCATAAATTAAGAAGTACTCAAGTGATTTTGAACTTACAATATGTAGTTCAGTTTGAATTACATGCAAACACGTGTACGAGAGTAAATTGCCTTTTATTGCGTCCCACCAACTCTGCGGACGCCCTTGATTTTTCCGATTCTTGCATATATTTAAGAATAATTCTAAAAGAAAGAAATACGATCTTTTTTCATTAAATAGCAGGGTTAGACTAAAGGCTTAGCAAACCTCTCTCAGCATCTCTTATGCAGTTAGAATTTCCGGTGTTTGCTAGACGTAAGCAACGGACTCAAAAAAAGATTCCAATTGTATGAACGGTTGATGACTTACACTGAAGGAAAACGTAATTTCTCTATCGCTTGCATTTCAACTCATAAAGAAATGATCACCAAAGAACTCCTACAGGTGCTAGGGTTAGGACAGGATACTGTATAGTAGTATTTGCGAAAAATACAGCTGATGCAAAATCTTATTAACAATCTATATTGTTTCTGGTCACAGGAATATCAGTTTAATCAACTATGACTCATCGAAAAAATGTGAGACTCAATAAAGAGGAATATGAAGCGAAAGATTTGTTTATAAAAAACAAATACAAAGCAACGTACACAAAGACGATCACACTTAAAAATATCTGTGAGTACAGTAAACTATCCGTCACCCAGTTCTCCATCAATCGTCCTACGCATTAAGCGACCTGCCCTTTAGAGCCTTTCGACAGAAGATTCATCGGTAGAAGAAGCCCACACAACTACGGAGCCATCCGCGTATCAAGTCTGTTACTGCAGTGCCTTGGACCTCTGCAGCACCACCTTCAGCGTCAAGAACACTGCGTAACTCCGCCTCTAAACACGACTCTTCCGAAACTCCGGCGCAGTTACTGGGCAGCGATTTCGAATTATTTGTGCAAAATTTTAATTTGTTATTTGGGTAACACCTTGTACTGTGGTTTTATTGTGACAAATAATAGAGCCTATAGAACTGTATTTACAAAGTGACGACACAGACTGCCCTGTCCTATTTAGGCCTATAAAGGACAGGTTCAACTACGTTAAGTAGAGGAAACTTTCGGTACACACTTAGGCCTAGGAATAGGTTTTAGTGTTTACTTTCTTTTTCTGTATCAAAATGATTAGCTCGTGTTGTTTTGGTGTTAAAACTTTACTTATATTCGGTTATATTGATTCCTAACTTTACATCTATATACTAAGCTACAGGCTGTGAAGCCAACCCCAAAGACCCGGCCTACTGGCTTTTCTGATAAAAAAATTCCTCACCGTCTATATCGGATAACAGACTGTTTACTTTATATACTAAAGAACAAGTCCGATCATTCTGTCAGTTACTCTTTCTGAAGGCGGATAGAGCAGCGAAGATGGAAAGATATTATGAATCCAATCAGTATCAGTACAGTTGCCATGGTTCTTACAGGGACGTGTAAGTACTGCGGTAGATATTTTGGATTCGTATCGTATCCCGATTCCAAACCGTTTTTCGTTTCAAATTTTAAGTTATTGTTTGAGGTTCGTTTACATCTTCGGATGTAACTGGTAACACTCAGTTTTTGCCAGTACACATTTATTATTTTTAATATTAATAGCTAAAATTTATCTAAATTAATTACTATTGTCTGTCACGTGTTAATCTCTTCTAAGTTACGTAGTATGTAAGTAGTAATATATTTCTCACTACAGTTTCCTCCCTCTCATTTTCTGTATAACTTGCACCGTTTTTGTCACTTCATTTGTCCTTTGCATTTTACTTTGTGAAAAGATGCAATATATTTTCTTATTTCTGCTCTCTTATTAAAGCCGAGTATTTTTTAAAACTATTTCTTTATTTACGTCTAGCCATTTATTGTTTAAAAATTGCATTTTTCATTTAATTACACGAGTAAAATTAAATGTCTCAGTTTGAAATTTTAACTGGTAGTTACGACACCGACAAGGATATTGGACCGTAGCGCTGAAGGATAGCAGACATCTCTGTCATTATTTTAATATGGAGATGTGCGTGGCAGAATCACGTATGCAGACACTCATGTACAGCTAACAATACACTTTCTGTCTGGTGTTTTATATAACAGACCATATTTTTGCTAATTATTATCTTTGGGGCCGATCCCAGTGGCCGCGCGGTCTAAGGCCTACGTCTGCGGCCGAGCGCTTGCTGCGATCGTGGGTTCGAATCCCACCGGAGGCATGGATATTTGTCTTGTATAGTGTTTGTGTTGTCAGGTAGAGGTTTTTGCGACGGGCCGATCCCTCATCCAGAGGAGTCCTACCGACTGTGGTGTGTGTCTGAGTGTGATCAAGTGAAATTACAAAAACCCTCGACACCTACTGTGAAAAAGTAGGTAGAATAGGGAAGGACTAAGAATTATATTCGGGTCATATAAGTCAATTATCATAGTGTGGGACAGCGTTGCAGGATTTTCCTCTCAAATAGACACACAGTTTTCATCACGGCATTTGCGCGCTTCAAGGCATGAAATATCTCCTACCGCTTTATCACAGGGATCACAGATTAAAATCCCATTTTTCGAATATTTTTGGGAGGGGGGAGTGCTTTTACTTTCTTGTGGACCTAGAGATCTTGCGATAGAGCGACCCAAGTCCAAAAGCCTTAGGAAGTGTCTACATACGAGATTCAAAAACCCGGAAAACGTATGATCCTGCGTCGTATTGACCTCTGGCGCCACAAAATGGATAGCGAGACCGTGGCCATGACAAGATACCTCGTTTAATAAAATTTCCAAAACCTGAATTAAATTCAAGCACGATGAGGTAAAAAGCTCGGCGCATGGCACGTCACTGCTTCATGATCCTCCTCTCCTGAGTTTTTAAGGCACGTAGACAGGCCATCACTTTCAGACTGTTTTAGAGCCCGGACTCTGAAAGATATACTGTTTTGCACTTCCGCTTCTATAGACTAAATCGCCATCAAGTCTGCCAGGAAGTCCACAAAATATATGTGAGTGTGTTCCAGCCCGTTTAGCAGGATTTTCTAGCTTTACGTGAAGCAGGGAAACTGCCCTAAGTTACACATTTAAAAAAATACACAGAACACATTATCAAAAAATAAACTGTACGGACCTGGTACACTGAAAAATGTCTATGTGCAAGTGTGTAAATTTACATTTGTTTCTCTGCTTTTGTTACGGCAAGCCTTGGACACTGGCTTTACATGTAACACGCAAGCACGCACGTAACGGGAGTTATTTTGCCAGCAGGTGAAAAAGTAAGATCAACAGTGCGTGTGTTCTGCTACAGAAACGAATGCCTGACATCGTCCTTGTGGTTTTACAGTAATTCTCTGCCCTGGAAACATATAAAAGCGATGTATTTTGCGGCTAAATGTAAATGCATGCGCGTGACATATTCAGAAACCGCCCAAGCTCTGCTGCTTCTACTGTCTCTACCCACACGCACGAGACGTTTTATTTTTATTTTAATATCTGCAATGTTTGTCTTAATGTAGAGTGTAATGGAGGTAATTTTATTTAAGATGGTAGTCCTTAATGCAAATATTTTGCTACTTCAAAAAGTGTTTTTATAATTCGATCAAATATAGCTCACATGTTCAATTTTTATTAAAATATATTTCATCAGCAGGAGCACGTACTACAAATAACAAACGTTTAATGCAATTGATACATACAGAAATTAAAAAAAAACACTTTTTATCTGCCATAACTGTTTAGCTAGGTATTTCGGAAAGTATAAGGTATCAGCAACTATAGTAAAAACGTGAAGCCTCAAAGAGATGTTCAATACAGTGTGGAGTGTTACCTGCATGCGGTAAATTTCGTATGTAACTTATTTTTCCAGCGCTGTGAGTGCTGAATTTAACCTGAGTTATATTTAAAGGCTTAGTTCGAAGAGCACATTAAACATAAATCTCGGCTACAAAAACTAATAAGTCAAAGCCGTGTGTAGGAATGATCCCTACTTATTGTAAGAATCATACAAAATAAAAGCTTGTAAATGCACTCTGTGTACATAATGTGGATTTTTTAAAGTAAACCTGCTGTTACATAAAGTAACTTCTAGCATGTGGAGGGTTGTTGGAACGTAAAGGTTCTAAGACCTACGATCTGACATTATTTCAGAGTTTAATGATGGATGATTGAAGGAATGAATGAAAGAATGAATTAGCTAACGAAGGATATTTTCAATTAAGTTCAATTGGGTTACGACGAAAAACTTTGGTGATACGAAACCGAAAACTTATCGCTGTTCTCAGCAGAAAATTTAATTTTTTTTACAATATCTCTGTCTCTTAAGATGCATCTTAGCACTACCTTCCCGTCTATGGAAGATTTATTCCCATAAGGTATTTTGCCAACATCCTGCACCCTGCTAGTTTATCCTGAATTCAATTTCACCCTCCAAAGCTCTTAAATTCCGTATTTAACTCTCTTGCGGATAGTCAATGAGGAATACGAAATATGAAGCGTACAATTACGTAGTCGACTTCCAAGGAAATTAAACAGGTTGTATAAAAAATGGCTAAAAATTTGTTATGGGCATTTTCAATCCTCTTCACTTTATAATACGACAAGCTTTCAAAAAAATATCATGGTTTCTTCTTCAGGTTAATAAGCGGGAAAGACATTCTAATCTAGTTGACTGTTCTCTAATATTGTAACGTCATAAACCTTACACGATGGACAATATTCAAATCACCAGATAAGGTGGTAAAATTATGTGGGTTCCTTAATTTCTTTTTCATTTTAACTCTCCTTAGAGAACTTATTCCATTTGTACTTTATTTGTGTTTTTAATTTGAAGTTAGCTACGAAAATTATCTGCTGAACATGCGTGGAGAAACAAAAAATCTTAAAATGCATTATATTCAACAGGATATTCATAAAGTTTCAAATAAGAAATAAGCTGATTCATTTAAAATGCAATTCATATAAACAGTTTTAAATACTGGTTGTACTTCGGAGGAAATATAATAAATGAATGCGCAAATATTTTATTAAATTTAGGCTTAACACAGAACTTTGTTACTCCAGAACCTTAATTATCAAAATGTAACTATCGGACGTTTCTGGAAAAAAGGATCTAACTATTCCAAGTATTTCAGAAAAAAGTTATAAGTTTACAGACTTTGTGCCAGTGCTGTGTTACCCACAAGGCATCACACTTTTTAAAAGACAACAAGAAAATAAGTATGGTTCCTTCACCCGAGTGACGGTAGAGAAGGAATTAAAACGATTGTGCCAAATTGCTTCGGACCGCAAGCTTCTGACCCTCTTTCAGAGATCCAGTTGTCTTGAACTTCAGACATTTGCATCATATCTTCTTAAGTGTATGCACTTGACACCGTTACGCGTCGTTTTTTATCTTACATAATAACACGAATGACTGTTGTTCTTGTCACTACAGCCTCCTTTACGAAGGTCTTACGAATGCTATTATCCACTTGGGAGACATCGTATGGCAAAGGGAATGTCCAAAATGTCCATCAAGTGCGTGTGTTTCACTCGTTGTATTTTTTCTGATTCTTTTTTTCTTTTGTTTCCTCATTCTTCCCAAGAGAGGATATCGTTCGTGCTAAAGGAGAAAATGTGTAATTAGGGGTTTGGGGACCCTGAGTCCCAAATTACTCCATTAGATCCCCACCGAGTCATCGTACTATGGCTGGAAAGCGACAAGTGTCTGTGGATACCACCTCATCTTTCTCTATGGGAAGGTTCAGGATCTGTGCGAAAACATTTCAACGACAAACCTTAAAATTAATCCAGTCATAAAACAGTATTTGAAACGATAATTTAAATTCACAGGACTGCACCTTGATCCTATTCTTGTGCTTTTGACATGTTACATATGCACGTGTGGAAAAGGTCACTTTAAACAAACTGAAGTTGTAGATTTAAATGCCTGTTTATTAAATTGAATATAGAAGGGCAAAGTTCACCGAGGTGGATTAGAGCACATTGGAAATTATTATTGTGGATTATTACATTCTATATAATGATTCGAAACGTTCCTATTGCATTGGGAAACCATAAGGAATAACATCGCTTGTCTGACCTAGACGTAGATGGAAGAGCAACGTATAAATCGATTTAAAGTAAGTAGAATAACCGTCCGAAAATTAGAATAATCTAGCTCAGAATAAGCACCAATAGATGAAGGCTATAAACATGTTAATAAACCTTAGAGATTTTACAAGACAGTAGCGGACTTTTGTGAAACCGGTAATGAAACTTCGAATTTGCACACGACAGTACCTGGCTGTTTTGGATATGGTACTGAGCCTTGGGGTTTGTACAAGACGGTAGGTGGCTGTTGTGAACACGGTACTGAGCCTTGGGGTTTGTACAAGACGGTAGGTGGCTGTTGTGAACACGGTACCGAGCCTTGGGGTTTGTACAAGAAAGTGAAATTCCTGACCACCTGAGCGACTCTCAGCTTGTGAAAAGAAATGTGCATTATAATGTTAGATACGTAGAATCAACTCAAGGCAATTTTTCTGATTAAAATTAATGAATTTATCAACTACTCACCTGAAAATCTATCGACTTTTAATGTTTATTTGTTACGTTTCAAAACTTTAAATATATAAAGCCAGGATTCAAGTCCCGGACACAGGGACTTTCTACCACCGGCACGCTCAGAATTCCACCTGAACCACTATACTTTCTATTAATTACGTATTATAAGTTTTCCCGAAGAAAATTTATGTGAAACGTGAATGTAACCACCTATCTGCACTCACTGTATACGCCGTCGTTGTCTGAACCTTAGCCGATACGACAGTCCTGCTATTTACTCTCACGCGGTTCGTGCTGTCATTGCTTAACTGGTGCGCTGCTATTTTTTCTTAAAAGCTCACCTGATTTTATAAAAGAGGAAAAACAAAACGTAGTTCAGAAGTCTATTATTCGCCCAGCAAAGCCAATTAACTCTTCAGTTCCCTATTTTGGCTTCCGGTTACGACTACACTAGAACTTTGAAATTACACGTGAAACTTTTCTTTATTAACGTGTACGAGCGCCGCACCTTAAAGTGTTGCCTGAGTGAAATTAAAAAGCATTCATCTTTCGAAAGACCAGTGCTTGCTTGCAAGGTGGCTTTAGTCAAGAAGACAGTACGCCACAGAACAGACTAATTTCATCCCTTGCCACGCAGCACCATTAGGAAGTCCCTGAGGAAGCAATTTGCAGACATGTCAAGCCTCAGGGAGATGCTGAGACAGGGAGACCTTATGGGCTGCTGATGTCTAGACGACGTGGAGCCTGGAGAATCAACTGCTCTCTTGCAGGCAGTAAAAACTTTGCAGTCAGGTTCTTGGCGGCGGGATCTCGGAATCAACTGAATATTTTCGTATATGGTTTTCTTTCTTATTACTTATTTCTACGCATTTAGCTAAATCCTTGGAGCAGAGTTCTTCCCGAGAAGCTAATACATCCTCAACTAGACAAGAATTAATCTCATTTTATGCAAATCAAAGGCTCATTTCCGAATTCACAAGAGCCCGCCACCTGTCCCTATCCTAAGTCATATGAATCCAGTCCATACCCCCATCCCATTTCTTGAAGTTCCATTTTAATACAATCCTCCCATCTACGCCTAGGTCTTTCAAGTGGTCCCTTTCCCTGAGGTCTCTCCATCAGATCACTGTATGCAATTCCTTACGTCGGGCCAAAGGATTAGTCCGACGCCTAGTGAAATATTTTGTAACATAATAAGTTTCTAAGGCGGGGAGTTGTTAGCACCTCGTCCAAATCCCAAGCTGGAGGACCCACCCCTTGTCGGCTGACCGCGACTGCTTATTCAATATATTCGCAGCTACCCTTCATATATGGAGCCCATTCCTGCATCTGCAACCTGAGTGCGCCCCATGCCGTGGTGACACGGACTGTACTTAGTGCACAGAATTCACACTGCTTACGAAGATCATGCCGGTTTGCCCGTTTCATCTTCAAGGCAATTGGCTTCCCAGACTAGAGGTCAGCACAGGCTGAAACGTAGAATTTTACCAGGCATAACTCGCGATTTTACCTTCAGACACGTCACACTTACCGACCAAGGTGCGACTCTCTTTTATTCTAGCCCGAATGGGGCCCGATCTATATACAGCCTGCACTGCCTTTTATAAAGGCTTTATTTAAAGCCGCTATGAACGCCTACATTTACATGGGGTAGGTGACGGATGAATAAATGGACATACAGCATTGGTGGAATGATTGTGACATTGACAGGGGACACCAGAGTAGTTTGGGAGGTGTGGGTGTGGGATATTCCGTCACAGTGCCATTTTATCCACAAAAAAACCATACATGTATTGTCTGAGGGTGGAATCCGGGCCTTCGTTGTCAAATGCCAGAGGCTTATCGCCTGCCCTGTGGCACAGTCGCACTACCGTCACTAATGCATCTTTATTTTAATACATAGCGTATAAAGTCCTTAAAAATGTACGAAATTCAAAATCCCTTTAAATACAGCTGAATTATTGGCACGTTCTCTAGAAGATTATATATTATCGGTCCACATTTTTCAGGAAAATGAGGCAATTCTCAAGCATAACCAGATTTTTGTTCTTGTTCTTCTTAATATATAAACATTTCGAACGTAAGCTTTTTGCAATGACATTCGAAAAAATTGTTTAATGAAGCTCGAAGAACACCTGATATTATTTGATGTTTAAGGAAAGGTACATGAATATCGGAAGACAAATACATAACGTGTTTCCTCGAAGTACGTCTTGGAAGGGGTACCTATGAATATCCCAGAGAAAATTGAGTCAAGGATTTGTACTTGTGCTGCCTGAATTCAATTTCCGAAGCTCACTCCTTCAATAAATCCTCAACTCTCCCCATGACGTACACGTGCAATACTACCGCCACTTGCTGGAAAATTCCCTACTTACAAGTAGCAGCAAGGCCCTTTTCTGTTACTTTTGTGCGTCTTGAGCAGAAGATGAAGGCGCGTACTAATGTCTTTGCCATCCAGCCCCAGGTCACGTAAAGAAATTCGTGGATTTAGATTAAAAATTCTATTGGAGGGATACCAATTTTGAAATGTATTTTTCCTATTCATTGCCTAAAAGTCCTGCTTTAAAAGTGGCAAAATATAGCGTCATCAAATTTAAAATAAAACTTTTTTAACCTCTTAAAGCCTAGCGGTAACTTTAAATACGACCAGGTTTAAGATTAAAAAATTCTACGTGGTGCCCACATTTCATTTATGTGTTTTGTACGGATCTCAGAACAAACAGCAACTTTTGCCTTATAAAACATTAAGAGACTGGTTTTTATAGCCGAAGTGGAGAGTGTTTACAGCGCGGTACGCACTGAGTCCTTATATGAAACAGACACACTTCGTCTTTAAAGGGTTAATTCAAAATTATCGCTTAATAAAATATGCGTGTCTTTACGTTGGTTAGCTCTATTTTGAAATATTTTTCGTGGTGATATGCATTTAAAGAAGTGTAACGTTAAACCACGAGTATTATCGATGAGGTTTACTGCGCACATCAAAACAATTACTGATTCCGTTAGGATGTGTGCCATCCCTACTGTTAATTTGCTTTAATCACAGTAGATTTTATCTACAACGAACGAACAACAGAGCTGTAAGCACGTAAACAAATTTGTACCGCAGTCTAAGCGATTAGATATGAATAAATGAAATGCATATCAGCGTCAACACAGTTATTTTAATAATGCTGGTGACGTATTTGGCACTTGGATTTTGGCATAGGTTGCTCTCAATCCTTTTAAGTTATACTGTTTGTTAAAAAATATATTATCTTTGCATTTTAGTATCTTCCTGTATACGTTTTTGAAACAGTTGATGGTGTATGCCAGACCTGCAATGACAACCTTTACGCGTGACATCCCTTTGTGTATCAGTGATATAAATAAGTAAAATGCATATGAGTCTCAGCATATCTGGTACAGGTGTGGTAAGACTGATAAAAGGATTGACGCCAACGTACGCTAAAATCAAAGCGCCAAATGCGTCACCAGCACCATTAATACAGCTTGTTAAATCTGATATTCCATTTATTTTTGTCACTGACATATGGCGGGATGTCACAATTAAATATCACGCGATGTGAGTAACACAGTTCTACTTACCATAAAATTCGGTAAATAAGAACGTATCGATCAATGGACGATATAAAATCCCAAAAGAGAGAATTTTGAAACACAGCTTCACTGTCAACGCTGTTGTGACTTTGATTAGGAAGGTGTTTCAAGACACTGCATCAATTATCACGGATAGTGTCCTCAATGCTACAACAAATTTTATTCCATATCATCATGTCTACAACCATTAACTCCCAATTTATCTTAATTTGATGCGGTTATCCAACGAAAACTAAGCATGAGTTTTGTCCTCTTTCACGCCCGCCTAGAGCATAATCTGTGACTCAGGAAATAAAGGCGTTGCATATAAAAATTCGAGTGTCCTGCGATGCTAAGCCGTGTTGACTGGTGAAAATTTACTGGCGTCTCGAAGGACATCCTTCCAAGGCTTGGCCCTGATTATGAAGTCAATATAAATATATTTTTTAAAGATTTTTAAGTTCCTTATTTAACGATGCTGTCAACTGCTGAGATTATACAACATCGGTGACAGATAAATATGTGACACTGGAGTACCAGTGGAATGATACCCAAAGAGAAAACCCTGAGGCTATATATAATTTGTTTGATTTCGAAGATTATGTTATAAAAATGATGCTGTAAGTACAACATAACACTGTTTGCAGCTCCATTTATATACATACGAGTATAGCTACATGTTTCATGACCCAATCACAGTGTCCCATCCTACTGTCCTTTTAGCTTTATTAATTTATTTTTCAAAATTCTAATGTACTAGTCATCAGCCGACTTAAGTGTCTGATTTCGGCGAAGGGTATATCTCGCAGAACTTTTGATATCTTAGTATCTACAAGCCGACCCCAGTGACCGCGCGGTCTAAGGCGTAGGTCTGCGGCCGAGCGCTTGCCGGGATCGTAGGTTCGAATCCCACTGGGGGCATGGATGTTTGTCTCTTGTTGAGTGTTTGTGTTGTCAGGTAGAGGTCTCTGCGACGGGCCGATTCCTCATCCAGAGGAGTCTTACCGACTGTCGGGTGTGTCTGAGTGTGATCAAGTGAAAACAGACAACCTCGACACCTGCTGTGAGTGGGTAGAAGAGGGAAGGACTACGAAAAGACAAATATCTACAAACTATGTATTTCTTAAATTTCGGTTTAGAGGGGATTGGTGGGGCTGCAGCTGGGCAGCACCCCCCCCCGCCCCCCTCCGCGTGCGACACTGTAGTAGAAGTAAACAGCAGCCTTACCATTTTACATTCACCAAAACTCTCCTAACGCCGAGGATGAAAATGGGTAGACCTATACCTCTGCTTGCCTGTGGGCCTGCCTTTGCGTGTTACGTGTTGAACTTTACCTCTAACCTGGACACCTTAAATTTCCACTGGCTCTACATCTTTGCATCTATTGTATTGTTCCTAGCAAAATGAAAAGGACATAGAAATTCGTTGACTCACTTGTTGTAAAATAAAACACGTCCAGCAGCTGAACGGAAGACACGTTAGATCTTCCGAATAACTTAATCAATTAAGGGCCATAATTTGGTAAAATACTACTATTCGTTTCGTATTATTATTATACTGTACAGAAAAGATCTGTGATATAAATCTGTCAATTAAATATTTTAGTAAACTATGTTTCTAAAGTCAATATGAATACATGAAAAATTATAGGCAGGCAATGTGCTGTTGCAACACAACATATGTATCCTCTACAGAGAAGTATGTCAAGGAGCTGACCTGGCCGAGACACAGCATGCTGCGTCAGCTATGCATCTTATCTTAAATACCAATTAAGCATACACTCACACATTAATGTTAATTTTTAATAAGTGAATTATGAGGAATTGGGCTATAAATTTTAACTTCCTACTGCAAAACAGATTTAAAAATAGAAATAATATTTCCTTATATTTTTTATGTCAGTCATTGAAAAGACTATAATTTTTACAATAACATTTGAATTTTAAGCACATTTCATGAAAAATGCTTAATTTATCCTGATATTTGCCTTTTATTTTTAATGAGGAGAAAAAGTAAGTTTTGATGTCAGTAGCTGTTGTAAGGAGAGCCTGGGGGAAACCATGAAAAGTAGTGAAGGCAGTCAAAGGATGTCAGTTGAAGGAACTCAGTAAACCGCCGGCTGTGCTCTTTGCCTTCTGGAGAGGCAGTCAGTTGAAATGGAAGCAATATGATGGAACTTTAATTAATGAACTGTTTTTTTAAAATATTCCTTCGTACAATTAACAACAGATGATAAGTTTAATGAGAAAGATTTAACCCGAAGAATGTTCATGCACTAATTGTAAGAAAATTTGATCTCACGAAGCGTTATTTGTTGATCAGTCATGTCAGTAACAACAGCAATGACAATTAGGGACGGTATAGCTCAGTCAGTATAGTGACTACACTACGGTCTGGACGAGCGAGGGACCATAGCTCGAATCCCGACAGGTGCAAGGTATTACTGTCCAGTCCAAAGCACCAGGCTGGCTCCAGGGCACAATCAGCTTGATATTTAACGGGTGGTGAGGGCTCTTTCCCCGGGGACCGACTTCTCACGTCTATTTGTGTCGAGGTTAATAATGGTAAAGCTATCCCCTTATATGCTTGGACAAACCCTTAGGTCTCCAGGAGGTTGAAGCTCGCAGAATTTCTAGACAATCGGCATGTGAAGGCGATAAGGTTGTCAGCCATACGCACTGGCGGCCTTTACCCCCAGGAGATATCCCAGGTACTATTTTCTGTTAACAGCCTAAGTCGACCCCAGGGCCATAGTGAGGCCGGAAGGATTAAGTCAGTGGAATATCCCAATGGCCCCATCGGGAATCGAATCCCTGCAGTGCTTCAACAAACTGCGTCGCCGCGTAATCCGAGGCTGAGGATGAGTGGAGCTGCATCTCCATTGGAACATATGCCTTCACAGCGCGCAAAGGGACAACTTCATCTTTATACTAATCAAAAGACATAAAAATTTACACGGTTTGAAAAAAATAACAAAATCAGCATATTTATATGTTGTTTGTTGGAATGAGAACAACAAATATCTAAAACTGAATAAGATAAGTCTCAAAGACTGTTTAAAATGACAGTCCATAAAAATACGGCATGATGTCTATAGGATGTATTCAACGTTGTACACACATACTCTGACAGAAACGTAGTATTTGCATATATTTTCAAATCAAAATCCAAGAATAATTTGCACGGGTTGAGACGACCACAGACCAACTGTGTACACCGTCTCTTGTATTGCTGTTACTTTAGTTTATTTCCCGCACTGAAAGTGAAGTACATGTGCGGTTGGGATATATTTTGTACGCAACATAGAATAAAAATCATTTACACAAGATGTAGCATTTAATGCTTGCTCTTCAAAAAAATTTACAGAGGACAATAGCGTTTACCAGTTTATCTTCTTTTCCTTTTTTGGATCAGGAGGTATTTCGTAGTTACACTTCGATCTGTAAATGGTTAAACAGTACAGCCATTCATATCTCACAAACGAAGAGAATAGATGGATTCTTGTTTACATGATTGAACTGCAGAGTGGTCGTATACACTGTTAAGGCGAAATATGACTTTGTTTTGTGTCTTTAAGATGACAAATAACGTTTCTGAATGAGTAAAAATACTGTTGAGTAAGCCTTTCACATGGTGAAGAAAAATACAGCTTTCAAAAACGTGCTTTCTATTGAGGTAATTCCAGGTCATGAACTAATTACTTTACAGTACAATCTGGATCTGTAGTGGTGTTATTTACTGAGTGGAAGTTATATCTTTTAAAATATTTTATTTTGGCTTTCTACGTCCAGAAGAAAATCGTATTACATAAACACATTTATAAAATTCCTCAGATTGCAATAATATTACACAATAAACAAAGATGCCGGTTTTCGTGTTTCAGTTCGACATTAGTTACCGTATTTCAGTTATATTTTTTAGTCTTGAGTTGCTGAAGGAAGTTGTTTCATGTGCATAGTTTACATAGAAATGCATAGAAACATTTGCATCTACTTCAACACAAAGATAAAAGATATTCTTTTTCAGTAAGTAAGGTGATGGAAGGAAATTTTCAGATATATGAAGGATTTTTGATCAAGATAATATACTGTTAATCAGAGTTCATGCCAACAGTCGGCGGGGCGGCTTCAACTAATCTGAATTTGCAAACGCAATTATTGTTTCATTTTTTACACATTTATTTTCTTTTCTCAAATGGAGAGTCCTATCTAGAACAGGACAGCCGACGGGTTTAATGTACAAAGCAGTGAATTTGGAAGAGGCAGTGTGTATTGTTACTTCCTGTGGATTTTGTTCACTTTACGTGTATAAATTGTTAGTTCCACTCAATCAATAACACCAAACAAGTTGTATAGGCTACATACTGGGCTTTAACAAGAGTCATGATGTAGAATTTTATAGTTAGGTTGGAAAATATCGCCCACTTCTTTAATAATTTCGTATACATTTAACATGATGTCACTAGCAAGTTCCCCTATTTATGTCTGGACAGTTTCTCCTTTATGATTACAACCTTAACCATGTTTACAATAACAGCAATTACCAGAAGGAATCAAACAGCTCTGGATTATTTAGTTCGTGCTTCGAGTCTCACTGATGACACTCTGAGTCTTGTTCTCCTCAAGAAAATGCATTGGCATTTAAGATGCCATTAGTAACAAACCACTTATAAGGTGGAAGAGAGATATCTGTCAAGATGCCACGAAAGGCATGCAAATCAAGAACTAGGTCAGAGGAAACCCCAACATAGCCAGTATTCGTAATACTCCAGTATGATTTTTTCATGACACGGGATCGCAAAGTCTAATCATCTCTACGCCATTTATGACACTCTAATAGCATGAATCATGCTCCTTCACATTTTAAAATCCAGTGCCACTGCTAAGATAGGCAAAAGGCAGAGAATAAAGTCCTGTTTTAATTACTGGTGTACCGGGTGTATTTTCTTCCAGGCTGAATGCGTGACACAGAATTCACCCTTGTCTAACAAAAGCTTTACAGATTCTTCACACTCCAAAAATATTAGCCCCATCCAACGAAGAATACGTCTTACGAAGTAAAAGCAAGGCCTTGCATGGACACTCTGTAGGTCAATATGAGCTACAGTGTGCTTTGGATTATCGGGTTTTCGGATTATCCGTATATGATCTAAAATGCTAATGAGTAATGACGCAACTGGGAAATAATTTAATTTGGCGTAAAGTGCTGGAACAAACGCCTCAATGCAAAGAGAAATCACCGACTAATAACATAAATAATAATCAAAACCTACGTATGTATTATGCATGTAATAGATAAATTTGTTTTATTTTTTTCCGGGCTCAGTGCAGTATGTTTCCGATTATCCATGCACCTTTCCGCACCATTGCCGCGGGTACTCGAGAGTGCACTCTATTATCAACCACTAAGGAATCTGTCGGATTTCCCTGAAACTCAGTATAGTGGTTCTTTACAAAATAGTTCTAGACAAGTGTGAGTTTCCTGAACGTTTCTGTGGTGACACTCACACTTTACCTGGCGGCGCAAGGACGCATCTATCCGTAGTTCCCGTATCTCTTGACAGACTTCGGTAAAATTCCAAGTGGAAGATATTTCATGCAATACTATTCAGCAACTATGGAGTTCGTAAAAATCGGGGCAGTGGAGACCATACTTTTCTTACGTGCATAAAGGAGATTTTTCCCGTGCTTTGCACATTTTTCTTTCGATTTGGATGAAATTCGGTGCAGTGAAATGCATTCTTTATTTAGGAGCGTTAAATAAAACTGTTTCCGTATTTTATACATGATTTGTTCAAGATTCGGTACGGAGACCTGCACAAAACTTGAGCGATTGTGAGTTTTGTGGAAACCACACTTTATTTAAAGGCGTGGATGAATTTCTAAGTGCTTTTCTTCACGTCTGCTCTCCGACTTGGCTAATTTTCGAGGTAAGAGACCTGATCGTAACGCTGTTTACAATTTGCGAATTCTAAAAATATCGGTGCAGGGAAGGTCATACTTTTCTATGGGCGTAAAGGAAATTACATTTATCCGTGTAACGTGGAAAGTTACAATATTTAGAAAGTACAGAAGGCCTTTACAGAGTCTGCGTATTGCGTCATGGGGTACAGCATTTGCCATCTTGTTTATTTTGCCTGATGAAGGAAGCAGAGCCAGCTTCCTATACATTACATGCTTTAACGAAATCTAGACAATTAGAAAAGTCTAATTAATACGTCACTTCAATAACAATCCGCAGTCAAAAATCGTTAGAACTATGAAGTTTACACCACACTCAATTAAATGTCTCATTTTTAAAAATTCCAGGTGCAACAATTTAATGTCTCTGCCACAGATTTCACTGTACCAGCTTGCATTCCACTTCTCATCACGACAATGTAACACAGGTCATACTTTTTTCTAAATGGTGAAGGCCGTAAGTACGACAATAAACTGCATACTGGCTTTTCTCTTTTTGCTACAGAAGTTCTATAAAGTGCAGAAATGGTTCCTAATCGGAGCCGCAACGGTGTACTTGCAACTTCTCAAATTCAAAATTTCCTTCAAAAAACATTCCAAAATTTACCATTTATAAATCATCATTAGGTTCTTCATAGCTAGTGTCTTCAGTGCTTAACTCAAAGTGCTGTTATCTGTAAAACTACAGCCTGTAAACTGGGCCTTTCAAGGCGAAGACAGGATTCGAATCCAGGGGTAAATTTGGGGGGGTGGAGGGAATTTGGAATTTTTTTTTTTCTGTAAGTACTTCGGCTTCCCGTGTCAAATTATTCCACCCATGCTACATATTCATATTTCTTTCATCTACCACCGAAGGTCTATAACTTTGGCAATTGACAGCGTCGTTAATAAAAAAAAAAGCCCTTTCCATCTCAACGTGTAAACAGCACAATATTTTCCGTTTCCTATAATAATGAAGGACTGCGTTTATTTAGTACGCTGACATAACAGTGGAGAACTATTTTTCGGAAACATGAGTAATGGCGACTTGAAATTTAAGGAACTGGAGACATTACGTTCCACCTACATAATCAGATTTATTTGACAAGCTTAAGTTAAATTGAATTTTAAAACTTCGCGGCAGTTTTAGAAACAACAACATAAGCTAGCCATTTCTATCCCTAGGAAGCTTTATGAATAAGAGTTTTATTTCACATTACCGGAGGAAATGCCTGATTATTTAAAAACTGTCAAAGGTAAAATCACTGCATTTGTATAATTCTAATCCTTCTGAAGTTATCAGTAACTGGAGTGTAACTGGGGGGAGCACAAGTTGTTCCATTTGTTATTATGTGGAATGCTTGCGGTATTCAACAAAGGATCACAACAGCACGGACAGATATTTAGCTTCTCGCCACATTTGAAACTTAGGCTCAACAAAACTGATAATCCAGTGCAGTTTGAATACCTTCCTGTAGAGCAGGTTCCGACTAACAAAATACAACACAACAACTTCGAACAAAAATTTTACATGCGACATTATGCATGGTGTAACTGCGCAATTCCCAGGATATTTTGTATGCGACTGTATAAAGAAAAAATATACTAAGTACAAATAATGTACAATAAGAACTTAATTTTTATATGTATAAATTCTTATTACATATTCGTGTAACCTGCTTTCGTTTGTACAGTGGTGGTCCTACTTTATTAAATTAAAACACACGTGACTGTAAAAATTATGTACCTACCATATTTCACTTTTGTGACAGGAGATTGTGTTCATTGCTACAGACAGTCCACAAGCCATGGCTCCAAAGATCAACAGATCTATTAAATTTTATCCTGCTGATGTGGAATATATGGTGAGCTGCTAATAATGCCAGCACCACTAATGTGTAATATTTGGTGACCTACATTTGGCAACGCTGAAAGGAGCCGCTTTGTCTCTCTCTGCACAATGTCTCAACACTGAATCAATCGTGAAAGACGTCCTATGCCGTATCTGTGTGCACACACTTACTCGGCCCAGTTGGTAGCCGAGTAAGTGTGTGCACAGAGATATGACATAGGACGTCTTTCACGATTGATTCAGTGTTGAGACATTGTGCAGAGAGACAAAGAGGCTCCTTTCAGCGTTGCCAAATGTAGGTCACCAAATACTAGTGGTGCTAGCATTATAAGCAGCTCACCATATACTGTATTCCATATTAGCAGGATAAAGGTTAATTCCTGCGAAAGTTACAAATTTACCGTTTGACGTGTAACTTCGGTGTTCGCGGTTTAGTCGTTCCGTAAGGTTGTTTCAACGTTTCGGCTTACGTCGCAGTTGCCATCTTCTGGGTGGCTGTGAGGGGTTAACTGAAGCCGTACAGACGGCTAAAAATCGAAAAATTCTGATTTCACTTCTTTACCTCCAAATTTCATCTGACCACAAGGTCCCCTTCCCACTGGACAGCACCAAGATTTACCCCCCTACCTGAACTCCCAATGTGGCTCCTTTCGTCCTACATTCAATCTCAAACTGGCGACTACAATGTACACCGAAACTTTGGAACAGTTGCAAACATAGGCCTGGCTAAACCCCAGACATCCAATGTTACATCTGGCAGACGCCGCAAAAATCTAAGTGCAAGAACACTTTAAGGCTTACTTGAAAATAAAGCGATGGGCTCATTAAAACATATGCGACACTTAATATTGCACAAAAAACGGAAAGAAAATATGAGATGTTCTTTACAAAATATCATGCAGATATACACCGCAAAACATCGTTCGTTACGAGTGCAACATTCTTTTCTTATGACTCTTATAACGTGATGCTATGTTCTGCACAACACTCTCAGAGCGCCTAATTTGCGTTGTTGCAAAAACTGAAGTTACGCAAAATTTTTCAAACCCTTTTTCAACACTAGGATTTTCTCACGTATTCACTTAGAAGTTCATCTGTTTTTCAGTTTTTAATAAAACATGTACATTATTAAGACATTTTTAAAGCGCGTTTGTTATTTTATTTCTTGACAAGAGGAAACCGTCCATATCTACTGTATTTCATTAAAATGTATGAAGCAGCTTGCAATATAAAGGAATCTCCACGTATTGCATTAATTCTCATGGGGAAAAAAAATCCTTTGTACAAATTCTGCTTCTATGGAAAGCACAGCCGTTGTTAATGGGGTATGGCTGTATCTGAATGCAGTTCATTGAAAGCCGATGTTCAGTGTTACATTATTAGAAAATAAGTTCTAAATTACGGGGGGGGGGGGGGACAATGCCACTAGCAACTGAGCCAACAATTCTGTACCTTGAAATATTAAAGCACAACTTTGAGTAAAAAGGAAGTGATCTTCAAACTTACTAACTCCTGGAATTTCCCGATCGGTAACTCAACGGTCTATATTTCCAAAATCCGTACATTAGCAGCATCTTTTATTACTGTTTGTTCCACATAAAATAAGCTGTTCTGGTTTGTATTCTAAATCCTTCAATTCAGAGAGTACATAACAGGCACGTCCTTCCGAAATTCATTGCTACATTAAACTGGATATTTATGTAGCATTTTTTAATATGCCGTGTAACATTAGATACTTGAATTTGTGCAATGTCTGCTTAAAATGGCTGAATATGAACGACACGTAGAGTGTACGAAAGTACTAAACCGTACAAAAGTAACCGAGATTAAATATATTGGATAGAGTCTATTTAGAAATAGGTGTAAATGGGGGAATGCGGCAAGACCAGGCACTTGATGGAGAGGATATGGGGGAACACCTTGAGAAGTTAATAAAGTGATTGGAAGGAAGTGGCAAGAAGGTAATGGTGGTGGTGGTGGTGGTGGTGGTGGTGGTGGTGGTAGACTTAGTAGAATAGAAGAGCAGATCAATATAAGTAGGTAAATATCATATACAAATAGAAACCTGTGTGTGAAAATGAACCCAGTGTCACACATGCACAGATGTAGGCCTATATAGTGTAACTAAGTACATCTAAACAATAAACATTATGTATTATTATTATTTATAATCATCACTACCACCACCATCATCATATTGTCACAAAATTTTGTCTTACTGAATCTTGTAAATTCTTCGTTAAGTTCATCACAGTTCAGCATACATTTTTGACTTCAGGTACAGAAATTGCCAATAGTTTATTACAAATTTCAAGATGTGTCAGCCACTCTCACGGCAGGGGTTACTACATCAATGTGTGGACAGAACCATGTGTATATATGCTTACTTTAAGCTTAAAATCCCTTTCCTCCACTGAATACCTTGAATTTCTTCGAAATCCCCACAAACTGATCTATTAGAATTGTACTATAGCTTATGCCTTATGATATATATAAATAATACAGTGTGCAGGAATCTTAAAAAATGTGGACACCTTTATTTAAAGTGCTTTCAGCTTTAATTCTCGTTTTAAATTTTATGACAATTATTTGGTATATGTGAAAGAGGAGAAACTCTGGTATAAATCCTGCTGCGGCACCCCGAGTTTTTTGCAGCTAGGCAATATTAATTCCCCTGCTTTTTCCATTTACTCCATGCTATAGGATTCCGATATTTATGGATTTTGAAATGGTCTTACAAATTTTTATATGGACAGCCCATTTAATTTCAATCAACATCTATCCAGTTGTTCTCAAATTGAAACATGATGTAATTCATTACTCACTTTGTTTAAATGTATAAATCAGGCGAGCTGCAAATCATAATCAGTACCTGTCTTGAAAAACAAGGATGGCAATCGGATTTTAAACCTGCAGGTCACCAAAATTTTGTTTCCATGTCACGATTCATCCTCATCCTGACATCAACGCTAAGTAGTCTGAGCTACTGACGGCGTCGTTAAAGAAATAAGATAAGAATAAATAGAAAGAAAAAAATACGCCTTACAGAACTTTAATAAAAGCAGTCGCTTTAATCAGCAATGGCCAACATAACTTGTTTGTTAGCAGGGCTTTACATCAGTTGGTAGGCTCGAAGATTAAAGTAATGGAAGAGAACAAATTTCAACTCTTCGAAGCATGAAACTCACCTACATAACATTTAAACTTATGGCTCTTGTTCTTGGAAAGCATGCTGCATTTCTATTACAAACATCAGATGGTCAGTACTTCTTATTACGAAATGCATATACATATGTGCACAATGTGTGGTTGAAATACAGAGCCTTTAATATCAAAGTAGGTGGTATACAGAGTAACCCCTGTGCTTTAAAGGGTAAACTGCACGTAGTGTTTGTATGTGTGTGTCTGTGTGTCATAATGTTATTTGTGTGGCCTCATGGGAATACATGGTAATACGCATGGGAATAAATATGACAAATTTACGATTGCCTGTTACACTTCTTTCACGCGAATGAACCAGAGTACAAGTGTGAAGAGGCACGTTCTGTTGTGATGGGATGGTATGGCAAGTCCTCTCAATGTGACGCTAGTAAACAAATAGTACGGCCTACCGCGGCATCTGCTAAATTTACTGGAATTATTTTCAGGTTTGAGCTAATTGCTGATACTCTAATTCCAGATCTGGTTTAGTGAAATTAAAATTGTGCTAAGAAATAGTCCCTGAAGTGCATTTTCGATTAACTTAAGAAGTACAATTTAAAATATGACTTAAAACTGCAAGAAGTCTGTGGTGCCTTTCTTCAAGAAATTTTGTAATTTGAAAGCATAAGAGTGAAGTCACATCCGTGTGCAGATTTCATCATCAGAACTACCAGAGGAGTTCGTTCAGATTTAGTAACGACAGCCTACACTACTGTCATCAGACGAGTTTAATACTAGGCAGTATGATACAATGCAACTCATAATTTACATACACAAAATCAATTTTCTTTAAATTTTTCAAAACAGTTCCTTTTATCAAAGATGCAAATGGAACACAAACATTGTCTTCAGATTTGTAACTGTACCCTAAAGGACATTTCGTGATGGCATTTATTTAATGAGCTCTGAGAAAACACTTCCTGTTTCTACGCTGCACAGTATGCAATTTATGCCGTTGATTCTTGTTGTCAAGAGTGTAATTTACATCTGTCAGCAACGTAATGTCTGTACTACCTTTAGTTCCATCAATGTTAGAGTTACATTTTCCACAAATAGACATAAAACGGGTGGTATGCAGGACTCTGAAGATAGAAACTGATAACGGCGAATGCCTACCGCAAGTGATGACGCCATTCTGATGTTACGTTGTAAGAAACCCAAACTTAAATTTCTTGTCTACCATCTTTGGAAAATAGTTGCAAAAGTCGACTTAATGTGTGGGGAATTATAACTCAGTATATACACACTGAATGATTGTTTCACTGCAAAGTTCATCAAACAATCATTTGTGAATGAAACATGTTCCAAAATTCTGTAAGGTTTTCTTCCAACTTTGAATATTCTACATTTAAGATTACAAAAACAGAATGTACAGGAAAAGGACTTGAAAAGTCATATTCTTTGAATGCAGACAGGACATTATTACAACCGAAATGATGTTATTTACTTGAACCACTTGCTTAAGAGTTGGAACGGGCATATTGGCTGTAACTTTGGAATTGGTGAGAATGGTGTCATATTTTTCAAGAAGAATGAGGGAGACGTTCCATAATCGTGAGATTTCAGAAATAATAAATAGACCCCAACTCCTTTCAGACAGGACTGCAAAGCTTTGAAAATCCTGACGTCTGAAAAAATGACACGAAATGACCTTCCTTTTTGCACCTTCGGAGCCTGCTGTACAATACTTCGTCCTCCCCACTTCCACATGTCTACAGTCGCTCTGCTTGACAAGACTGTCCGGCTGATGGAGTTTATTGCAACCATGGATGTACAGTGCAAGTGCAGTTTACATTCAGTCAAGTTCAAATTTAATGTAGAGATGAACACAGATTTTCAGTTCGTGCAAATACTTTACGACAGTTTTAGTAAAATATTATTTTATCTTGATTTTCCATCTATAAACACTTAATATGATTCGTATCTAGCGTTACAAAATACGGATTCTAAATGCTCTGAGAAATGAAACATAACTCAACAAATGTCAGAAGCATAATATTCGGGCTCTTTGTTACAGAAATTAGCTTTCTAATTTCTTTCAATCTTTACATGCACACATGCTTACGGATTACAAAAATAAGTTTGAGAAACTAAAATGTTTTTATTGGTGCCCTTCGCTTCATTCTCTGATGAACCATCCGCCCTTGGCTCGTGGATTATACACTTCATGACGTATAGTGTGGACGGGAAACCATTTCTTGTTATGATAATCGAAGAGCTGTGTTAGAGAATCTAATCACCTGAGTTGTAACGACAATGTATGCTTGTGTAAGCCTTGTTGTTTAGATCACAATGATTATCTATCCTCTTAATTTACGTATATCTCGTATGGGAATCTGGGCAAAATGGAAATGTGGCAATTGGTTTGAGATAAAAGGTTAAGGTAAGAAAGCAAAAGATGAAAAGAAAGTAAATCACAACAGTCATAACAATTATGATTTTTTCTTGACAACAGCACAACCTTTTTTGAAATATTTTTTCAGCACAACAGTACTTTTTTGTTTTTATTAAAATGACGGAAAGGTGAGGTAGGAGAGAATTGTGATAAGGAGGGGGAAGAGGAGGCACAAAAAAGACAAGGTGAGAATGAAAGGGGGAGGTGGCGCAGGAACAATTTCATTTTGAACAATTTTAACACTGTATCTTACTGTACGCTATTCTGTTGAGAGAAGCACACTGCAGACAACATAACTTGGACACCACTACATGTCCATTTCCAGTAATTTACTACTAATAATCAGAAAATGAAAATCGTTGCTGTTTGCACTTCCTGACACCGCTACGTACATTCACATAAATAAATACAGGAAGATATTTTCTGCCATGTCTTGAATGAGCTATACAAAATAACAGCTCTGTCAATTTCTTGGTCTCTCAGCATATACAGAAATATTTGCAGACATTCATCTCCTTGCCGGCGCAGGTTCATGCAGCTAATTTCTGCACAGGACTTTAAATTAACCGAGGAGAAAAATCAGACTTGCATTACATTGTAGATGCACTGTGCTTCTTTCACCATGGACGGTATCAACTGGCATTTGCACGTTCAGTCCAGTAAAAACTACAGTTATCGACGAAAATACACCAGCAGAAGCAAACATGGTCTGCTTTACACCTGTTTTTGAATCAGGTTAGTAGCACCATTTTTACTGGAAATCTCATTCTGTGTAACGACGTCCACCGCCTAATAATTAACTCATTTCAAAATCTTCCAGAGTATTTGAAACCCATGAAATTACTTCCCGCGTAACGAAGCAAAATTTGTATAAACCAAATTACGTCTACTGGAAATAACACGCAAATGTCAGCTGAATACCATTCATGTTTTCTATGAACGAGAACAGGTCAAAATAAAGGATTTGACGGGTTAAGGGGTTTCTACAGTCTACACGTGGTTTCTCTTACATCGCTTTTTATAATACGCTTTCCCAGTTCCTGTTCAAATAGCTTCAAGGGACAAAAACAGAAGAATCGAGTTACACTTCATTCTTGGGGAGAGAAGACTTCATTTAGACAAGCAAAACGCCGCCGCTTCTATACATCCCCTCCCATTGTGAAAGTGAAGGGGCAACACTCATTTTAGTCTATCCATTATTAATATGATACATTATATAATAATAATAATTACTATAATATATTCTTTCTACAGTGTCCAGGTTCTTTTGTGGTTCTGCTCTCTTAGCAAATGTTTAGGAATTGTGATGATGGCAGAGATCTTGAAGAATTTGAGAGATGGTACGCATTTCCTGAATAAAAGTTACCACAAACTGCATGGAACGAGGGTCGTTTAAACAAGAGCAGCCTCATTCTTCGTCACACAAACATAAAACGTGCACTACCCTGACGTCTCCACAGAACAGCATTTTAAATTAAAAAACACTATTTATCATTAAACGTTTTACTCGAGTGTATTCTAATATTTACTTCTCCAGTCAAGAAAAACACGCACCCCTCTCTTTCTAACAACGAATTTAATGTTACGGATATTTTTTTTTGTACAAATATTCCCTCGACAATGTCTCAGTTAAGGGAACTACAATTACAATTTTTTGTACAAAGAATCATCACATTGAATTCGAATATTTCCACCTCCTTGCTTCTTCGCCTTACAACGCCCATACTTGCGGGCGGGCACCATCTTGTCTATCACCGACAAGTCGGCGCCATTTTTCTTGTTGCTCTTTCACGTAATTTCGCAGCAGCTATGGTTGTTAAATTGTCGCTCCAGAACGATGACAGTGCTGAGTGTTTCGTGTACAACTTCTGGCCTACTTGAGAATTACTGGTAACGAGGGAAACTCATAGGAGACGCTGGAAATCACGTGGTCTGATGACATCACTGGAAGTGTACAGATGGGCGACACAGAAGTCCTCACGAAGAAACTCCTTTGGGGCAGCTGGAATTCGAGAAACAAATAATTAATGAATGATAAATGTAATAAATTCAATGTGTTACCATCAGCACCATGGTCGTTCTCTGGCACAGACGAATTTCGGTCAGAAAAAATGTTTACATTGCAGGTATTTTGGGTTCATTTTATTCATCCTGTAATAACAACAATTTCGGATTCAACATTACTGCTATCCCTCTATTTTTTAACGAAGTCCCCGCCACTACTAACGCATCTACCGTAAAATGGGACGAGCTTTCCGATTCCCTGTTAATGTAGGTCCGTGTCTTGTGTTCTCAGCCAATCGCTCGGCGCCAGATCACGGCTGTATGTGGGAAGTTGCAGGATTTCTTTAATTACGAAATTATACGCCACATAAACTTATCTTCTGACCGACCCTGCTGTTATGTTACAAGTATGTTAAACTATGTTACTTTTAATGTGGTTCATGTCCGTGCACTATATTATACAAAAACATTAATTACCAACAAATGCACAAAGAGAGTTTTATCATCAATCGTAACACACTCCTACATGTTTCGACCCTGCTGGATCATCTTCAGGGAGAACTTTTTTGTTACCGTTACACGAAGGTTGCACTTTATAGTTGAGTGAGAATGTGCTGTTGACTGTGTACTGTGTACTGGAGGCGTGAACTCTCTGCCGTCCCGACCTGCACTGCAGTGCAAGCCGGGACCGCAGAGAGTTCACGCCTCCAAAAACAACGCAGTACACAGTCAACAGCACATTCTCACTCAACTATAAAGTGCAACCTTCGTGTAACGGTAACAAAAAAGTTCTCCCTGAAGATGATCCAGCAGGGTCGAAACATGTTGAAGTGTGTTACGATTGATGATAAAACTCTCTTTGTGCATTTGTTGGTGATTAGTGTTTTTGTATGTTACTTTTCTCTTTTAAAAAACGCTTTGCTTACAGCATACGTTGACTCCACGGTGCACATTAGCTCCATTTAATAAAAACCTAACTGGCCATTCTTATTCATTACGAAATTTGCCCTATAAACCACTTCGCTGGATACCGCCCTACGTAAATTAGTGGTATTTAATCTTAATAGCTTCCAAGGAAGCGTTCAGTGTTTTAGTTTTACTAATTATGAAGTTTTAACTAGTCAACAGACCAGACTACCTGATGAGGATATTACAGATATTCACATCTATCCCAGAAATTTTCCGAACTTCACGGATGTGTCATTCATTATAAACTACAAACCAAATAATTTATTTAAATGACTCACTCCCTCGAATGATGCATTACGTAAGCTTTACTTTTGGGTCAGAGGTCACGTGACGCGTTCCTTCCCACTGCTTTATTTTCGGAATAACTATACTGCACCATTTTGTTCTTTCATGAAGAACAAAATGTTCGGCATTAATAATAACTACAGTGAGTACAGACAGGGGCAAAACGAATGAAGCTCAGGCTGAAAGTTTCGGACAAGAGTGCCTGAACATGTCACATATTAAAAAAGGTCAAATAAGGAATCATTGTTAATATAACTGCATTAATTTTGAGTCCCTCAGTACAGCTATCGTCAAACAATGATTTTAAAATAGCTTTTGTTCTTGCACCCATCAACCTTTCAAGATTAATGTACTACGTTCCTTCGAAACGTCGGAAATCACTAACCCGAAGTCAAAGTCATATCACAGCACACCTGAACCCTCACCCACACAGCTGGGGGAATCTCAAATCTCCCCTTTTAATTCTTAACTATTTCTTGTTATAATTTCTTGGAATTCGGTTACAAACAATTATTACTTGCAAATTCTGCTTGCCACGTATCTAACGCAATAAATGGTTGCACGTTTGAATAAAGATTTCTTAGAAAAAATGCAAAACCTCTTCAACTGTTTCCAAATAATCCATTCTTAGGCATTGCATTAGCTTCAATTGAACGAAAGTATTTAACATAAATTTTAAGGCATTGTACACCTCACCGGGTATAAAACTCTACAATTCTGTAATGACTATGTTGTAAAACCTTTTGTCGGTTCCGCTTTTGTTAAAGCTAATAAAATTTTCTCCCTTTAATCTTCATCGATCTAGGAAAAAGTAAATAAATTCTGACATACGAAAGTTAAGTGTAGGAGGGTGGTACAGAAATGCCCTTCAATTATCAAAAGACTTTACGTAAAACGTGATCAAGACTGGACAAACCGATACCAGGACTAGTCATATATCAGTACAAAAGCAGCCAAGGGGAGACACAGGAATAACAACCGGCAATATTCAGTTACTATGACTAAAAACAAAGCACCACGAAAACAGCGTTATTAGCTACGTAAGACGTGCATGAAAATTAGCAGCAAGCAACTCTGAGACCAAGCAGTGTAGTTTAGTGTAACTGACACACGCACCATGCATCTCAAAACACCGACGCCACTCGTATTTTATCAGTCCATAAACGTGTACTTATTTTGTGCGGACACAAAAACTGTCTGCTACTGTAAGCTAGAAGTTCTGAGCATAAAACATGAAGCCCGATTTCCTAGTACACAGTTAAAGTATTATTATTATTATTATTATTATTATTATTATTATTATTCCTTCGTTTTTGTGTGTTTGTATTTTTTGTGTTTATTAGTGTCCTTGCGTTGGTTGTGTAATTTGCACTTGTGCTGTTGATCCTGCACATTAATAAACACCTATTTAATGGAACGGGCCAATTATTATTATTATTATTATTATTATTATTGTGCTAGTAGCCCTATATTAGCCTTGCACGTGGATTGTGGTTTTAATTTCGTTACATAATCTGCAATGTACTCGCTTATGTTCTCTATGCTGTTGCGTTATGTAATTAACTGTTTGCGCAATACTGCCTACACAGAACATTTATAAACATGAATTGTAACATTTAATTTAAATGCCAGTTTATCTGAATCCCAACTTGTTTACTGTTCTTGTTACGTTACGAAGTCTGTGTGTGTTTACGTAGGCTAATAGGACAGTTTTACATACTGATACCAATATACGAGTACTGCGTGCCATGTGAATATTTCCAGCGAGTGTCTTAACGTTTCTTGGGAACAGAATACGAACATTTGGCAGAAAGAAATCTCACAGGGCACTGATGAGCAATTTGTCACAACGCATCAAAATGGACGTTCAGACCAGAGCCTTTATTATGATGGAACGATCCACTCAGTAACTCTGGGATTAAAACACGTTCAGGTAATACAATACACAAATAAACACAGTAAGCTGCCTTTTAAAAAGTTGTGCAGGGAAGAGAAAATTACAAATAGCGCGTTTTTAGACTCCCGTCTTGTCAGTGACATCACATACAACTAAAACTATTGTGTCTCTTATCTTGTTGCAGAAAAATTAACTTTCACTTCCCTGTAAGAAATGGGAAATAAAACCGAACGTTGTAAATGGAGACTTCAAAGATATTAGAATCGGCTTTAAATACAAAATGACCCAATAAAGGACTTACAATTAACAAGGACCTCCACTGCAAAGGTAAAAGAAAATCGATTCAGCCAGTGCCAAGTAAGGGCGCAGGCGGACAGCTGACGTTGGTAGGCGTGGCGGAATTTTACTAGTCTGAATGATAGCTTACATTCAAATACGAAAAAGTGCTAAAAATCATTCTTCTGATAACCAAAAGTAAAACCAAAATGCCACGCAAATGGAAGGCATGAGAAATGCGTGCAAAATGTTCTCCCAAAACCTAAAGTGATCACTTTAAAAAAATCTAGACGCAGGTGACAAGATATTAAAATACATCTTGAAGAAATTTCTGAACATGTAAAACAATCCAGATAGCTCAGAACAGGGACAAATGGCGGATTCTTCTGAACACGGTAATATACCTTCTTGGATTCGATAAAATGCGGGGCATTTTTTGATTAGCTGTTTTTTTCGCAAGTTCTAAAGACACTGGGACGGTCATCACGAGATGCAATGCTTTGACATTTCCGCGTGTCTTGCCAAACAGACGCAGCTTTTCGGCACGTTAGGAAACTAATCAGCGTTCATGCATTTCTTGAACTGAAGGGATTACAGGCATTCAGAATAGTAAAACACACCGAACGTCTATAAACTATAATTTTCAGCTGTTTAAAAAATAAGTCTTCTAACACTATCCAAAAATTATTGATAAACGGCACTACGCAACAATGTATCTTCAATTGTTAACATGAAGAACACTACTAACAAAACATACATGAAAATGTGATGTCCTTACCTGTTACATATCTCGCTTTGTACACCTGCACATGCATGTTCCCGTAGCATGCAAACAAACAAACAAACAAACAAACAAACACCGGCGAAGAAAGCAGGTTCTTGCAGTAAGCCACAAACCATGCAGTAAGCCACAAACCATGCAAAACGTAAAACAGGATTCTCGCAAAGCATAAACTCTCCTAAACCTCACAAATAACAGCTATTATAATATGCAGTCGGTCGTCGGTTTAACGAGGTTCGCATTGCATTTCCCTCACACAGACTTCTAAATTTTAGTGCATACTCTCCACTTGGATCATTGTATAAACGTGAATTCGCTGACAGGAAATCATTTAATAAAGATAAAATAAAATAAAGCCACCCATTTTTATTCTACCATTGTTTCTCACGCTCACACATTCCTGTTAATTTTCTTAAACATTTTTCATAACATATTAAAACTTAACAATTTTCCAATGTTTGTATGCTTTTCGTTTTCAGCATTAAAACGGTTCGTTTCTGATTGTTGTAGTCACTCTCTGGTCATTCAGGAGCAAATCCCCAATTACCCTAATGTATTATTGCGCTTATAGGAAACAGCGACTGTTTTACGAACTCTGTCCACAAACAGAAGTATTCGTAATAGCCAGGAAGCCAGTGCAAAAGCACATGTCCACGAATAGANAGCACATGTCCACCAACAGAAGTGTTCGTAATAGCCAGGAAGGCCAGCGCAGAAGCACAACAAAGTGTCGGGATGTGGATTACATTGCCTGCTGTTCGTATAACTTTCACGTTTTAAGAAATATTCAGGACAATAAGCACATAATTTCCTGGAACATACAAGAAAGCATGTATGAACTTCTGCGACATCTATTCGGTTCGGAAGATAGCTATGGATACCAGACTTTCGGGCAAGAGAGGTGAGTGGCCTGAAACTAACGACAGAACAGCACAAGCGACGCGGGTTTCTTCAAATATTTCCCACAAATTTAGGAAGTACGTTAGAAAAACGTTATACTTGTATTTATTCTAATGACATGACGGATGTATGTTTGAAATAGGTTAACACGATAATTCGGGAACTGGCTCTATATTTGTATTGCTTCAGTCGGTATTGCTAGGGTGCAGCTTTTTTGAGGAAAGCTACATGGAGCGCAGGATCAATTAAACCGTAGCTTCAGAGTGTCCCTTTCGGCCTGATTTTTAATAGCGCCTCAATGGAAGGGTTGGTTGTCTTTGGGAACTTAGCTTGAGATGAAATCTGTCAAATTGTTCTGAAGTATTTTGAAATAATATTTCACTCTCATGTTTACAGACCTTCAGGGAATCAAGGTGGTATAAACCTGAACATAAAGCAAACTTATGAAAGCAACTTTATTAACTTTTGCTTACGTGTTAGCATTGCACGAACAGTTCCACTGCAAGTACAGTCTTACTAGAAGATTTTACGGTATTTTATAGAAGCAGTAGTAAGTTGGTGGGAACTTCAGTTACTACATTTACAGAATTATTAAAATAGCTTAAACTATATACACTCAGAGCTTTCGAGATTTATGTTTAGAACTGTTTCTTTGGTGTCATTAAGCTATGCCAGAAGCTTTAGCTCCCGTATTCTTCAAACTAGCCAAGCGTAACCGTGCTCAGGACGCACTGCACAAATCCCGCAGTCTCTAGTGTACCGCATATTTCAGTGTCATGTTGTGCGGTCTTTGATGTACTGTACGTCCCTTACACCGTTTACACGCAACCAACGTCATAAATATACCTCTTACTACATGTGTAAAACATGGGATGTGTACAGACGCTGTAAAAAGCATGTACCAATGATTCAACAAAATGAAGCCTCAACATGGCATTAGAAATTGATAACGCAAAACTGTAATATTCCAAATGTAAGTCACAATAAATGCGTATACAGATACACGAAATTAAAATGCAGATGAATGAGTTGTAACATAAATGACAGTTATTATAAAACCAGACGGAAGGGCCGATAACGAGTGTGCGTAGGCCAATAAGACCAGCTCCAAAATGTAGCGTAATTAACATTGGATATACCCAACATACGATCAGACACCACGTAGTAAATAACGCGCATCCTTTGGGGAGGACAAGAAACAAACCGCAAGAAAAAATCTTCAGAAAAAGAACTAACATCCTGCACCCTCTCGGCACCGAAACTACTTTGCTATTAAAGACTTGTCACATATTTGATTGGTTTTAACATTTTATGTTGACATGTATACTGGCAACCCAAGGACAGATCTCAATGTAACCATACAAAAATGAAGTTGCAATTGTAGTTTTAAATTAATGTATTTTAATTGCCTCAAAATGACCACCCAGTGGTCCCCACATACAGACGTGTAACACGTGTGATAAAACGTAATAAATAGTTGTGTTGAGACGATTGGTAAATACCTTCTAATAAAGTGGCATTATGTATAATAGGGAATCAAATGTCCCACAATATTACAAATTTGTCAAAAAGAAGTGTGTGTGTGTATATATATATATAACTGAAACACAAGGGAATGCAAACACAACTTTTAACAAAATGTATATGCGACAGTCTGAATTTGATAACACTGTATTTGATGTATTAAGAAATACGGTACAACATTGGTTGTGTGTAGACAGGATCAGAAACATGTTATGCTGCATACACTACACAGTTCAAACTCGAACATTGCTCATGTGCTGCAGAACAGCTGACTGAATCTGTTCCATGGAGAGCGATGGAACAGGAAACAGTTCGGGCTCCGACACGGCATTTAATCTATCACATGTGGACATTTTGTTTAGATCCCGTGTGTAACGAGATTGTGTATGACAGAGCGAGGCGAGGCGAGGCGAGGCTAGGCAAAGTCGCACAATAGCTGCACAACGCCAAGTCTAACAACATGCCAATTAAAATACAAATTTTGAAAGAGGGTAACGACTCTCAGTATAGAGAAGAGTAGGTTACAGCAGTAAGTTTAGTGTGAATTTTCAAACTGCCACCAGTAAAGCAGCGTGCTTTTCGGGAAATGATAAGAAAACGAAAAACGCAGACAACTTCATTTCACAGCGATGTATCCAAATTATTATTTATGGCAAAACACTGATTTACACGTAAACAGAACTACAAACGTAGCACTGCAGCAAACACGAATCACAACCAGACAAGCTGCCTGATAGACAGTATTGTGGCCGGACTTCCCTTGTCAGGCCCGGTTCGAGTCCAGCCTGGAAAACTCTAACAATAATAAAGTGTGTGGCGAAGGGTTGGACAGCCTCACCCTGCTACACAAAAAGGACGGAAACCGTCTGGGTTGGGGAAACCAGCGATCAAAACAGAGCAATCAGCAGGGAATATGGCCACACTGTTTACAAGTTCGAGACTTGAGGCTGTGATGCTGAAGGTCAACATCTGGGCTAGCTAAAGCCACTGCATTTATGTGGGTCGACACGATCTAGTGTCATAAAATCATTGCAAGAAGGGTATGAAAGGATCATCCTCTTCACAGTTACTCGGCCTTGCTAAGGAAGCAAATTCTTTCTAGCAAGCAGAGAATCATGAACCCACCGTCCAGGGTTCACATAACAAGGGAAGGCGAAAACCCCCACATCATAAACAGAAAACAGAACATAAATTCGCCTGACCCCAGTACTGGTTAGTGGTGCATTTCGCCGTGGATCTGTGTTCGTTACAGGTCAGAAGGGAGGAGTGACAGCCACAGGTGCCATCACATGTACAATCTGCAATTTTGAACATAATAAACCTACATTTTCAAATCAAATATTAAACCCGGTGAGTACAACCCTCTACAATCCCAGTGACTGTCTTAACCACTGACCTAATCAAAAGGCCAGTCTCCGTATCAAGGAGCACTCTCCTACTGGAAGAGACATAAACATGTGTCGCTTTAAGCACCCTCTTATAACACTTGTCGTGCGAAATTCCTCTGCAGTTACTGTGCAGGGGTGTCGTGAAGTGCACGTTCCAGCCACTATAGCCAGACGGGGAGATAGGACGTGAAGTATCATGAACAATTGTAATACTTCGACACCTGCTATTGCCATTGGCTGCCATTAGCTCAAACATGGTAGACACAAAATTGTAATCCTACATAAGTATTAAAATTAAACTTAAATAAACGACACCTGTCTGTACAATGGAATGGATCCTCATGCAACAGATTTCTACTGTGAATATGGAAGCAGCACATCCCGCAGAAACCTCCGAAACCAAAAACGGGATCACTTAATCACTCTGAAACCGTAAAATAAGTTTTCATACTTGTAACTGTTAAACAAGGTAATTAATTGCCATCAACACAACTATTTATTATGTTTTATCAGATGAGTTGCATGGCTACATGTTTCGACCACTAGGTGGTCATTTTCATCCACTTTAGTAAATGACTAAATAGCACTATATTATTATTATTATTATTATTGTGTAAAACTCAAGTATCAATCTACTCAATACATTAAGGACCAAAACATCTTTCTTACCCATTTTTTTAATTTAACAGAGTTTGAGAAAGTAACAATGGTTAAACGAGATATTATGAATAATATTATAGGTATTACAATATACAATACTATTCGTACTGTAAGTTACGTGAAGTGACTTTTTCTTATTATCCGTTTTCTATGTGTTTATGTCTGCGGATTTTTAACTGATGTATCCTCCATGTATCGTGGTTCTGTGCTGTTTCTGTAATTGACCTTCTGGTTGTTGTATCAGCACATTAATAATAATAACAATAATAATAATGGAATTATTATTATTATTATTATTATTACTATTATTATTGCCATATCAACCACTGGCACTACCACTGAATGACGCTAAATAAGGAAGCATATACGGTAGATGGACGGTAGGTTCGACACTTTGCCGTCAGTATGCGTGATATCTAAATAAGATCAAAAAGCACACTTACTGACACGCGTGCGTGCCAGTAAAACGACCCACAATATATTTAAAAAATGGACCTTCAACAACAAATCAGATGGTTCGATTTCACTAGTGTCCACGCATTAATCTAAATAACGTGCTTTCTTATTTCTCCAAATCACTGCAGATTTGTGATCAGTTGTGTCAATACAGATGCATGGCAATACAGTTAGCATAAAAACATTCTCCGTCTAGTGGCTGGTCACATATTCCTTCAACACAGTATTTTCAGTTTCCGTATCACAGGAAGAGAATAGCTCTAAATACGGCAAAATTTCAAGCATGCGGAAAAGACAGATCGCGTGACAGAATGTGCAAGCGTAAACACGAACAGGTAACAACTACACAGCAGCTGTCGTAGTGATAGCAAGGCGTGATCATGATCAGGTAACAACTACACCGCAGCTGTCACAGCGATAGCAACGAGCGATCATGAACAGGTTAACTATATAACTGTGACACTGCTAGCGAAGCCCATGTAAGAACACACAGCAGGAAGGCACATGCCAATCAGATATTCTGACCGATATGCTACCATGATGAACCAGACAATTTAAATTCTCATGCACCGAAGTTAAAACTTATTTTATAAGTCGAAAGTGAACACGTTTTACCCAGTGCATCATACTCAGGAGTTTTCCGAATTTCAAGTACATGCTTCAGTGTTTCACAGTACCTGTCGACTACAGTTCCACTGCCATTACGGTGCGAAGTTATCAATGAAGTGCGTGTTACAGATGCTGTATCGATACTAGACGATTTAATCGCTAGGAATGTAAAGGGCATTATAAAGAAATGAAAACGATTGGTACACGACATTATTTATATCTGACATTACGTGAAACACGTCAGACCCGTGAAGAAAAACCCAGTAACCAACAAATCGCTGGGTTACAAAAACCTTAGAACTTTGACAGCATCTACACAGACCTTACTGATCATATCTTCCTAACCGAACTGCGCATAAGCAATATTTATGAACAAATGGCAATGATATAGAAGCTCCAACAATTTGTCCTTCGTGCCAGTAACGTCCTGGACATTTTTCGCGTAGAAAGAATGACAATATTTCGAGTTCTTACGCACAGGTGAAAGAATGAAAGCTATACAGGCACTTATATGAAATTATTATATTCTTTCAAATTCAAGTGTAATAATTTGACTATTATCACTGTTATTTTCATTTTTAGTCGTAATTTTACTGCAACTCAAGATTTTTAATGGCAAGGTACAATAGAAATGCAACAATTAGACATTGCTCCTGAATTTTCACTCCTTAGTGTGTGTTACAGTTTTAAATGCACCTAGACATTAAAAAGAAAGGCTCTTTTTCTGTCCTCGTTTATTTATACAAATCGTAATTCTTTAGCACGCTGGAATAAGGGGCCGGGGGGGGGGTGGTGGTGGTGCAAAAACTGCATGTGAGTAGTGCTACAGAAAATATAAAATCGTGTTCTTTTAGATGACAGATCAGTATGGAGCGTATTATTTGTTACTTCAGCATAAGACAAAAGTTCTATTAAGTGCCAAATATTTGGTGGAATTTTTACATCTTCGACAACAAAGTAACCATTGTACATTTCTTTGATCAGGCTACATAAGGGGGTACGATGCCACTGACCCCGTATTACAAACGTCAATTACACCATACAATTAACAGTTCTGTTATCATGCAAAAGTGTAACTATGTAAGTACATGCATTACACGCTTAGAAAGTCGGAGTTTTCTATAGTTCCCGTATATACAAGCACAATTCAGTTATGTCTGCATTCAAATGATAAGCTGATTTATTACGCCGTGTACGATCATAAGGACTGGACTGGACTGGACTGTACAGCCTGTTTTCAGAGTCATGGTATTAGGTTCCAGTAGATGCATCCACCCGAAATAAATGTAGTCATCCTAAAGACGAAAGCAGCAGGTTCCCCTAAAACGTCGGAATAAATAAGTTGTAGAACGGTTTAATAAACAAGAAGGCGACACTTCTAACAACATCCGTGAAAGTCTGAAAACCTACAGAACTTATACACTACGCCTCCATTCTTTATAACAGCATGCAATGTGGGGTGAAGTACGCAGGCAATTGTCTTACCTGTTGATGGCGGTGGCCCGATGGGGGGACGGGGGATACTACAGGTGTCCATAGTACTGCGAGTAGTGGTAATCGTTATGGAAGCTGGGGTCGCCAGGCGGCCGGTGCATCATCTGTGCCTGTCCGTCCATCATGTAACCCATGGAGGTTCCATCAGGGCTGTACGCTCCACTTGGACCTGCATGTGGGGAAAAGACTAAAGGTCACTGGGGTCACATCCCTGTCCTACCCCCGTGAAGGGTTGGCACGCAATATATAAGGACCTAACGCTAAGACAGTGATGCCACTGAAACTGGCGCAATGAACAACAATTTTTCCAGTTTGTCTTAGACCACGAACACTGCGTCATACTATACTCGTGTGTTCAGCATGAAAGACCCGCCAGTAGCTGTGCTTTTGCTTATGTTACAATTACTAAGTATCTAAATATTCAAAAACAGATACACAGTAACTTTTTCCCATTCCCTCTATTTCTAGTGCCGTTTTGCAAGATAAGCGGCAATAAACTGCACAGTACATAACTATAAGCGCTGGAGTATCGCTGCAAAAGAAGCAGTGAATTATGCAGTCGAATCCGGTTACAACGACATCGGTTTATTTGACACCTCGTCTATAGCGTCATAAATTCTGTGGTACTAATTAACTGTTAACATAACATTGTACTCCTCGGTTAGAACAACAATCGTTTATAATGACAGAGAACATTCAGTCCGTTCATGACTTGACAACCGAGTTCGACTGTGTGTGTGTGTGTGCATATATATGTACATACACACACACACACACACACACACACACACACACACACACACACACACACACACCTGTATCTTTTAAGATTGTGAATGGAAATCACTGTGTATAAAAGCAGTATATAACGACTTCTACAATTACAAAAAAAATATACTAATGGGACTTTGTCCGTGAATAGAAATAAACTCAAGAAGCCTCTACTAGGATATTCCCATAAGATCTCCAGCATGCCTTATGCCAGAAATGGAACGTTGATACGGTAAAACTCGCGTAATTAAGTTGACTGAAAATTACGATAATCTGTGTATAGCGCTAGCATGAACAACAATTCTACCCTGCTTTAGACGAAAATGACATTTTTGTGCAAATTCGTCTCTACCAACGCAGTTATAGGCTTGCTTTCATCAGTGAGTAATCAAACTAACTTGTCAATGTACATGTAAAAAAAATGGTAAACGCCTAAGCTACTTCATAGGCATCTGCAACACAGGCTGCAGAACACACGTGTCTATTTGTAATGAAATAAGATTTTGCAGCAGATATCACAATCCGACAGACCAGGTGATTTTCCTCAGGCAGGCTGCGGCTTATCCGCCCTTACGAAGCTTCGTTGTGACAAGTAGTAACAACAAAGGTGATAAAAGCTAAAAACAGCACGGCAAAACGCCTGTTGATAGGGAATCGCGTTAACTGCCATTTCGATAAAATATACTGATATAAAACCGTATTAAATTGCGCTTTTTATTCCTGCAGTAATGTGTAAAATTCTCAGGGTGTTTAGCAATGTGCAGCAGTAAACGAGAAAACAAACAACACGGCCGACCAAATACCCTCATACCACCTCACACCACCCCCTCAGCTATCTACCAATATCACGACCACCCTCCAACTCATCTCGCTGTAACTCTGGACGAAGGGGATTGTGGGTAATGGGTCTCGCGGTAGTCTTATCTGCAAGCCTCCCACACTCCTACCACAGCAAGGAGCATTAAAGGTATGGCGCAATTAACTCGGTTATGGAGCTCGAGGTAGGAGGAGGATGGGGGATGTTTTAATGTCTCCATGTGAGATTAGGTTCATACAGCTAACCGTACATTCACTGGGGACCCAGTGCGGGTTGCGTCTGCAATCAGACACTGGGACTGTACAAGGTAATCCGTCCAAAGCAATGTCTTCACGTTATTACCAGCCACAAGGGAGCCGATAACAACGGAAAGGGGGGGGGGACGTCGTGGAGAAGCTGGATGTCCACTATGTGTGAGATCGATACATAAAGCTGCTTTTTCCCTCCGTTTTGAAAATACGTGAAAACTTCTAACGGCGCAGGTGAATTTCGACACTACAGCTGTAAAATTATAAAACGTACTAAACTGAAACACATTAACTTAAAAATATTCGGAATTATAATTTTAGCTGTTACATATAACCTTAAAGCTTGGCGTCTTAAGATAATATGAAATGTAGATTCGGGGTTACAGAACAGGGTGCTGAGGAGAATATGTAGGTGCAAGGGAGGGAAAGAAGTAATATAAGAAGGGGAAAATTCATTACGCAGAACACGCAGCTTTCATATCAAGCAGCAACAGATAAAGGTAAATTTATCCCTATACCGTGCTGGAAAGGCCCTTATGGCTTGGAGATTGAGGCTGCTAAAGTTTCCAGACAATTGGCACATGAAGGTGATAAGGCTGTCAGTCCTACGTACCGGCCGTCTTTACCCCACAGGAGATAGCCCTGGTACTCACTTCTGTTAGAAGCTGAGTCGACCCCAGGGCCATAGTGCGGCCGGAAGGATTAAGTCAATGAAAAATCTCAATCAACACATCGGGAATCGAAAGCGCGACATTCCGGCTTGTAGCGCAGTGCCTCAACCCACTTCGCCACAGCGTATCCCCTAATAGGGAGAGATGGACGTAGCATATAGGACATATGAGGTCAGAAAAGCAAATAAAATCGGAAGGAAATAACTAACTGGAGGGCCTAGAAGTGGATGCAGAAATATTAAAATGAATATTTAAAGGAGTGAAAGTGTGGATTGGGTCCATGTGGCTGACCATTATAGACCAGTGGTGGAGCTATTGTAAACATAATGACGAAACATAGCGTTCAGTACAATATGGAATGTTATTTCTACCACGGGCCTGGTCAGTTGCAAGCACTGAACTCATGTGGCGAGATCAAGGGCCATTTAGTATTTTTTAAACGGGCAGGATTCGAAGCCAGTATGGGGGTATCCATTTTTTTTATCTCCTACAAAATAACACACGCGCGTATATACACTGCAATAATGTGAATAAATCTTACCTTTGCTATTAAAAATGTTGGAGGGATACAAAATTTAACTATCAATATTTTATCTTCAAAATTAAAGTAGGATGTCTCCGAAAGCGTAGTAGAGCATTCCTAAACCAAGTACTCGTGTGGGTTCGATGTACGTACCAAAATGTAGTCAAATTTCCATATAAAAATATAATAAGCAGACTCTTTTGAAGAATGCTGAAAGAATGGATACCCAGACACAGCGCAACTGTATTTACAATGAAATTAAAAATACATGCATTACAAGCACACCAGCTAAATTTAAGTCAATTCACGAGCGTGTTTAAACAGTGACACTCTTTCGCTAGGGCAAAAATAAATTATTGAATATAGCAGCTAAAGGCCAAGTAACAAACGACAACAGTAATTATATATTCCTTCGATTTTCCAATCACTTACCAAATCCGCAGGTCATTGTGACACGCAGAAAATAATTTGTTTATTGGTGAAACATTTTTCTGGGCACAATGTTTTATGCCAACCTTAAGTACTACATTTAAGTTTCCAGACATTCGTTATTTACTTCGCATATGCATAGTTAATATCCAGAGATGTCACACCCAAGCTATAGTGTTCCCCTTTTGTTAGCACAGAATTGTTATATTTTTATGCCATAACGATAAACTGTACTTATCAAAGGACGTACTTTCATGCAATTAAAAAAAAAGAGGTCTACATTCTGACGAGACAGTTTAAATTGTCGCCGATCCCAGTGGCCGCGCGGTCTAAGGCGTAGGTCTGCGGCCGGGCGCTTGCTGGGATCGTGGATTCGAATCCCACTGGGGGCATGGGTGTTTGTCTTGTACAGTGTTTATGTTGTCAGGTAGAGGTTTCTGCGACGGGCCGATCCCTCGTCCGGAGGAGTCCTACCGACTGCGGTGTGTGTCTGGGTGTGATCAAGTGAAAATACAAACTCTCTACACCTGCTGTGAACAAGTAGGTAGAAGAGGGCAGGATTACGAAACAGCTTAACTTGTCACAATTTTAAAATAAAATTGAAATTCAGTATCTCCAGGACTATTTGAAAGAAGACGAGAAGCGTATTTGGTACAGTGCCTAGACGATCTAGAAATCGTGGTTCTATTACCGGTAGAGGTACCAAATTTTTTTCCTATTCAAAATAACCAGAATGACTCTGGGGCTCAAGCAGCCACATATTCAATAATGGGACTTTTGCCCCTGAAGAAGGCAGCCGCGGCGTCAAACTTTCACTTTCCTTCACCTGACGCCGTGCTACGAATCGGTGGAGCTGTACATCCACTCCCCTCCCGATCTCATGTGTTTAATATAGGCCTGCAGGAGAACAATCAGAGGTCCTACAGGACGATCAGGAATGAGAAAGGAACACACTAACATCCCGTAGCGGAATCAAGTACGGAATTAGGGGTGGATGGAAAGGGAAAGGGTGGTTGCTGTCTGGAAGGGGGAGGGGGGGAGGAAAAGCCGGATGACCAACAACAACCATTCCGCCGGGATTGTTGAGGGATTCCGGGCCACATTTCCGGGTTCCGGTAGTAGCTACCTCCCCATCCACCTCCTTCAAGCAGCTTAAACCACTGAAAGCTTACCGGCTCATTGGCGAACGTTAGAGGGAGCTGTAGGCGATGTTTCCCAGAGTGGCCGACTACCTTCCTTCTACAGCAGAACTGCTAATGTCTGCACCTCCTACACAACTGCATATTTAGATGGAATCAAAGGCTTATTTCATACATCTAAGCATTTCCTACCCAGAAATTTAGGTGCTTTAAATGGACCATTTTCCAGAATTAGCAAGCACTGTCGGATTAAGTTGTCTTTGCTTCAGAGAACCTAAAACAGAGGTCCAAACATTCGCGAAATGTTTAAGGAAAAATCAGTTTCATTTTAGCGAAGACAGTGTTGCGATCAGTGTAAGAAACGTGACACTAGGATCTCGTATCGTACTTGTTAGGCTCCGAGAAATAATTGCAGCTGATGTTTCACTGGAATTACACGCAAAAGAGAACCAATAAAAACCTTCCTCAAAATTTTTTTCCGTTGGAAATTCTACATGCGCAGATTGTGACTGCCCCGCTATCTGAGAGGATGACCGTAGAAAGATGTAGACTAAGTACTGCAAACTGGACGCAATTTCAGATTCGGATGAATATGTTATCACTAAACATCTTTACAAGAAATAGCTCTAATGTCAAATACTGACATTTCGTAATTAGGCGTACGACGTTAGCAACTGTTGCCTGTTAGTCAATAACTATGATAAGAACATGAAATTCACGGTTAGAATTTTTCCAATTTATGTAATCAGGTTCATGCTGTATACTTTTAACCTCCCGTCTAACGCTAGGTCTTCCAAGTGGATCCTTTCTATCAGATTTATCCAAAATTTTCCTCCCACACGTGCAAATGTTTCGCCCATCTCATTCTCCTTTATTTGCTACCCTAATTATACCTGGTGATTAGTACAAATTATAAAGCTCCTCATTACGCAATTTTCTCCAACCTCCTATCATGTCCTCTGTCTTGGGTCCAAATATAAGCCTAAGGGGAATTCGACAAAAATAAAAACCTGACACAAATCTACTGATACAGTATTTTAAACTACAGGAACCTTTGAATTTCGGTTTTCAGACAGACTTCTATCTTCTGAGTTCTTAAGTCTCTCTATAGGAAGAAAGTTGGAAGTTACGCGGTGGAGGGTGGAAATGTTGGGATATATCATGATATCAGAGTGAACCCTCCATCATCCCCCTTTTAGTTTCCAGCCATCAACCCCCAAACCCCTTACTCTCCTTGCTTTTCTCTTCTGTTCCTGCTGGAGACAGCGTAAGAGATATGGCGGAAGTCATTGACCTCCGCGGACCGATCCATCACCGCGGGTCTGCAGACAATCTGGACAGCTAGGGGGTTCCCCTGCAGCTCTCAGCCTCTTCGGCATTATTTTTACTGCAGAAGCGCATTTTGAAGGTGGCAGTCAGATGTTAAAATTGCAATATATTTTCCCTTCTTGGAAAGAAACCACATAAATATAAAAGGTAAAGTTATTCCTCTCAACACGCAGGAGGCATACAGGGGCGTAGAGGTATAGTTCCACTCAAACTCGGCTCTAGGTAGAGGTGAGTGGTGAACATCACGCCTCGGCAACAAAACCCCCGGCAACAATCCCGTATCAATTCAACAGGAAGCTGCATGGGTCTTAGAGCCAGTCTGAACGTTTTTATAAGAGAAAATATCCTGCCCCTGCGGGCATTCGAACCCCGGACCGTCCAACCCGTAGCCTTGTCACTACACCGACGAACAGTTAAGTTGCGCACTGATCCAGCAGCGATCCTGGTCTATTTTCTGTGGGAAGCTTTTGAAATTATCGCAAACATATACATACGGTATAATATATTGGTCCTATATTTCGAACTGGCTACGCGTAAATCCAGAACTGTTCGTATTTATGCTCTCGCCAACATTCCACTTCTGAGCTTCACGTTATCTTTAACTTAACTGCAGTTGACAAACTGACTTTCTAAAGGCATATATATACATAATATTGTAGGATGACCAGTGAACCACGGGCATCTGACCCAGAATTCATAATACCCTGATTGCCATTACAACCGTGACCATCTTCTTAAAGTAAAAATCTGTCTGCCTGAAGACGTTAGAAGGGCAAACTCCCTCAAATTGCATTGGATACGTCTGTACGTCTGGTAGTGTCCACTGTGTGTATAACATTGGTATAATGATATCCGGATGTACAGCCAGTTGTCCCCAAAATAAGTTTACTATACCTTCTGTGCAAGAATTTAATCTATCGCTTAATTTTGGAGCAATGAAGTAATATTATGTCCGCGTCAATGATGACAGATGACCTAGTTGCATAAAAAGGATGAAATTGTAAACAATACATACTTTTGAGATACGGGTAAGCCATAACGTGCTCAGACGATTAAAGTAAACGAAGCAATTTTATGATATTCTCTCAAATCTGAGTACAATATAACAATACAAACACAAAGAGTAACTGTGTTTAGGTTTCTTATTTGTAGACACACCTCAAGCTTACAGGCCTTCGTAACCTAGTAAGATTCCTAATACAGTTATCGCTGATGGTGGAACTGAATTAAATTTCTTCTAAAAAGACATTTAAAACAGTCAAAGTAAATTTCATTTCAGAGCTTCAACCCAATTTGAACCAGGACTTTCCGTTTCATATTTTCCCGTATCTTGTTTGTAGATATTTTGGAGGTCTCACTGAACAATTGAATGGGGTTGTCGCAAGGCACCTACCTAGAACAGAAAACACAAACGTAGAATAGACACATACATTCATTCCCAAAATGAGATTCGAACTCATTATGACAAGAGTTCGTGGGGTAGAAGACTGTACACAACTTAATTTAGACCATAAGGCCTCTGACATTGCTCTTTCATAACTCGACGTTACATATTACTCTTGTTTCAAATTCCTGGGTGTCAAAATTTGTGAAAACAAATTGTTTTTAACGTTTATTTAAAATTTCGAAAGAAACACTTTACTGCAAACTTGGACAAATACAACATAGTATTTTTTTTTTATTTTTGTACATACAAGTTCTTGTAACCAGTACACTTTAGTTGACGACGCTGCTTACAGCGCTAGCTGCACCCCCAACAGACGATCGTAACACAAATGCCATCGCGACTGCTGTCCCCTTCAGTGCCAGAATAATCGTGCATCCACCTAACCCAGATAATTTCATGAGCTACCGAAATAAATTGTGTTTGTGATTTATATTTCCTTTAAGTACATACATAAAAATAACAAAACGTTCAAGTTTGAAACACCGACTGCCAATAAATTACCGTGAACTTAATTCATATAACGGTCCTTCGTAATTATTAGATGAAACAGGAAATAAATTTATGCAGTAATTAAATATCCAGCTCACCCAAACGGTTAAATAAATATTCGAGTCGATACAGCTCAGTAAGTATAAAGACTAGCTTATGAGATGGACGACTGGGGACTTAAGGGTCGATTCCACGCAGTAGCAAAGACTTCTCCTTTCAGGATCCAGCCAGCCTATCCAGTGTGGACGTATGTTAGCTGGCATGTAGGCGATAGTTTCCTCGATATACATCCGAGCATACGGTATGTTAGTGTCCTTGAAAGGGAGTAAATTTTCCAATTTTTATTTTACATGTTTATGTTATGGCAGGTTTTCTAGACAGCACAAACATGCAGCGAAATTAGGCGACTGAGCGCTAAACAGTCCGACTCTTCCTAATTAGTCTGTGATCGCAAAGAGGAAAATATGAGTGTGTATCCCTGGCTGTATAATAGTATAAGCAAAAACCGAAGTACTCGGAGAAAAACTTGTTACAATACCATTTCGGCCATCATAAATCCAATATGGACTGGCCTGAGAAAGAACACTGGACTCCGAGGTGAAAGGCGGCCAACCAACCACGTGAGCCACAGCGCGGCCCAAACAGGTAGTGTAAATAATTAGACGGTAGACACAAATATAGCGTGCGGACAGGCAATGGAACGTAGAAATGAAGAACAGCAACGACTGTTACACCAACGGATAACTGAGTTCAATGAATTCTGTTTGGAAAGTATTCATATTTACAGTGTAAAAGGTTGCAAGGATAAATAACGAAACACGATCCATCCAGTGGAGGCCGAGTTTATACGCGTGGACAGACGGACGGACAGGCACGATGAAGCTAATGGGCACTTCCTGTGACTTTGCGAACGCGCCTGTGACAATAAAGCGCATGGACTGATACACAGATTATGGAAAACCAAATGATAGGTGTAATTCTTATAATAATTTACTGCGACCGAAAATAACATATTTTGACCGTAAATTAGGAGAGAGGTGCATAAATCGCGGATGCCAGGTCGACCAATGGATACATTTTGTAAGGTTGCACCTAATGTTTGTGAGTCCTCGGCGTAAGGTACCCTTCTGGCGCCTAGAATTTTGAAGTGGCCCCTAGATAGCTGGAAAGTTTTTATAACCCTGATATTAGCACACAAATGGAATTCTACGTACAGACTGGGGGTTTTATCAAACAATCCAAGTAATTCTCAGAAACCACCCGGATTAAACACTTTAAACAATATAGGCCTAACATCACTTTTCAGATACAAAGAACCAATTATGTCTCTTAGCATGTCTTATAAGCTGTTCCACCGTTAAGGCATGAATAATACAAAGGCAAAGCCAGCAGTGATTCCCAACGGTACACGTGAATATTTTTCCTGACGATGGCCGAGCAGAGGCCGAAACATGTCGGAAATAACGTTATAACTAAGTAAACTTTAGTACAATTCTCTAATTACTGCGATGATGTACTATTATTTATCACTAAATACAATATTTTAAAGTGTCAATAACGATTTCCGCATTAAAAGATTCCGCAATACGTAAACCGATTCGACAGTCTCAACGTAAGACTTTCACTTGCTCAAATGAAACTGGGTGGCTTGGAATCAACTTGCTGATGCGGTTGCGAACCGGGAACAGAGCCTGCCTAGACTAGGGAAAGGGCTGCCCTCTGTCTCAAGTTATTTATTGAGAGGGGGTGAGTGCTATTGGCGTTCTAGTGGAAAACTGTGTAACTTGCTGCGTGATGGAAAGCATGTGCGGCAGATTTCAATTATCGGACCCACGTAAGGCGCCTTATTTGTGGCCGCAGAGCTTCGACGCTCCCACTGCAGCACCCGTACCGTGTGTGTGGTCACAAAGAACGTAGGCGGGGAACGTGGTGAAAGACTCCACATGTAAACAAAGCTCTCTGCGTGCTAATAGCGAATTACACCCTACGTAATAACTTCAAAATAAAGCTCGACCATATCAACCACTGTTTTATGGCATGACGTAACGTATTCAGGTCCGATAAACCGAGCAGCGATAAAATGAGACATTAAAGAAGAAGAAGAAAAAAAGCTAATATTCTAAGCTAAAGCATGGACATTTAAATTGGTGTGGTGGTGGAGGTAAAGCTTTATTCATGCTGTACTTTGAATTGGCTACGAATGAAAGCAGCATCTTGTCCCGGCCTGATTTACACCATTACACACTGGATACGAGATCGGGTGGACAGGCAGTATGAATGTTGTGTCATGGAGAACAACAACTTAAATTAAAAGATCTTCATAAAAAGATTATTTTCATTTTTAAAGTTTTTGGGGGGGACCATTTGTTCATACGTTGGCTAACTTGCGTACAGCAATGCGACGAGTTCGGTTTTATAAGTATCATCCTACACTGAAGAATACAGGGTGAACTCTCTGCGGTCCCGGCACGCCGGGACGCCTCCAAAAACAACACAGTACACAGTTAACAGCACAGTCTCACTCAACTATAAAGTGCAACCTTAGTGTAACGATAACAAAAAGTTCTCCCTGAAGATGACCCAGGAGGGTCGAAACATGTAGGAGTGTGTTACGATTGATGATAAAACTCTCTTTGTGCATTTGTTGGTGATTAGTGTTTTTGTATAATATAGTGCACGGACATGGAACACATTAAATTCTAAGGTACTGTTACCTATTTTATACAGAAGCCTAAAGAATGCGTTACATATTTAAATTCCTGGTATTTTCAGAATTATAACATACATAAATATACACCTGCATTTCATACACGCATGGCTTTCATAAACTTCGTGTATAATCTATGTAGTTGACACACACAAAAATTAAATGTCGTATGAATATCCCATACATATTTAATATTGCTAACGTTATTCGTGCTACCAAAATGCAATATTAGTTCATCATGTCGACTGTACAATAAGTGATAAGACTGCAGTGGTTTCGCTCGGTAATGGAATCCGCCAACACACAGAAAATAAAGGAAAGTGGCTTGACGTGACGTTTGTGAATAATTTCGACATAAATGCAGGAACTACATGACAACAGGCGCTATCGGAAATGTGGAACAGGTGAGTGAGCAGTCCTAATGTTGCGTGACGGCCCAACACCAGATATGTGGTTTTACTAAACTTGTATACATGAATCTGATGGACGAGCCTTCGATTTGTTGCATCAATATGGCACTGCGCACTGCCAGCTGGTTGACAAGGATCTGTATGCTCTAACAACGCGTGGTCACTAGAATCGCAGACGCCGTAGGAAAAGGGGTACTCTAATCAAAACGTATCTACACAAAACCCTCTCCAAATTTTAGAACAAAATTGACGGTTGTCTGAAATACCCACTTTCTTTCTAATCAAAACGTATCTACACAAAACCCTCTCCAAATTTTAGAAAAAAATTTACGGTTGTCCGAAATACCCACTTTCTTTCTTAAGCTACTGAAGGCTGAACTTAATCTACCTTTCCTGTAAAGACTCAGCTCCTGACTTACAGACAACACAACGTGCTGGCACTAGGAAGACAAGTCGCTGAATGTTTTATAGGGAAATAATGGCTGCTTGCTGTGAGAATCGTATGGAGCACATAGAAACACCGTGTGGGCAGCATGCAGAGTGTCTGTTATTAAACATGGCAGTACATACGCAGTAAAGTATGAAATAATGTGCGAAACTGAATCCAACTTTGACAGCAGAAGTATGCTTATATTCTGAAGAAACTTTTGCTGTAGTGCTTCCCTACCTTTATTATTTCTTTAGCCAATTACACAGTCCCTAGTAGAAGAAGTTTACATTTCGGGTTGGCGGGGGGGGGGGGGTCAAAGCTGATTATATATCAGGGGCTGCAAACTCACATAGTACGTGGTCCAAACGAAAAATTTTAAAATTTAAGGCGTACCACACGTCATTTTAAGTAATAAAAAAGCGTATTTTAATTTAAATTAAAACCGCTGTTAGGAATATTTCAACAGTCGAATGGCATAATAAATACATATTATAATCACCAAATTAAAATCTTACTGCATTTTCACCTCCCTAGTAACGTATGTTGTACGTTAGCAGCCAGCGATAGCAACCCTTTTAAGAGATATGGGCCCGGGCTACATTCCATGGTATAATTGGAATCAGATCAGTCAGGCGGCTGTAGTAAATGAACAGACGGGCAGCGTCCTTCAGATCCCCGTTATAGATATTCCAACTACGTTTAACAAGGTGGATGCCGTGGCGGTAATTCAACAGTTTTCCTTTCAATCGAATGCACGGTTAGCCCCTGAACAAAGACGCCACGAAATATCTCCTTCGCCGAGCCTAGTTATTCAGTGTTCATTGTGATTTCATCCAATTCGATATTGTGTAAACTCTGCTGCTGAAACAGTGTCGTTAAAATCCAGAAATCAATCATTCGATATTTAAAATTAGTCTAATTTATTCAATGAATGAATTTGTTATTTTGTGTCACGAATATTCGTACATAGTATTAAAGAATGTTAGGATTTTTGTACAGAAAAGAAATTGTCTGATCACAGAGATCACTGCAGCCGCCTGTTTTGTGACAAAGGTCAAGTCTGACATTCCACAAACTAGGGCCGATTTCGAATCAACAATCAGATTACCGTCTAATTTCATGTGACAACTATAGCAGAAACCTGGTTAGATTATCTAGGAACAATTCCTCGTCGAAGTTCCCGGCTCGCTCTCCCCCAGTAAATGAAGTTTGTTTTCACTCGATTGCAGGCTACAAGAGGAGCGATCAATCACAACTTGAACCAAAGCATACAGAACAAGTCAGAAGGGTGTAAACGTTATTACTGTTCTAATAAACGTAGAATGTCATATCAAGAAAGGGTAAAAGTTCGAGGTCAATTAATGGCAAATATGATCGATTACTCTGACATGAAGTAATTGATTGAGGAGTGGGAAAAAACCAACTGTTTCAAACTTTGTGAAAATTGCAGCGTGTTTTGTTAAAAGAAAAAAAGAAAAACTGGCGGCATTTGAAAGAAGAAAGGAAATGCCTTTTCATTTTGAGAAGGGATATTAAAACTAAATCTAGAAATGCTCTTTACAACCCTGTTAGGCTACAGGTCAAGGGCAGTTACTACACAGACTAGGCTACGCCATTATCCTGATTTAGTTTCCTTGCTTCGGATCACATTTACTGAAACCTGGGCCGCAGAGAGCAGATTCGAGCCCCGGTAAACAAGTTTTTTGGACCTCCCAGCAACGGCGGACCGGCCAAAAATCTTTACACTAAATCGCAAAGACTGACTTTCAGCTGCAGAGTGAGTTGGGCTTGGTCTGAAAGGGTTAATTTGTACAACCGACAGATAATGATACTACAAGCAAAGGCAAAAACATATGCAACATGTTCGGGCCCCGGGCCCCCTTCCGGATCGCCGGGCCCCTGTAATCTGCAGCGGCTTCCGCCTCGTCTAGTCGGAACTGACTCAGACTACAGAACAGCACATACAGCTGCCTGGGTCTGCCGTGTCGGTGAACGAGAGTGACTGGCTGAGTAAGTGAGTGACTGTGAATGAGTGAGCGGGAGAATTGAGAGCGAGTAGCAGCGAATATGACAGATTGGTTCATTCATAGACTGTTTAATTGTGGCTGAGTGTGGCATTGAATGACTGAGCATATGACAGTGAGTGGTGGCGAGTGTGAGAAGTTGGTTCAGTGAGAGAATGTGCAGCTGTGGCTGAGTGTGATTGTGAATGAATAAGGAGAACTGTTCATGCCAGTAGATGGGAGGCTGAATTAGTAACTTAGAGGACAGGAGTGATTGACCGAGGGGGAAAGAGAGACGCTATTACACTTGATACTTGCTTATCTGAGGTCCTAAACTGAGTACTGGTCATATTACCACAATGCATGAAATACACTCAACCTTGTTTTTCATGTTTCACTTATTTAAAAGTTAACGAATACAAAATTATAAATCTGAGGTTCTTACTTCTATGTTGATGAAAAACTGAAGCCTTATGGGACGTCAGCCCGTGCTGACAGGTGAACAGTTACCGACGTTTGGAACAAAAGTGGTGTCGTCACCTTCAGGGTCCAGCAGCACAAGAAGAGCCCACTCTTCTTGAACTCCTGCAGATTATTCTTTGACTTCTGGACCCTGAAGATAAGGCACTACGTGCCTTCGACATGTCAGTAACTATTTACCAATCTGCACGGTGTCACAACCCACAAGACTTGAATCTTCAGCAACACGGCCGTGAGAAACTCATATCTCACAAAAATTACAATAAACTGCATGATCATCTCATACAATTGAGCTATTTAACCCTTTAAAGACGAAGCGTATCTGTTTTATATAAGGACTCAGTGCGTACCGCGCTGTAAACTCTCTCCACTTCGGTTATAAAAACCAATCTCTTAATGTTTTATACGGCAAAAGTTGCTGTTTGTTCTGAGATCCGTACAAAACACATAAACGCAATGTGGGCACCACGTAGAATTTTTTAATATTAAACCTGGTCATATGTAAAGTTACCGCTAGGCTTTCAAAGGTTAAGGCAAATCAAAACCGCACATACTTGCGCAAACTAAGCAAGAGAAACTGAACACAGAACGAAAGGGAAAAAAGTAAATTACATGACAGGATGCATTTCGGGGAGTTTGTGTGGGAATATCGAAGCCACCAGGCAGCCATTTCAAGGGAGTTGAGGGTTGCAGTGAAATGGGATGGACGTTATAATGTCCTCTTGGATAGTGAGTGCTGGACATGGCGGGACGAGAAGAGACGCCATTACAAATTGACGTGGCTGATTGATGGCGCAAGGGGAGAAGAGACACAGGGGGACCCGGCTACTGGATATCGCCCATAGCATTTTACATCATAACCTGAAGTGTCTAGAATACTTTGAGACATACACTGAACACACATTCAGCTGTGAAATCAGAATCATTACCAAGCATTCAGTTAATACGCAGCAGCATACAAATGGATGTTAGATAGCGTCTTAAGCTTGTGTCGCGCACTTACTAAGTCACCGTAGGTCAGCGTGTTAATGAACTTGGGAGAGCGCCGTTTGCAAACTGACTAGGCTAGGGGCTGGGCAAACATGGAATGGCGTTTTGATTCCCAACAGGGGGGGAAAAATTCTCTCGTCCACACTGACCTTGGATTCCACCTATCCTTCTGGTAAGGGAGTACCAGGATCCCTAAAGCGGCCAGGTCATAAACCTGGTCGTTCATTTCCACCTATTCGCGAGGTTAGGAATGAGTGGAGCTACACTTGCACACCCCCCAAATGATTCATAGCGTACACAAGGACAAATTTACCCTTAATTTATTTGCTGTATTTTTAATGTTTAAGTGAAAATTTCTAGTCCCAGTCCAGACTACACAAAGCAGCTCTTTTAATAAGCTAATTGTTGCTTATCTAGTTAAGATACACTAGTTATTTATGCAACTGAAAGTGACAACTGTTCTCACAAGAGTTCGCCTTATCACGAACCAAGTGAATGCAAGCCACACCTTCTAACTTTATTTCATGAAGACTAATTCTAACATTATCCTCATGTTTACGTCAAGGTCTCACACGTTGCCACTCATGTTTCCCACGTAATTATTTTTCTGAACTTTTCACGTTTCTACGAATGGCCCATCTAATTCTCTTTAACGCACGTACCCAGTAACATGTGGCAAGGCTTACAAATTTCACTTCACAATTTTATCCATTTCCCTATTATGCCAAAACATTTCTCTTACACCCGAATATAGTGTACTCCTTAGCAATTTGTTATCAGACATCCCAAATTTTTGTTTTCCCTTAGGATTACAGAAAAAGTTGTGTATTCATACAAATCAACAGGAAAAACTATAGTCTGTAAATATTCACATTTACGTTCTTAGAGTGTGTAAAAGACCAAACACTCCAAAGCCAAGGAAGATAATTGTTTAACACTCCCATAAGTGTAAACAATTTCTAGTGTGGTTAGCATTTTAGAATTAGAGATAGGATTAGCCAGATTATTGCCTCGCTGCACAGAGCACATAAGAAACGACCTGCCTGTTTAGTATTTCCTTATTGCTCCAATCCAATTATTAACAGTTTAAGACATACCACACTGAGTTCCCTCACAAGGTACGCAGACTGTTACATTGTTTTATAAACATCTGTTGGCTTGACACGACGGACACCACACTGAATGATACAGACACCCAATTTCGTCACAGACCTCATTTTGTGGTCCGTCACCGTGCATTTACCATAAAAGTACGTACGTATTCCACACCTAGTTTTAACAGTTACCCGCAGATACCTTTATTATTCAGCGCTGTGGAAAACTGGGCAATAAAAATGACTGTGGAACATAATTACGCCTACGTTCGTGGGGAATTTAAATGGCGCATCGCGAAATACAGGATGTCTTTTCAACCGCGATTTTACATATCGCCGACATTTGTACTGTTAACAAAAGCGACAGAGAAGTACCATCTTTGCCCCCGCAGAATGAGCCCCGCAGGGCTGAACTGAGGTCTGGTGGATTCCAGTAGACTACCATTCTGGCAGTAGTGGAAACAAGAGAATCAACGTACGTGTAACATTGAGGCGCGTTAACGTAACCATTGTTGCCGTGGTAAAGCAACAAGTATTACATATTCTGAGTGTGTCTGTAGCCCTAGTTACCCAGCATGCAAAGCGCATGAGCCGTATTTTAGTGTCATCTGTGGCCTGTCCGGCTGTATCACAGTTTTCCATATTATCTCATAAACGGCATGATTTTCGCGGAAAAAGTATACCAGACATAAAACGTGTGTCTTCTTATAAAATTGTGTGAAACATTTCTCATGCTAAGAATAATTCAGCGAGATATTTTCATAAATGTACATGAGTAGAGTGCCCGTTATGCTTGTCACATTTTAATGGAACTTGAATTTTCAAAACAGCTTTTCGAAAAATGCTCAAATATCAAATTTCATGTAAATCCTTCCAGTGGGAGCCGAGTTATGCCATGCGGACGGACGGACAGACAAAAGGACGGGCAGGCAGGTCGAAGATAATTGTTACATTCGCAATTTTGTGAACGCGCCTAAAAAGTGGAAATATGATCGCGTCAGCGATTGCATCATATCTAACCAGTTTCTACGCAAAAACTAATAAAAGCAAAGATAAAATAAACTATTTCTGAGGTCAGTAGTAGCCCAAATTAAGAGAGACTGTTTATAACTTCAGCACCTCCGTCAGCAGACACGCTTCGGTTGCGTAAGAAAAAGATGTTTTTGGTTCACGGAGAAGGCGTTGTCACAACAGGTTACTGACTGGCGGAATGACTGAGGTGACAAACGTTTTTACGTAACCAAGAGCAACATTCCCCCTTACGAATTAACCAATTAGCACAGTTTCAAGGACACATATCTTAACTTTCAATGGCAGTAAAAACTTTGTGTAAGATGTTGCAGCTTTTTTGCTTTGGCTGTCAACCTTGGTTTCATAATTCAGTTTCTTGTCAAGAGGTAAAAGAGACGGAAAGAAAAGCGAAGTGTAACCTGATACATAAGTATAAAAGCAGAAAATCTGTAAATTTAATTTCTTGCCAGAGGAAAAAGAGAAGTGAAGGAAAGCGAAGTGTGTTGTGAGAAGTAACGAAAGCAAAGGACACGGTTTTGCGTCTAAACTTGTGTTACACTTTCTTCCTGTTTCCGACAAAGGATAATCTAAGACAAGCACATTTTTTGGCAAATAAAAGCATCACTTTATTGTACTCTTCCACTGAAGCGACTGCTCACTTCAACTCAGAATATTGCATCATAAAAATCTTCCAGTAAGAACTTTGCTTATGGAGTGTGTTTCCCAACAAATTCCGTGTGTAATTTTATCTACGTCGTTGTGTAGATAAGTAGATTGATTACCTGTATTAAACTGTGAATTTATTACACATCTTCCTGTTACAGTTTACTGTATCCAACGCAGGCAGGAAAGATGTGTGAGAACCAGCGCTATTACAAGATATTTCATACTTGAGCCTTGAAGTGTATGGGTGATGGCTGATGTACAATGTTGTAAGGTAGTATGTCAGAGACCGCTAGTCCATTACTAACTGTAAATCCTTTTTACAATACTCTGGTTTTATGGCTTGATATTGAAATGAATTACAATGAAAGCATAGCGACTCATAGAACGATCCGTTAGTGTTAATGCGCGTAGAATGGAGAAGACGGTGATCGGAATTGACTACAATGATAATCTCAACACTGTGGAACACGGTTTTCCACTTTACACAGATATTAGCGTGATGTCTACGACGCATGCGTACAGTGTCATTACTTGTGGAGGTCTGGGCTATTGTAATGAACATACAAGTGGATGTGGATGATTTATTTTAATGTGAAGTGTTCTGTTGCAATGAAAGACCGTCCACATCCGCCTACGAGAAGTCTGTATGCAAGTGCTGGGTATCCTTTATAATCCCATGTACGTTACAGGTCATTATGTATAGCACATGCATATACGTCTGGCCCATAAAAGGTAAAAAGCAGCCCCATTACAGGCCTGGACAGGTCCACAGGGTTCCATGAGGTCCAGGCTCCCAGATTTCTAGACAATCGGCACATGAAGGTGGTAGGTTGTCAGCCATACGCACCGGCGGCGGAAATATTTCTGGTACTCATGTCTGTTAGAGGCTGAGTTGACCCCAGGGCCACAGTGCGACCGACAGGATTATGCCAATGAAAAAAATCCACTGACACCATCGGGAATCGAACCCGCGACCTGCCTCAACCAACTGCGCCACCGCGACTCCAATGTATGGCGCATAAGGTATCTAATTCGAAGTAACAATGCTAGTATTATTTTCTTTAAATTACTTTACAAAACAACTATCAAATGAGAAAACTACTGAGGACACAAACAAAATATAATCTTCGTACAAACGTTATTTGAAAACCTTACATTAGTGCTTACGTTTTATACCAATCATTTATGCAAAAAAGTTTAACAAATTCTACATTTTGCCATGCGGTGTATTTTAGTGTTTTCTGTGAGCACCATAAACGTTCAGACCCGCCCTGAAGCACACACAGCCTCCTATTGAAAGGATGGCGGGGTTATTTCCCGGGGTTAAAACGGCCGGGGTGTGAAGCTGACCACTAATCTTTATCTAGTACCGTGGTTAACAATGACAGAAACAATTCTTCTACTCCCCCTGTATGCATTCATGGTGTGAACAGGAAAAACTTCACAGTTTCTACTTTTTAGTCCCTAAACCGATTGGTCGTTACAATGGAAATCGGCTGTGTTCTCAGTGAGGCAGGAACTGGAATCCTATACACCCAGCTCTTGTTTTACGGCTTTTTGCTTTAACGTCCCATGCCAAATTACGCTACAGCTCCACTTGCGCTCTCTTATTTCCGGTTTAACGCCCTTTGGCTGGCTGCGGTCTATTACGCTAACCCATTATTTCTGACGGGAATATCATTTTTTATTTACGCCAACTTTTTCAGGAACGCAACTAGGGCGTAAAACTGGGGGGTGGATGTACAATGTGTAGACCACACAGCCGTTGTTGACGGGCTGGTTTGTGGGCCACACGTGTAAAAATTGCAGTAAGTGGTACAACCTCACTCACTAATTACTGTGCAATCATTACAGTAAACATAAAATTTACGTATGTTGCCACCGGTCAACTTGGCAGGCCGCGGTTTGAAAACACACGATTTAGATGAATGCCGGTCTTCAAAGTGTCAAGGTCACACGTGAAGTATTCTCACATAAATCAAACGGCATACGTTCCGAAATAGCTTTATGCTTACAATATCAGAAGTGACAGACCGGTCATCGAACCCGGGCCCATATATGAGTGGGGACGCACACAATCACACCAGATCGTGCACAAACATATTGTGTTCTGTTACAGGACAAAAGAAACAAGAAGTAACGCAGAATCAGTAAAAAAAAAAAAGAGAAATCTAAACGGAAAAATAAAACGAACTGCATCATGCAGACGCATTTGCTAACGATACCAAAGGGTCCCTTTATACGAATTATACACCGTACGGGTGACATTCGAGGGGAGGTTGACGAGCTAAACGTTGCAACCAGGTTTCATGTGCACTAAAGTTGCCGGCAAATTACTCCCTTCTGCCTCCTTCCACCTCTTCAAACGCTTCAACAGGACCATCACAATCTCCCATCTCTTCAGAACCAGCTTGCCTTTACGAACCTCTTATTTGGACCATATAACCCATGCTGCTACACTGTTCGGATATTCGTTAGAAAATTCCACGTTCAGTTATAGGTACTAAGTTACTTTTAAAGATGGGAAACGTTCCTTTTCAAACAGTAACGACGCACTTATTCACTTTACTGCCAACCTTACTACTGAATGATCAACAGTGTAGAGATCTTCCATACATTTTCCCATTGCACAGGGCAGTTACAGTGATTCTGTAACTCCGAGGTAACACTGGTGCAACTCAAAAAACAGGAACATCGTTTACACGTAGCATATTCCAAAAATGAATTTTGTAAATTTATTTCTCTCTATTCAGTGTATTACTGGTCAGTTTACAAGTTAGACAGCCAACTGTAACTTCTCCTTTTTTTTTCATTAACAAAATCGGTATTCACATAAACCTTACATGCTTCTTCGTGAATTCTTTGCATCAAAAACTTGTCAACTTATAAAGCGCACGGTCAAATATCACTTCCTTTAAAACTGGTATTCAAACAAGTCGTACACATTTCTTCACGAATTCATGGCATGAGCAGAAATAAATTTATGTTTCTTCACAATTTAAAATTATATACATCGAAGAATTATATTTTAATCACCTACAGTATTTAAACTGTCAAATTTAAGGTGTTTACGGTGGTGAATATAACGAGCACTTTTTTTCTGTAAAGTAAACCCGTGTACTTCAGTAAAAATGTAGCAACATTTCTGATAAAACTGCTCAACGCCGTCTTTAGTGTAGAACAGTTTGCCATGAGGATGGAGGTAGTGTGTTACTCCGAATTCTTAGTGCCTTTTCACTATGCTACGTAACACCACATAACATCACACTAAAGTCTACAACAATCTTTAAACTTATTTGCAAATTGAATGGTTAGAACTTCTTCGATTCTCTTGTCCTTTTGTATAGACTACTTAGTTTGGGCGTTTTCTTTCTGTTTTCAACATCTCGTGTCACGTGTTTTCCTTCACTTACATGAGACCTCGTTTTATTCGTTGACCGAATTCCTGTGCGATTTTTAAAACAACTTACGACATGTTTTGGATAAAGTCTGCTTCGTCCGGTTGTGTTGTAATCTGTGAACACAGATCTTAAAACAATTCTAAAAATTCGACAATGTAAAAATTTAAATTTAGTGACTTAACTTCGTTTCGCATTCAGACGTACCGGGTTATTTCTAATTTTTAGACTGCACAAGTGTATCTCGAGCTTTAAGACATACGCCACATTCTAACAGACGCACGTTACGGAGGTTCAGTCTCTCCGTATCACTGCAGAGACTGAGCCTAGCTCTTTCTAAGGGGCCCAACCAAGTACGAAACTTTATACCTGAAGAGGGAGACAGATTCACTTTCCGAAACGTGGTGCAAGGAAGACCCAATACGATAGGCAACATCCAAAATAATACTCATGTTCAATGTAACATATCGTCGTCAGGATTATTTATATTGCGTGCTATACACACCGCCTAGCAAATTCTTATGTTGTCTGAACATATACGAGCATTTACCAACGTTAATGGCACGAAAAATGTATTACGTACAACTAGTTATTCCTGGAATTACTCATCCACAAGTGCAGCATCTATCTGTAACTAACTAACTAACTAACTAACTAACTAACTAACTAACTAACTAACTAACTAACTAACTAACCTGCCGAAAAANAACTAACTAACTAACTAACTAACTAACTAACTAACTAACTAACTAACCTGCCGAAAAACCAACCAACCAACCAATTCTATGGAGCTAGCCAAGAAATTTCCCGCGTTTTATGGAACCCAAGGGTTTATTACCGTGTCCACAAGGGCCCGCCACCTGTCCCTCAGCAGCCACAAATTTCTCCAGTCCATGCCTTCGCATCCCACTTGTTTAAGATACACTTTCGTATCATCCCGTCATCAACACGTCTTTCTTTCACGCTGTTTCCTGCCTTCAGATTTCCGCACCAACATTCCAGTAACTGTAATTCCATACGTAAATATCTTCGGCGGTGTCAGCTACACCTAAGCATCAGTCTGATATGAAAAGCAATACACTAAATAGTTACTGTTGACACGATGTTATTTGCATTCAGTGTCATGCACTGCGCTACAGCAGTAGGGTCACAGTGTAGCTCATTCCCACGAGATCCTTTAGAAAGCAACTCAGACACAGATGTTTATGTTTATGTTTCAAGAAATTAGGTCCTGAAGTCACGCCAAGCAAAAACTGATGAAGTATCAGTGGATAAAGTCTCCAATCACAACACGTTTAACCTCTTCCAGTATTTATTTTGTTCTACACTTTTGTCAGTAAATGCCTTAGGACTTCCACATTACTACCTTACTGTTCGTGATCTAAGTAATAACATGCTATTAACTGTGTGAGAAATGAAGATCATTTGTTATGTACAAAAGTCAGTTCCTACCTCACAGAGAACAGATTCCGTGTCCGTTATAAAAAGCAATCAGCAAAGACCATGTAAGTAAATAATCATTATTTACAGCGGGAACCATAAATAAATACACTGTCTGGGCAAAATGAAGTTTCTTAATGTAAGAAAACTGCGTAATGTAAATGATTAAATAACCCTTATATCTTATCTAAACGTGCTGTCCCTTGGGGCCTAATATATTTCATGTGTATTTCCATTCACGTTACTTAATATTTTAACTAAATATTACAACTAAAAATAATGTCACATGTATTTGAGAAATGACTTTACAGAACTACCAATCCAATTACATTCTCATTTTAGGAGCTCGAATATAATACTCTTACAAGTTATCAAGCAACTGTTCTAAAAGTATTCAGCAAAGAAGCGAGCACCATACCATTCACCAGAGGGAAGGTACAGTGAAAGTTGGCCCACCAGCCTCGACCATGTCCCAAGGTTACATCGCTTCTTAAACGTAAAGGCAACTTTAACAACAGGAAAAATTTAGATATTGAAATGTGTCTTAAACTAACAGAAAGAAGATAAGATATGCCAAAAACAATACTCCTGGATTAGCTGAGCATATGTTGGTTTTAAAAAGGCTATATAAAAGATAATGTTTCTTACGGCAAGAATATATGGTACAAAGACACAAAGATTTAATCAGCTGTTAGTAGGTGCCGAATTTTAATACGTACAATAAAATGCTTAACAACATGACGCCAGTGTCACAGCAAACATATAAACAGGTAGGAAAACAAATTACAAATTTTCACTCATCACATTTACATTGTACTTGGGGGGGGACAGCTAGTAATTTTAGACTGCAGCAGAAATTTTCAGATACTCACAGAACCGCTGTATGCTCAACTTAGGCCAATAACGTGGCAAAACTGAGGTCTTGGTAGTTAGGTACAAACCACCTCATCAAGTACTGTATTACTGGAGCGGACTTACCCGCTCGGTTCGACTGGTCTATCATGGGCTGCACGATACGGCGACGAGCGTTGATGAACCTTGGGAACAGAAGAGAAAGAAGAAAAGAGGGTTAGGAAGACCCAGAAAACGGTTAGAAATCTAACTTACCGCTCGCACCTGCTCGATTTGATTGGTCTATAAGAGGCTGCACGATCCTCCGCCTCGCATTGATGAACCTGCGAAAAATAAGACGAGAACAAGAAAGGGATGTGAAAAAAAAGAAACGAAATTTAACACTATTGTGAAGGTGATGCAACTTATGGATCAGGATCCCATCTTGTGTCACACCAAAAGGTGCTCCTCTGCCATCTGCCATCCCGCTACAGAGCACGCTAGACAAACACCATGAACACACACAGTCTGACACAACTTACATTATCTGTGTTATTAGTTACACATTACAAAAATGTCACGAAACACTTCCAGTATCCAGTGACACCATAATAGCTAGTAATGATTTGGGAAAGGATGTGGTCTATGTTAAGGTACTATGCAGGCATCTCCCTGGGGAAGCCCAGGTAAGAGTATGAAACGTCTCCGTCGTCATAGTCGGTGTCCCTGCCGAAATTTGAACCTCACATTTTTAATATTATACATCCTTCCGTGCAGTTTCTTCTCAGAAGTTTTTATTTATCAACAACTACTGCACTTTGTTTATACAATCTCCAACATGTTTCGACTGAGTTATCCAGTCATCATCAGGGAGTCAATTGTAGACAATAAGCAGCTCGCAGCAAGCCACAGAATAGTAACTACACATATGCTGCTGTTTGTATTCTTATATTTGATTTAATTTGTATTTTATGACTACAGTGCTTGTGTTTTGACTTTATTATTATTATTATTATTATTCACTTTTATATTACTGCATTTTGATGTTAAATACGAGCTGCGTACTGTCTACAATTGGCTCCCTGATGATGACTGGAGAACTCAGTCGAAACATGTTGGAGGTTGTGTAAACAAAGTGCAGTAGTTGGTGATAAATAAAAATATCCGAACCCAAAATGTTTGAAAGAGTCACCACTTCAGCCAATTAACCCGGTACGTCGTCACGAAATACCGAAATCATATCCAAAAACAGTCCAACATTCGTCCAGAGTCGGATGAATCGCCAAATGTGGGCAAATGAACCTCAAAGAAAAGTGCACATGTAAGTCATCGGAAATGTACATAAAACGGGGCTACAGACAGACACCTCAGCGTAACTGGAGGACCATCAAGACATGCTGACCATCGTATAGGATCACACGCGTTGTAAAACTCTGGACAATGCCGATTCTATGAGGCTCCAGCGAGGTGCAGGCTCGATCCACCTACGTAATCCGGTAAAATAAGAAGACTCCACTTTGGTGGGTCCATTAGAAACAGCTAGTCTCAGTCCCTGGCTCTCAGGGACTGTCACCTATTCGATGCGCCGGTCGTCGCTTCTACCAGCATAATTCTCTGTTAGAGGCACACACACTTGTCACATCGCGTGATCTTCACACTCCGACTAACACATTCGGACACCGGAAATGATTGGGTTTTCAGCCGACTGATCGTTCGATCCCTCCGTTACTCTGGTTATTCCCTATTGGTAGTTATACAACAGCGTTACTAACACACATGCAGTGTTCTGCTTTACGAGAGAGTAGCTGCATCGGCACTCAATACGGAAAACTGTCATCTCAGGTGTCGAAGTTAAATTTGTGTAAATATTATACTGCTGTTTTGAATAAGATTTTGTACAAAGAAATGTTACATTTTGTTTCTGTGATACTTCCTCCATGAAGACTAAAGGGAAGCACAGCGTAGCCTAACCGGTTACATGTACCTGTCACAGCACAGGTGTGCCTCATTTATATACGCTTTAATATATGCACCGGAATCCGGTTATAACGACATCGGCTTATACGACACCTCGCCTATAACGTCAAATATTCTGTGGTACCAAGTAATTCCTCACTATTAACCATAACATTATACTCCTCGGTTGTAACAACACTCGCTTATAACGACACAAAAAATTCAATCCCTTTATGACGTTATAGCCGAGTTCTACTGTATTTAAAACATGAAATGTCAGCCAAATGATTTTGCATACCTACGATCGAGTAGTGATAACCCCCAAAACGTCGTATTATAAAATATGCATCAGACACTAGACAGTGTCCCACGTAATGTCGGTATATTGCCCTTTAGCAACGTTACCCAGCTCACAGCGTAGTGGCTGTACTGACTACGCTAAGTTCTCCCAGTAGGGAGAAGACGCTTGTCTCCACAGCGTCCCGACAGGCACTGAGGGCCATCCAGTCTCCTGCTGAATGGTCAGCGGTATTTTTTCCCGGGCGTAAAGCGGCCGAGGCCTGAAGATGACCACTCACCTACATCTAGTGCCAACGTTAAGAATGAGTGGATCTATACCTCTGCTGTCCCCATGCCTTCATGGCTTGGGCAAGCAAAACTCCATCCTTTGTCGATTTTACAAAATCAGTGACACTAACCGGGTTTAAAATAATTTATAATTGTTTGGAAAACAGAAAGTTCGACATTGTGCCAATACAGGAATTACCGTGACATTTTATTGAACCAATCTGCATTACTTTCCGCTCACTATTAACACATGCGTAGCGGCTGAAATAACAACATACACAATATCGATAAATCAAAGGCTTCATGATATTCTGCAATTCCATGGAAGTCCGTAACTCTAATGTACAGACTCTGTGAAAGATTCAACCGATTTCTACTGAATCGAATATTTGGGCCTGAAAATAATTTCCGCATTCTCTTTTCTTTATGTTATGCATCGTTAAATAACAAAGCAAAGCATTAAAATGTTCACCAACATGACTATATTAACCCTCAAACGCGAAAATGCAATTGAACATAATACTGTCATGTTTTTTTCGAGTAAGTACTGCAGTGATGATAAGAAATGTCCCATTCCAGTCCGATAAGACGCAATAACAAATAAGGTTACGGCATAGGCGTCCTACTTAAAGTTTCTTGCTGACGTCTTGGGAATTTTACTTGAACCAGAACTTCAGCTATAGTCATACAGTTTTTAATAAGAAACAGCATATATATCTTACAGCAACCTTCAAAATCCCAATCACTTGCTGTGCATATTGTAGGTCCCAAAGGTCGTTTCAGTGGTTCTGTGGGGATACTTGCTATTCAGCTGCAATAAACCAAAAGGTTCCTCACAGGTTCTTCTTGTAAAAAAAAAAAACGAACACGAGGGTGCGCATTCAAATCGAACTCGAATGTCTTACTGAGATCACTTTTAAGATACGCATGGGATTGTGAGAGGATGAAGTGATGAAGTTGTTTAAATCAATAAATCATGCAGAAAACAATATCCATAAATATGTCGTAAGGTTTCGTGGAAAAAGAATTGAGTAGTAAAGTGTACAAGGGGCACGTACAAACAACAATTGCACACAGAGTATCAGATGATGTGAATAAAGCTATATTTCAGCAGGCTACGTTTTTTAGCTTACATTTAAGAAATACAAACTCCTTCACAACTGATTACGCGCTCAATAGCCCGGTGTTCCATGCGTACACTAGCGGTGTAATGCCTTATTTCACCAAACTGTATCACATTTTCTGCAACATTACAAAGTAATTTTTGATGGCACAGGCCTACGGCCCCCAGGACAGAGGAATATCTACGGATCGGTTTACACATAACAATCGTGACTTAAAAGGCATTCAAGGGTAAGCACTGCAGGTAAGGAAGGAAACTGTAGTAACTACTCTGTGGGTTGGTCACATCATGAGTAGGAAATGCCTTCTAATACAAGTTACTGAAGCAAAAATAGAAGGAAGAAGCGAATAGAAGACAAAGAAGAAAACGTAAGCAGCTACTGTATGACCTTAAGGAAAAGACAGGCTACAGGAAACTGAAAGAGGAAGCACTAGATCGCACTCAGCGGAGAACTCGCGCTGGAAGAGGCTATAGACCTGTCGTAAGGCAGACTACAGAATGAATGAATGAATGAATGAATGAATGAATGAATGAATGAACTAATGAATGAATGAATGAATGAATGAATGAATGGAAAGAGATCTGATATAAAGATTTATGCAAACGTTAACTTACATATTAATTGACGCAGAAAACAAATGAAGCTATCCATCACCCCAACACAGACTACTGAAACATGGAACTGGACAAGAGAATGCAACGCAATTTCTACATGCCTACTTCCATAAAAACAGGAAACACAAAATATATCGTAGCTGTTTCACCGTTAACCCCCTTAAAATCGCGTGTAATATCGAACTCAATAACCCACAGGGAACACTAGTACATCAAAACCCAATATCACACCGTCGCTGATCCCCACCGCCATTCTATCATCACCCTCCCACCATAACCAAAGAGAATGATGACACAACAAAAATTCGCCTCTTTTATTTTTTATGAATACATAAAAATTTGTCATGGGCGCCCATAATAACCCCAGTGGGAACTGCCAACCACTGGATGCTGATAGAAAGGGGAGAGGTGAGGATGTTCAAAATGCATCATAGAACACTGATCCATACATTACAACAGTGTGTGCAGTACGTCGTAATAAAAGAGAAACCTCATCATTTATCTACGATACCAGAGTTGCATTGGAGTAAATGATATCAGGATGTGCAATTTATGTTATTTTCACACACCTGGTATCGAAGCCATGATCGTTGTCAGTACTGTGGCAATATATGAATCGTAAACAAGATGGATTGCTATTATGGTATCGGGCTTGAATGGCAACAAAACATACACTAACAATTTCTCTGATGGACAGCAATGCATTATTTCAGTCAATAGAAAGTATATATTAAAATGCAGTAAAGTGTGTAACATATCTGTTTTTCTGACTGAAGGAACGTCTTACTTATTTTTATATTGTACATAACGGGATGACTAAAAAAATGCAAAATTTTAAGCTTATAAAACATCACATCTGAATTTCGCAAGCATCGAAGTTAGGTGACGTAATATGTGACTTTCCACTCGGTCAGACAATTGGGCAAAGGCAAATATATTTTGGAAGTGGCTTCAATTAAAAGAATTTTCATGCGTTATGCAATTTAAGGCGAATGTGTGGAAGACGAGCTCGCCAATATTTACAATTCCATATATCTGTAAATGTTCTTGTAGACTACATGGATAAGATGCCAAAAGCAAATTGCCTTCACCCTCCGCCAGTAACGAGCAGATCAGTGTTAAATGTCTGGAAGCACTCTGTATCATGGGAAATGGAGGGACTCGGGATCGCATTATATGCACAGTCGTTGACATTGCGGGATCTCCAGGCGCAACAATCAGTCCACGTGAATGTGCGATAGAACAAGTGGCGGTGAAGTGACCGAGAAGGGAAGATGCTCTGTGGTCTGATACAGTCATGTAAAAGGCATCAAATAAATCACAAGCAAAGTTCATGTTGCCTAATTTAGAACGAAATTTAAAACAAACTATCCCAATACAACTGAATGATTTCAAAATAACTTTAATCTTCTTTCATAATATTTTATCTTAATATTTATGTGTTTCGTACTGCTGTGTTTCTTCAGTCAAATTGAGAATAACAACATCAAGAACACAGCTGTATTTAAGATACAAAAATACATGTATTGCAAGACTAGAACAATACAGTCACGAACATATACCTGAGGAATGTGGTCATATTCTTTACTTATATGTTCTGTATTGTGAATACAGCCCTGCATTTGGTATTGTTATTTCATACTTGATAATGTTCTATTACACGAAAATTTTGTAATCAGACAGCAGTAGAAGTACGGTATTTATTGGGCAAAACATATTACGATTTGGGCTGTCGTTAGGCAGCGACTGGACTTAAAAATTAAAATCAGTCCCTTTCAATCTTCTCACGTAGGTTTGTTCTTTACCAGCCCAATACAGACTCTACTGTAAGTATGGGAAGCCAGCAGTCACCAGAGGACAGCGGCTTCTCACGGAACTTAAATCTACCTGCCTCTAACACACCAGAGATCTTAAAAAAGACAATTGCCATTTCACTTAGAACATCTAATATGTCACACTGCAAAACATGCAGACTCTTTTACAGGAGAGTTAATGATGTGATACATGGGAAGGGAATATCAGAGCTTACAGAATGATATGGAAAGAGGTTATGACTCATAGGCAGAACTCCTGGTTATCATATGATGTCTGGGTCTATCTGTCTGTCTATTTGATGGGACAAAAGACATTACATGCGATGGGGACTGCTATAAGATAGACATCTCATACAGACTGAGAGGCGAGGAAATGAGCCGTGAAACACTGGATGGCAAGTTTGTGGGCAGAGTTGAAATGGAAATATGCATAAAGAGCAGGACATCATAAAGCCTCTTCTTTGTGTAATGGATGTGTATATCCGGTGCCACACAAATCGCGTGAAATTTTAGTGTACAAATGTGGCTCAGCTGTCCAAGGGATATGTCAAGAAAATCCCAAAGTGTACAATTGTCTACAAAATACTTAGAAATGTTGCGCTAAGTACTGAAATGTTTTTCTTGCTTAGTGTATGTATTGTTTAAATAACTAACCCCATGCAGACGCTAAAGCTAACAGTTCCTAAGTTAGTCAAGAAATTAACACCATTTTATCGAATCCGTAGGTAAATTACCGTTTTGCAAAAAGCCCGCCACTTTTCCCTATCCCGAACAACACCAACAGATTTAATATCCATTTTAATGGTATCTTCCCTTCTACGCCTAAGTATTCCAAGTGTTCTCTTTCCTTACGATTTCCACATTAAACTCCCGTATGCATTTCTCTTCTCCCCCCATACGTCCTACATGCCCCGTCCACTTAAGCTTCCTTGATTTGATTACCCAAGCAATATTTGGACAGGTTTACAAATTACGAAACTCTTCATTACGCAGTTTCCTCCAGTTACCTGCTAACTCATCTCTCTTAGGCCCAAATAGCTTCCCGAGCACCCTATTTTCGAACACCCAGAGCCTATGCTCTTCCTTCAGTATGACAATTTTCACACCGGTATAAACCAATAGCCAAAGTTACAGTCTTGCGTATTTTAATCTTTGTGCTTGTAGATAGCAAAATGGAAAACAAAAACTCCAAACCGAAATACAGCAGGCATTCCCCGAATTTAATCTTCACTCAAGTTCTTCTTTCATGCAATTTTGGCTTGCTGGTGCTATTCCAATATATATATATATATATTTTAAACATTTTCAAAGTATGTATTAACTATCATTATGTTGTAATTTCCTATTGCATACATCGAAAAATACTTCAGTCCCAGTAACTGTTTAATGATGCATTAAAAATTGACACTGCAGCAGAAGAAATGTTGATCAATGACTCGTAACGTAGAGTAAAACAATTCCTCTCCCACACATTATTTTTTTCACATAAACTTCGGTTACCCGTCAATGCAGCAGAAGTGTTTAAATTACACAAAGAATATGAAAGGAAACTGCCCTAACAGCCCGACATTTTACAGCATCAATGCAGATTTCGACCTCGACGACCGACAAAACTTTTCTCAGTACAACAGAGGTAGGACCTGAATTAAGGAAATGGACACATGAGTCGGACAATCAGCACTTTTATCTACGCAAGTATTAAACTTATAAAAAGTAACATTTAAAAACTTACGCAATTCATTTTAAAATTATTTGCACACTTGTATTTATTTTCTTTCAATTCACATTTACGTTGCGTTCACAAAGTACGCATGACGAACGGAACTAAATACATTTTTCAGATCATCCACAACCGAGACTAATTTTCTTATGGGCCAGACTGATCGAAGTGGTCCAATAATTTATATATCATAAATTCAATACTAAAATTACATTTTATAAGATAATGAAACTCGGTGGTTACATGCATTTCGGACGGCGATAATGCAACTTTCGTACCTATATAATAATTATAAAACATTATCTGAACTCCTCTAAAGATGTTTCTTTCTAATTTTAAAAGACCTATGTTTTTAGCCTGCGGTTCGATAAAGTAGTATAAGTGCAGTGAAGAGTGGAGGGTTTCACATTGCATTATAATGTGTCTCAGTGTGGGGCGGCCGCAGACTTAGACTCTAAACGCTGGGTGGAGCTGTCCATAGTCGCAAGGTGTCAATTGGGAGGTGTGTCATGTTTTACCTTTGTAATCCTCTACCGCCACACCCTTGCCTGTGTTTAGCGGGGGAGCTTACCATCAGTGAACTTACTTATCCCTTATTCCCTTTCACAGCCCCTGCTGATTATTTCTACCAGATCAAATCTTCATTCTGAGATACAATGTAATAGGGGGAAGAAATGAATGGTTGGGAGAACAGGAGCATTGGATCAAATTCATCAGGATAGGGTGCGAAGTAAAAGCCTAACATCGATTTTGCAATTAATGCATAATGTGATAACACATCCAGCGATGGAGAAAATAAAAAAGGAATAAGATTAAGTAAGCAGGTTTTTTACGGAGTTTCCTTTTTATGTAGGGAGGGGCGTTTTTATGTGGTCTTTATGATCTTAGTTCATAATCTCTGGGTGAAGAAACGCGAATGTGTCCACTGGAAGTATTATTTAACAGTATACAAACAATTAAGTCGTATGAAGATTCAGCGGAGATAATACGAGTTTTAAGACATGGACTTAACAAGATCAGTAACGTAAATTTGCAGCAAGTCGGTAAAGGTAAAGGTGTACTTGTCCACCAACGCATACAGGAGCAGCAGAAGTACAGTTCCATACAGAAGATGATATGGCTATACGGCAAGGAGCTACGGGGTTCGAACAGACGCGCTGGGGATGGAGAAGAATGGAGGCGCCTTTTGAGGGAGACCAGGGTCCAGAAGGGGCTGTAGCGTCATACATAGATGGACGGGTGCATAAGTAGAATTTCACTAATTGTCAAACTCAGTGCTAGATGGAGATGACTGTAAACATGACGTCCCAGCCGATTTACCCCCTGGAAACAACACAGGCACACAATGAATAGGAAGCTGGCTGGGCCCCACGAGCAATATTGACGTTTTTGAGTATAAAAAAATCTCTTGGCCGTGCCACGATACGAAACCCAGGCTCCACAGCATGTAGCCTGTCACTATACCGAATAGAGCATCCCGGCTTTCTTTGTTGGCGCGGACTACTGACTCAATACAGGAGAGAGAGCCATAAATTGGGAATGCACAGTCAAACAAATATCACTTTGCAGTCAAAAAATATGTGCGTATGTTCTTAATATTATTTTTATGTTAAAGCACATGTGCCACATGCCACTATTCAGAAACGCAAAATTGTACGTAATCTATAACCGTATAAGAAAAACATACGTAAAAATACGACAACTTCGAAAAATATTTTGAGGTGCTGAGGACATTTCCAGGCTATTTCCCTTCAAACATACGCAGCTACCAGACGTTCGCATCCACATATACAAGGTCACACAAATTAATATGCGCTCAGACACGTTAATTTATGTGATCTTGTAGATACGCGAGTTACAGAGAGCCGAGTATGCTTTAGAGAAATCCTCTGAAGACAGCATCGTCATGTAGAAACAGGCTATGATATTTCGATGACAGGTAAGAATTTTCGTATTTGTGTTGCAGTCTGATTGTATAATATAGTTTTACGTTTGTAATGTAAGGGAAATATGAACTTGGCAAATTAAACAGAAAAGAGTAATGTATCCGTTAACAGTGCATCCCTTTGTGTCAATGTTACGCGTGTTCCCATTTCTACTTCCTCGAATATATCAAAAGAATATTATGAAGAATAAACACAGAGTTATTTTGGCGGCTAACCTGCCGTTACTTGTTTTAACGTTCAATAGAAACAAGCTATATTTACAACTAAAGCGAGTGGGATCTACAGCCTACGGCGCGACCCTCCAGCAACTCAGTGTGCAGGGTGCAGTTGATAGGAGGGAGTTCGACAATGTTTTGATCACGTGCTTGTCACTTGCAGCTGACTGGGGTGGACCGGCGGGGGTTCACCCAGTAATAGCCGACACAAAGAAAGAAGAAGAAGAAATGTCGCTGCTGGCGTTTTCCGTTTGTTTTATGAAATCCGTACTAAACATGAAGGAAAACTTAACTTATCCAAAGAATTTAATTTATCACAGCAATTTTATCATCATCAAAAAGATGTACAAGACAACTGACACTGTGACTCGGATAGCTGGAGTGACGATGTGACTGCAGGCCATACAATATATCACTCAGTGCACAATACATTAATCTATTTACATTGTAAGAAGAAACTGTACACCAAATTGAAACTTCAAAAGCCTTATATGAGTGCAAAACTTGACAGTCGCTTCGAAGTGGGAAGAAACATGAGTAAAGGTAGGAATACCCGCATTCAAGCAAGACGAAACATCAGGATAATGCAGCCAGCTACATAATCTAAACGTGGGCTTCGTAGCTTGCATTTTGCGTTCTTAAGGTAAGAAGAGATACGCGTGTGCATGCAGGCAGGCACATAACGAAGTGGACGCATAGCTTCCCTCATTCTTATTTTCGGCACTAGATGGAGGTGCGTGGACCGCTTCACCGCCTGACCGCTTTACCCCCGGAGAGAGAGCCCCGTTACCAATGAGTCAGATGGTGGCAGGGCCCCAGAACCGGTCTCATACTTAGGAGAAAAATTTCTTACTCCAACCGGAAATCTATTGATTTCTCGGTCAACCAGCCTTAACCTAGTCAATATATCGAGTGATTAAGTCAAGGAGGATAAATAAGTATCCGATATTCTCACAGCAGCGCTGATGATTTCCGTCTCATGGGATATGACATCGTACAGACTCGAATGTAACACATACGTTTCGGAGAAGATTTATGCCTTCATCTTCTGGTTATAGCACTACATTTTTTGCAGTACCCTCCAAATACCGAAACCATACTCCTCCGGACTACGCGGCGTCATATTCCAGATGACGAAAATCTTCTACCCTACATGCAATAAATAGTGTTTGGGTAAAAACGAGAAACATATCGAATTTTGACTGAAATGGAGAGATAGGTTGTGCATAGGTTACCACAACGAAAATGAGAGAAAATAAATAATTTCTCAGCATGTTACTGGATTCGGCTGAAGAAAGGGAAGGTTCAACTAATATCCGTTATTGTGTAAAGGAAACATAAAGAATCGTTACGGATCGGCCGATCGTTTAGCACATGTCCGCATTACTAAGGAGCGGGAGTGTTTCTGTAAGTACAAACATTCCCCGACTTACGCAGTTTCAAGTTACGCAAATTCAGACCTACGCAATGTTAAAAAAGTAAAAAAAAAGAAATAAAATAATAACATTTTTGAAAAGCGTGTCGAATATTTCCTTGCGGGAATGAAAACGCAATGAGGCGAAGATGGCGCAAGAGAAATGCTGGCGATAATACAGGCGGCGGGTCGGTCAGGCTAGGGCCGATCAAGTTACAGTGTGTTGGAGTTTGGTTTTCAACTGGAGCGCCTTGCATATACACATATTTGACCATATACATACTCAATTCCGACTTCGGTCGAACCTTCCGGGACGTGACTATAACGTAATTCGAGGAGTGCCTATATTTAAAGACGAACCAACTCAACGATCCATATCGCATACTAACAAAATTTCGGATTATATGAATTTAAATTTGTCCAAACTTCGCCGACTGCTTTACTCCGAATATATACCGGAACGTCGGTAAGTGTTCACCAGTAAAAACGGCGTAACAAACCTGAAGACCTGAATTTTCAGCATCACCAATATGAAAAATTCACATCTCTTAAATTTGACACGTAACAGATGGAACAGGTCGAAAGGCCCGAGCAGAGGCTGCAAGAAAAATTAGACCACAATAAAGATATATGGGGCATGGACATGCTACTCCATGCATTCTTAACCTCAACACTAGATGGAGGTAAAAGAGACCGCGAGTACTACTGAATGGAAGGCTGTATGGGTCTTAGATTCAGTCTGGACAAGAAAGGCGAAAAGAAATATCTCTGCTTCTGCCAGAAATCGAGACCTGACTGTAAAATCCATCGCCGTGGATGTTAAACATTTCGTTAAATATCATTTTACGTAGGAGAGTGCCACACTCTCAGTTCTTACGTACTGTGCACAGACATAGAGAGATGTCGCAAAGAGAGACAATTCATCTCAACTGTGTTCAGTTCTTTTATAAGCCAAGTATAACAATACGAAGACACGCGCATGATAATGACAAAATCAGCTCCATTATTTAAACAGAATGCTGTCGTAAGTGTGAGTACTTCAGTCTGTGTTGACGTAACCCATTCTGTGTAACTCTCTGTGCTCTGGTACCATACCTGAGACTTCAGCAATAAATCCAGCGATCCTGAGTTGCAATGAAGATTTGAAAATAGCAAGGCGGCAGAGAAACTGAACGCCAAATGTAGTTAATACTGATGGAAGCTTCGAAGCGAGAAATCAGTGGTCTGCAGTTTAGAGCGCGTTAAAACTTGAAAGAAACCAATTTAAAACACAGTTAACGTTCCCTTGATTTCATATAGGCCCAAATAATAATAATAATAATAATAATAATAATAATAACAACTCCATTGAGCAGAGGCCTTCTTGAGAAGCTAACAGTTTCTCAGCTAGTCAAGAAATTTTACGGAATCCGGAGGTTCATTACCGTATTCACAAGAGCCCGCCAACTGTCCCTATCCTCAGCCAGCTCAATCCAGTCCATGCCACCCCATCCCACTTCTTAAAGATCCATTTTAATATCCTCCTCCCATCTACGCTTGGGTCTCCCAAGTGGTCGCCTTCCCTCAGGTCTCGCCACCAAAATCCTGTAGGCACCTCTGTGTTCCCTCATACGTGCTACATGCCCCGCCCATCTCATTCTTCTCGATCTGATTACCCGAATAATGTTTGGTGATGCGTACAGGTCATTAAGTTAATAATAATAACAATAATTATAATTATAATTATAAAAGTGAGTAATATTAAGCGGTCTGATTCCTTCAGATACAGATCCTTGTCATAAATGACATTGCTCGGCTTTTCTTCCTTTATTAAAAAATGAAACGGATATTTCTGATACAAACAACTTAGTTCCCATAGCGAATACAGCTGAAAGCCCTCATCTGTCCAAATATCAGACAGCCAGTGACATCGAAACACGTACTGATAAACCACAAATAGACTATTCAACTATCTGTGTAACTTATGTACGAATTAAAAGAGACTCAAGGCCACATGCAGGGTGAGGGCTCCTATTAACTTCTGTCTTGACAACTGTCTATGAACTCCCCACAATTTCATTTTGTAGATTGCTTTATCTCATTTCATACCAACCCCTTTGCCTCTTCCCCTGCTTGGCGAAAGGTTCAAAATTCAAAAGTATTCTACCGAGAAGTAAGCCGGATGTGACATCATGTTCAATTCGAAACGCGCGCGCGCATGTTATTTTCAAAGAAATACTTCGTAGGGTGGGGGGTTAGAGGGGTGAGAGGAAGCACAAAAGGGTAGAAGATTACACAGCAGGAGGGGGGGGGGGGCATGTTTTTCTAGACAATTTGTTCAGATGAACATTAATCATACATATGGGGACAGCTCTGATGCTGCTGCAAGTTATGCATGCATGAACGGCACCTAGGTCGCACGCTCTCTCTCTCAGGGCATACTGGGGATGATTGCACCAAAGGGGTGTTCATACACAGAAAATAACTATGGTGCAATGACAGATTTACACAATATTCAACGTCACTCTCTCCTCGCCATTTCGTAACATAACAGTTTACGTTACATAATACAAGTACCAATATTTTAAACAGTTTCCTCTCTGGAAGTACTGTGAAACCTGCCTATAACGGAACCGTAAGGAACATAAATATTCCGTAGCAGAGAGATTCCGTTTAATACAGGTACTTGAAATTTGGATCCTCGGGACCCCAGATCCTCGAGACTGGTAAAACTTTAATGCTAAAGTCATGTTCCCGCTATGCCCAGGTTCCGTTTAAGACGGGTTTCATTGTGTACCGGATTTGACTCAAATCATGCGGCTTAAACTTCAGCTATTCCTGCCCACATGACACATAACTCCTACCCATGCAATAGATGCAGTAATCGTGGATAGAAAAGCATACAGTATACAACCTCCTCACTGTCTTGCCGTAGATTAAATGATAATATTAAAATGGGAAGTAAAGAAATAGCATATGATACAGGCTAGATTCATCTGGCCTAGAAGGGACCAATGGTAAACTAGATGCTGTGGAAAGGTAGAGTAACTTCGGATTTCATAAAAAGGCTACAAGTACCTTGACGAACTCTGCTGTGGCTAGCTTTCGCATTAAGGACTCGGCTGCACGAGATATGTGTCAATTTCATATGGTATGTAACGTTTAGACTTTGAACGTTTCGAAAAGTGGTAACGGAGAAGGAAAGAGAAAATCAGTCGGACCGATCATGTGAAAGATGAAGAAGTGTTACGAAGGGTCAAGGAGGAAAGAAACGTCCTGCATATAATAAAACGAAAAAAGCTAATTGGACTGCTCATATCTTGCGTAAAACTGCCTTCTAAAACTTGTCATTGAAGGAAACATGGAAGAATACACGTAGAAGTGACGGGAAGACGAGAAGAAGATGTAAGCAGTTACTGAATGACCTTAATGAGAAGACAGAGTACTGGAAATTGAAAGAGGGTGCATCAGATTACACTCTGTAGAGAACTCACTTTGGAAGAGGCTACCTCTACTTCTGTACCTCTGCTTCTCAACAAACCTTCATGGCGTGTACTGGAGTGAGGATGTGAGGAGGCGTGGAGGCAACCTTTAATTAAAAGCTTCTCGGTACTGCGTTAAGACCTGTTCTGGAAGAGGGAGAAGAAAGAAAGAAAGAAAGAAAGAAAGAAAGAAAGAAAGAAAGCAAGAAAGAAAGAAAGAAAGGAAGAAAGAAAGAAAGAAAGAAAGGAAAGAAGGAAAGAAGGAAGGAAGGAAGGAAGGAAGGAAAGAAAGAAAGAAAGAAAGAAAGAAAGAAAGAAAGAAAGAAAGAAAGAAAGAAAGAACGCAAGTTTGACGGCACTGAAATAGAGGTTTTGCTTTACAAACACGCTGTACCGCTGAGCAAACTCCTGACTCCGACAGCAGCAACAAAGAAGGAAATGTTGCATTTCTCTTGATGGTGCCTGTAGTGGTAGATGTGCAAGCTGCTGCCCCTAAGCGAAACAAGCAGGGTCCTCGGACCCGTCATGGTTATGAGGCTGACCTGTGACACATGGCACTGATGATGAAGTCAGAGCAAGGCGCTGTAACAACCGGCCGACAGCTGCTGCAGATGGCTATGCGCAAGGAATGTACCTCGCACTCCACTCTATCCACAACCATCAACACTCTACATTCTACACTTGCATCTAATAATCCTACAATAAGGCACACTACGTTAGTAACCCAATGCTGTTTCAGTCATGATGCGGGCACTGTCTGACGAAATCGTTCAGTCAAAAGGTGAAATACCTTTAAACGTCTAAATCGATTTTTAGATTATCCAGGACATCTTTGTCAGTATAGTGACCAGGCTACAGGATGGAAGACCCAAGAATCCGGTTCCATTCCTGGCAGATGGAAGAGAATATTCATTTCTCCAAAGCATGCTGGCATTCACCGATTCTGGCAGTCACTGTATAAACGGGGCTCCTTCTTCGGCCGTAAAGTGGCCCGGGAATAAACCTGACCACTCATCTCTATTTAGTGTCGGGATTAATCATGCGTGGATATGCACCTCCAGTACCACATACGCCTTCATGGCTTGTACAAAGACATGTTTACCTCTATTCCAATACATTCCTAATACAACTCATATTCACCGGATAAAGTAATACTTGAAAAAATTGCGTTAAACCTAAGATTGTTTCTCAAATTCAGAAGCATCTGTACAGCCAGCGAAATTAAAATTGTCAGAGCTTGCTAGCCAGGTGCCCAAACCAAAGACGAAGGACAACCAATGACTGATATCTGCAGCCGTTTCCGGAAACTTAAATGAAATCATGAGCTCAGTGAAATCTAGAATGGCAGACAGAATAAAACTTTACCATATGGAAATATGAAAATGTTTTATATACAATATACGTATCTTCATGTTTCCACAGTGAGAAATAGTAAGCAGTCCGACTAACTCTACAGGGTAAAGACTTCTTCAGAAGCCAAGCAGCCGCGCAGCTTGTCAAAAACAGCCACATTTTATAGAACCTGAAGGTTCATTACCACCTTGAAAAAGTCCGTCAATAACCCAGGCCTTATTCACGTAGTCGAATTCACATTTTGACTCCTTATTTCATTCAACGGGCTGTTATGTTTACATAGGCAGACACATGTGCAACGTCAGATTGCTGCGTTTTACAATCCCTCCCTAAAATTACAATTGCGTTTGTTACACACTCTATACCTTTTAAGATTTGTTTAAATATTATATCCCCATCTACGTCTGAAGTAGTCTCCCAATGTAGGGTTTCTAGTCTAAATCATTTCATTCATGTAGTTACACTTTGCATCTCAAAAACCAACCACACGTGCCGAAAACAACACACGGTACCTTAGTTGAAAAACGATTTTATATATATATTTATATGTACCGAGAGAGAGAGAGAGAGTGTGTGGGGGGGGGGGGTCCCCTCAGCAATACGGATCCCAGTCATCTGGATTCCCGGGTGATCCGGACAATTTTAGGCCACTACAGTCCAGCATTTCCCTTTTAAATTATTGCTACAGTATTATTATTATTATTATTATTATTATTACTATTATTATATAGTGTTAGGTGCAGTTATTTACACTTTAAGGTGTTTTACTTTAGCACTGAGTGATGATTTATTGCATGTTGCATACATCACGGACTTCCCTCTGATACAGCAGTAAATAAATTTCGTTTTTACAGAGATTCCGCAGTGCCAATCACAACATCCCATTTACCTATTTTTTGTAATATATTTAACGGCACTGTCAGGAACTCAATCTAAACAGCGTAGAATGAATGTAAACGACGAGGAGAGACGGTTGCAGCCTCTATATTATCGCAGAAAATGCTTGGAGAAATGGAGAAAAACCACAACACCCCCAATAAAGCTAAAACAATTAACTAGAGTATGTGGGCGGTGCCCCTTCGTATCTGGTCAGTCAAAAGGCAGAGACAAGAACTTATGTACAATGAAGTATACATTCTATTCTAATGTAACTGAGATGGGGAGTGGTTGCCTGTTACAACAGCTTTGTTTGCAAGGTGTCGTGGGCAAATATATAAACAACACGGCGTCGGTATGGCAATAGTATTTGTGTACCCCGCCCTACCTCACTTGAAGTCTACATTATGCGGCGCGTGCACCATAGCAACTGCCTGCAAGCAACAAGGTCTACTTCAGCAATGCGGTGTGCATTACACATATGTGTGGGACGCTCTACAGTGACAAGTGAATATGCGTCAGGCATGTTCAGTCGCAGAGTAATGTAAGAAAATATTTAACGTAACTTCAAACTCGCTTTTGCAAGAATAAATCTTTAATTTGACAAGATGATAAAAAATTTTAAGTAACAAAGGCGTGAATCATCGATTCTGAAATTGAGTGGTTATTCAACTGTACGCTGAATCTGGAGGTAAGCGGGCATAACCTATTATATGTTACTCCCCACATCTTTCTAGAAGGGACTTAGAAAAATAACTGAAAATCCTCCGTCACAACAGCCTGTCTTTCGAGTCTTCAGGTTGAGGACGCCGTTCTTCTGGGTCTGAAGCCGCGTCGATCGGTAGTAGTTGCTTTCATCGCCAAGAGCCTGCGTGTCCTCTATACTGTTAGGGATGAAGTTAATATGTTCCTTAGAAACGTCGGGAACGGGCTACCCAATTACGCGGCGTCTACATTACAAAAATTTGAATTTTTAATCACTTTAAACTTACTGTGGTATAAGTAATTATATTTACGTACAACCAACTTAAGACCCTACAAGAAAACCTATGTATCATATAAGGTTTAACACCTATTTAATTCTATAATTCAGTTTAAGGAACTTTACGACGATAAAATGGCTGGATAACGATATGGGTGTTCCCGACGTCGATGTGCAACTACAAATTGTCTGATTAAATACTTAGCATATAAAACTACATACAGGTCTAGATACGCTCTACTTGGATGCTTTTAGTCCTGCTCCAGAATTCAAAGTAATATGTTTTCTACGATAGTAAGATACTTGATATAAAATAACGTAAAGTGTTGGCGTGTTTCAGAATATGTACACTTCGTCTATCCATCACTACAAAAGACATTATTTGGCGAAAGAGCAACCGGTAATTTCTTTCCTACTGATGAAGATAAAGTTCGATTGGTACGTATCCGTAATGCCACATACAATTCGTCCGATATTTGTACTATACTTCAGCAGCATGAGACCAGCGACCGACACGTTCCCCGCACACAAATAATAACATTCCTACTGCTTGGTGATTCCGAACAGAACCGTCGCTCGGACCTACCAACAATCCCCCACTCCCAAATCTGAGGAAACTGGTCGTGAGACCCCACTAACTGCAGTTATTGGCTACTTGCCGGCGATTTCTATGCGTGTCACAGGGACTGCCAGGGTTAGGGGTAGAAGCACGAGGTGCAAGATACCTAATATAAAGTTTTGTGAAGAAAAACCAGAAGGAATTGTTGGATGGCTTGATATTTGGTGTTTCGTTCGGGAACCAATTTACTCTGCACGTGTTTCAATGTTGCAATGGGATAAGAGTTCAGAGAGGAGTTAGACTGTCTGCAATACAGCAGCTTCTCCAGGGAAATAATGCAATAACATTACCGAATTCTCTCAATTATTCCCACGGGAATTAAACGTATTTATTTCACAAAAGTTGTTAAAAGAAATTACTTGAGGAACCGGTAAAACTATTTTCTTGTGCGAGATTTGCAGTTCTTAGGAAGTGCTGATGAAGATTCCAATATTCTGGTGCATGATGCAGTGGATATGTATACGTAGTTACCAAAATTTCGAAGGAACTCTCGTTCCATGTTCAGCGTAGTCCAAAATGTGTTTGACTACAATGAAGATGCAAGTAGCAAGCTACTCGAGGATTAGAGCCCAAGAAACCCTTCTTGGACTACCCAGAAAATGGGGATACCAAGCACTTCTGAAATGGCTGTACATTCATAACAACCTACACGGCGTCATATCCCACAAGAATAAAATCTTCCTTTCATAATATGAGGTTTCAAGTAAATACTGTATATTCGTTACACCAAATTTTCTCATACTTAGGTCAACTGCCACTTTTGGAAAAACAGCTTCATTATTACCACATATAAGTAGACCCGCATCTCAAATGATACCGACTAACGCTGACTTGTGGCAAGTAACTGAGAGGGCTGGAGGCTGACGTCTCCTGTTCTCGTCAGCAAAATATTACCCTATGATGCAGGGCTGCGACAAATTTAATCCTTTTCCTCTTTCACATCCTTGTCGATACCCAAATTTACAATCGTTTCACAGGCTGCCAAGACCACATGTTCGCCTGTCCTGCTGTCTGGCTGAGCCATGCCAATAACCATACGACTGCGCAAACTCTCTGCGCTAGAAGTTTCCTCTAGCAGACAGTTTCCACTTAAGAAAAACAAATACATATTTATTCCATTCACGAATCATATGTATGTATCCAACGATCAGCAACAGAAATTTCAATACCAAGTTTCACTTTTTTAGCATGACAACACATTTAAATTGGCGTTTAGCTTCAACGTGTCGTACTACGTCAGAAGATTAACTTCTTTTGCGGCACAACTCCGTGTAGTTTGGTAGAGAAGTAACTACCGTTTCGAAGGAAGCTGCTGCTTCAGTCTTCAAGGTAGAAGAGTGAAGGTGGAGACAATATGAAAGTCGGAAAGGTTAGCACCTACCAAAATAACCGGTGTGACATTACAGACAGTAACAATCGTCACAGATATAGATGTGGTAACCTCAAATATCATAACAAAGCACTTTATTTCGTATCTGTAATTCTGCCTTACCGCTTCTCATCGATAAGACCAGGGGAACAATCTTATATTGATCATATGACAAATCCATATATCGGAATCAAAATGCCCCTGAAACAGCAATTTGCCGTAACCCACACAACTCGTCAAACTGAGATTCCCACATTACTAGCCAGCTGGGTTAAAACACACCTTCTGTCAAAATGTTGTGTCCACAAAAAACAAATGCTTTTCTTTCTTTATATTTTCGTAAAAACATAACATTCTTACGTGTTGGTCTGTCGAGGACCTGTTACATTTCTTCTCTCTCTCCTATAAAACTGTGTATCGGTGGGTTACGACAAATTCCTGTTTCATGAGCGAAAAGAAGTTTTCAAAGTAATAGTTCTGTCACACACCGCCGGCTGCGCTAGCGTCAAAACGCAACACGTGACGAGTGTCTTCACTTTAACGCGACAGACAAATATCGCCAAGAAATTTTACGATATCGTTTGTTTACAAAATATAAATGGTGTCTAATGGCATAGCCCTACTTTATACAATCTTTAACATCCCAGCCGTTATGTATCAGTGACGTAATCTACCGCTTAGGTGTCGTCCGCAAGTTGGCAGCACATTTTAACTCCCAGCAGCTACAGTACGTATTACACGTTGGTAGATATAACAACTGACTTCCTGACATTACATCATCAAACCACCTTCACAGTGCTATATTAAATATTTCATGTATTAGATATTTCCCACTTTTATTAAAGATTAAGGAGAACCCATATTCTACTCACGGCTACAGTATCTGTACCCAGGACACTGCACATATATTATATAAAAAGCGGCAAGTCACAGCCACGAACTCACTTTAGGGGATGACTTTTATACAGCGCTGTATTCTTTATCTCCAAAGGACATTTTCGTGGCCTCATAAGTCGCCGGCCACGTCTCAGAACCCTTCCATCACACGTCAACCACTGACAGAACATCAATATCAGCCAACCTAAACTTCGGCCCTCTTATATCCAGCCTAGTATTCATACCTCGTGCATTCCATACCTCCCAACTTCCTATCTTCCCCTTTCACAACAGCCGCAGGCTACGTCATTGTCATAACTCTGCTACATGATGGTGCACCCTACCCCTGGTGGCCCACCGCCTGCCTTACACTACTGTGTAGAAGACTGTAGAGATAGCAGTGGCAGTATAGGGTTAGGTTAGGTTTCATTCTCCCGTTCCTTCTCTTCTCCGATGTTCGCTGGACCATTTTATGGCCTTGGGAAATAGAAAGAGGAGTACAAAAGAAAATGATGGGTTGGGGAGATGATACGCTACTGTGGTAAAGCTTCGCCACAGAATAGCCATTGTCCACTTGGTACAGCGTACAACCCAACCAGCAGCGAGTTTCTTGTTTATGGCTAGCGTTCACTCTCACACATAGACGCGGAAACAAGAAATCGAAACCGTCATACTTGTCCATCTGGTGGGCCAAAACATTAGATCCATTTCTTAAAAGTACGGCACTGGAAAATTCAGAGTTTCGTAACATCCACTCAGAACCTTAAACGTTTGACGACTAACATTAATTTAAATTTGATACAGATTCAATTCCCACCTCTCAAAGAACAGCGTACATCCAATGGGGACACCAGTTATTTAATACTATTTAAGGAAATGTGATTGTTTGTTTTAATAATTATGCGGAAAACATTACACTGTGTAGAAAAATAGATTTGTTAATGTTAAACCTGGCAGTACATATACTAACCACTAAGGTTTAAAAAGTTAAATATGTCGGTCTAGCCCAAGAATAGCTAGGTTTCGTTGTTCCACTTTCATTTTCAATTTGATAGTACTGAAGACCGAAAAAAAATCCATTAATATCAATTATTTCACTCTGATTTGCCCTCCAATAACTGGTAACTGCATGTCATGGTGTGTTGTTTTGCTGTCTCCTTGGATATTACCGCTGCGTTCCTACTAGCACGTGACGTTCGTTTGTACTCCAAAGAAATACGCACAAATTCTTCGTGACATCTTAAAACTCGAACTGACAGGGAAAATCAGGAATGACATTCTTATCAACTTTCAAGTGTAAAAAGTACATTACGATATTTACACCTAATCGAACATGCAGACTTGCTGCTTTCAAGAACAACCTGCGAAACACAACACAGGCCTCTACAAAGGTACGAGTAAACTGAAGTTGTTTCTGTGTGTACCACGAAGGCATCTAGAGGCGTGGAGGTTTAGTTACATTCTTAAACTCGGAAGTGGAGGGTTGGGGCGGGGGTGGGTAAGTGGTCAGCTTCACGGCCCGGCCTCTTTACCCCCAGGAAAAGATACCCGCTCTCCACTGAATGGGAGACTTGATAGGTCCTACAGCCGGCCTAGATGTTTTGAATATAAATCCACTGCACCTGCTCAGAATCGAACCATGGTCCCTCAAACATTCAGCCCATATCCTAGTCCCTATACTGACTGCACTACTCTGACTTCTCAACTTACATTAACAAATAATTTCTACAAGAAATGCTCATAATTTTGAAGCTGGGCTAATTAAAACTTTATCAAAGTGCCGGACTCCTTGTATCTAAAGTAAGTTTTCAGTATGCAGCAAATTATTACAGTTGTAATGAGTACCGAAAGAATTAAAGTTTAGGCGCCTGAAGTAGCACGTACTCATTTTCTTACCAGTCTTGTACAGCAATTTAATTAACGCTGTCTTGATGGTTACAACTCATCTGGGAAGAGTAGAATCACAGAATGATCTGCGATGCAGTTACGCTAAGCAGGGGTTATCCATACATTACTAATATTGCAAAGTATGCAGACACCGTATGCAGTTTCCAACAGAACCATATTCGATGCAATTAGAATCCCAGCACAAAAGAGATAACTTTCGACAGTGTAGGCCAAACTCTACAAAATTTATCGCTACACAACTGCTAATTTTCGTTATCGTAACTGAATGACACTAAACCAGTAAAGTGTTACTTCAAAGTGGCTTCGAACTATGGAACTTCACCACTGTCTTATCTACATAAGTTTTATCATGCAAAGGGATTTCGTGACGTCACGATTCTGGTATTAAAACGCGATCCCATTGACGAGAGAACATGCTTATTATCACGGCAATCTAGCCGTAGTAGCTCCATTCATCACTCAGAAACAGCAATATTGCCTGTTTCACGGTTACAGCAGCTTATGGATAGAAATGTGGCAGCCATCTTTCTTTTGCTTTTCCTCATCCCCCACTACTGATGTCTGAATTTCCTCCCCCCAACCCCTTTCCATCCCGTCTTCCGGAACGCTACTCTGTTTCCCACTCAGTCCTTCCATTTATGCTCAGCGCCACTGGGATAGGCCAACACCCAGGATAATCCAAGCTAATGATCGAGCTCGCAATTTGCTGCTCCCAGTTTCCATAGCACATACACTCCATGCGCTACGGTACAGGGGTGTTACTACTGTAACACAGAAGCGCACGCATCCAATACGTCGTTGAATTTCATGCAAATAACATTACTTTTCGGAAATGAGTACAAATACTAAGATGGGAATGACTTACAAATTGGTTAAGAACTGCTGTGTAACTTTTGGGGGCTAATGCACATACCCAAAACGAACAATTTATGATATGATAAGACTTCAAATGTATTTCCAAAAGTACGCCCCATGAACTAATGTTCATTCCTGTAACCTGATATCGTGAAAGCCTTTCCAGTATTTCAGAGGCTTCTTGCAGATACTTCAGTACAAGGAAACATATTTCTTTAGTCTATTTTAAACCACAAAAATTATAAAGCGCACACTCTAAAATAACGTCATACTGCTTATGTTAAAAAATGACCGCTGATCTTCCATGAATTCTTAGATTACAGTTAAAATAAAATTAAAACCTCGTCGAAATGAATGCTGAAAAATAAAATAAAAACACTTTCAAAGAAATAAATATATGGTAAGTACCAGAAGTTGAAGCAGTTGGCTCAGTCGTTTGATATAAAAACACAACTTATTTTTATATAAAAACATGTTGTGTTTTTATATTAATAGTTCTGTTAGTATTTTACACAAAAACAGATGTTTTACAATAACTACGCGTGTTGACTGCTTCACTCTTGGTGCTTAATTTACGAAAACACAACGGGAAGTCCACTGATTAAAAAAAATGTTTTGTCTATAGGCCAGTGTGCAAGTTTTCATAAGCGCATGACCATAGATGCGTATAAAACGGTGGCTGGACACGTATGGCTATTGTTATTTAAGGTTTATCATCCCTGGTCCGGAGGGATTCGGGGTGAAGAAATTAGAACGAAACAGAGGGACGGTGTGAGAAGAAGAAAGGGAACAATCGCATTAGTGAAGCAACACGCCGGACACTAGATGGGCGCTAATCGCCCTTTCCTCCAGCAAAGGGACGGATGACTAGACCCAAAAGGGTTAATATATAACCCTAAACCCCCTATTTTGTGCGATGTGTGTTGTTATTACTTTGCTGTTTTCCCCAAACGCAAACTTGAGTACCACCCCTTCCCAACTCTTTCCTCACTAGAATCCACCCCCACTTTCTCTTCTACCAAAATACGAGAGCGTGATGGAGTTTTGGTAGCCCGATTAGACTCAAATGAGTATTATTTTCTCTATACCCACCCTCACGTCCCCTTCTCCCTCGAGGCTGAAGAATGGGGGTGTAATTCGGGGGAACATACACTCCTTTTACCTCCCCGTGCAAGTGACAGCTGAAATGAATTACCCCTTGTATCCCAGAGCTGTATAAAGCTGTTTCTGATTTGTCCCACAGCGACCGTTACAACTCAAAAGCCTTCATGACGAGTCGTTACGGCAACCACACCTTCACGATTTGACCATCCTTGTCAGTCTGCGTGCCTTTCGAGCCGTCTCCCAACACCGCTACCTCCGAATATCTTCCTTTTAAAGCCCAGCGGTTAGTCTACGTACCACCAGATTCAATATTCAAAAATTCTACATTCTGCCCACACAGTGTATTTATATATTTTGTATGGATCTCAGAATAAATAGCGATTATCTCCCTAAACGGCATTAACCAACTGGTTTTTATAACCGAGGTGGACAGTGTTTACTGCGCGGTAGGACTGAATCCTTATACAGACAAGTTTCGTCTTCAAAGGGTTAAACATTTCCAGCAGGCAAGGTCAAGGAAATCTTGTGCTGAAATATCTGCAAACGACAGACGACCTCGAAGCCACTACTTCGTTTTCACAGTTCTGTCAAATTTGAATTCAAATATCAAACGTATAAAATAATTTAATTTTGGTAGGTACAATAACGTTTCCGAAGTCCAAGTCTTCTGGTGGGTGAACAGTTACCGACATTTCTGAAGAGTGTAGTGACTTCATATTCAGCACTCCGACGAAAGAGATCTCGAAGAAGAAGGATATACGTTCCTTCGAAATGTCAGTCACTATTCACCAGTCAAATTGGCAGAACATCCCAGAAGACTTGAATCTTCAGCAATACCACGCGGAGAGGCTCAAATCTCGCAACAGTACATGTGCAGTAGCTGCAATCGGAATCAATCTCAGTTCTCGAGAGAAAGAGGGCCATTCAGGGTTACGAAACGTGTTACTGCAATAAATAAACGTACACACAGGAAACAAATATTAATACTGAACTTGAAAACAAACGTGGAATGGAACAGCACATGGTCAATTACTGTAATGAAACTTACACAAGGCTCTAACATAAAACAGCATACAAACAAGCATATTTTCAATTGTAATGACCTGTCACAGTGATAGGAGCCTCTGAGGATAATCCTACGAGGGACGCAAACATGATGGTTATTATACAATATACTTTTAGCAGTGAATGTTGTATGAAGATGGCGAGTTTTAATAAACACCATGTCATTTACGTTGCTAGCACAAATACTAGCTCTAAAAATAATACAGTATTTCTATTTTAACAGAAATTTTAGAAATTAATAAATACGCAAATAAATCAAATGATTCTCGTTCTATTTCAGATATTAAACTTACAAAGAAGTGGGTTTAAGCCCGTTTATTCCCTGCCGTGTCAGATGGTAATTCAGTTCTTTGCTAAACTTTGCCCTGACCTACTCAAAAACAACATTCACATACTATCCCACTTGACACAAAACAACTTACGTAATGTGGATATAATTTCCAGTTGCGCAGATGGCAAAGTAATGCAACACAGACTTCTTATGTTCAAGGTGTTAGCAAATTATAATTATCATTTAATTATAATCTAAAAACACAAGAAAACTATTCAACACTGCAGCTATCCTGAAGGCGGTTTCACGTATGCCTTGGAATTCGGAGCCCTTTTCACACGGTTTACAGTTTAACCTTTTAAAGCCCAGCGGTAACTTTACATACGACCAGGTTTAACATTAAAAAATTCGACGTGGTGCCCACACTGCGTTTATGTGTTTTGTAGGGTCTCAGAACAAACAGCAACTTTTGCCATATAAAACATCAAGAGATCGGTTTTTATAACCGAAGTGGAGAGTGTTTACAGCGCGGTACGCATTGAGTCCTCATATAAAACAGATACGCCTCGTCTTTAAAGGGTTAAATGTGTCTTTGAGGGAGTAAGGTAATTCAAACCACAGCGACATTCGCATCATAACATCCTTTTTGCATTTACCACGTGTTTATAAACCGACTGCAGCATGTGCGCAGTGTGTTATGCAGCCAGGGTGCGCGTAGGGGCCTTGAAAAGGAGGTAAGCTGGGGGAAGGAGGTGTGCTCACACACTCCCAAGTTATGAATGTGCCCAATTACATCTTAAAAGCTGTGCCCCATTAATTTTCACAGATGCTGCCTCTTAATTGGGATCCACAAGCTTCATAATAAAGCACAGGGAGGGACTTCCCCGTGGCATTACATTAGGTGGGTGAAAGGGAGGGGTGCAAAGGGTATAAAACTAGAGAGAACAGTGAGGGCGGATTGTGTTCTATTGTACATGGGAATTCTATTATTCATTTTCAGGAGAGTTCAGACTCTGTGCAATATAACGTATACCGAGCAAACTTAATTTCAGAGTAATTTGTATTAATTTAATATTCAAGGAAATTTGAAAGCAGTCCTGCTGAACAGGGCGAAAATTACTTTAAAACGTCTGGCATTATATCATACGAGAGAGGTTTAAGTGCATCATTAAATAATACTAACGAAATTACTTATCGGTAAAAGAAGCTAACTTAGTGGTTATCATAATGTCGAAGGTTTGTCTTTACGTCATCCAACTTGCTACTTGAGAATTCCTAAATGTTATTCTTCAGACATATTTATAGCCTTTGAACGAGAGTTTCCGTTTCTTAGAATTACTGCGAGTTTAACTGGAATGAGAAAGCAGAAACTTATGGAGACATAAAACTAAACAAAAGAGAGAGAGAGAGACATACAGGATAATACTTAATTCCGTAAAACCGTCACAGAACTATCCGTGATTTCAGGCTTACGCCGCGATGTTGATCAGACCTGCGCTGTTCTGGGGTATCAAGCAATGTCAAAAGGTAAATCTTTACCGACGTTTCGGGACAAAGTATCGGTCGCATCTTGAAGGGTCAAGAAATCCCCCATTCGACGTCTTGACCCTTCAAAATGGGACCGATACGTCGTCCCGAAACGTCGGTAAAGGATTACCACTCGACGCTGCTTAATACCCCAGAAGAGCGCAAATCTCAGTATAGAACTGATTTTTAGTACTTTCATAATCATTTGCTTCATCCAACCCTATAAAAGCAACGAGTATAGCAGTTCAGCTATTGTTAATTACAGGTTGAATAAGCAAAAAAATATGTTTACTTGTAATTAATTTAGAGTCGAACCCGGTTATAACGACATCAGCTTATGCGACACCTCGGCTATAGCGTCAGATACTCTGTGGTGCCAATTAATTCCTCACTGTTAACCATAATACTATACTACTCGTTTACAACGAAACAACATATTGAGTCCCTTTCATGACCTTATAACCGAGTTCGACTTACTTATATTTAATTTTATTAATCTGACAGTATCTTGGATTATACCGACCCCATCTGTAGAGGACTGGTCAGTGACGAATTGGAAAGGGTAAAGAAGGAAGCTGTTCTGGGCTGTTTGAGGCTCTATACTTGGATTTCGCTGAAGAAACTCATGAAAATCACGCACACCCTCAGCCAGAATAGCCGACGTGCCGGCAATATTTACTAAATAACCGAAAAATAATGGTTATAGTTTCTTAAAATGGCAAAGTTCACAATGCGGTGCCTTACGCATAACCCACATGAAATTTACATTAGAATTTGATATATTTTTAAAAAGTTTTCTCTAATGCAAAGATTCAGACTTGCAGTAGTGTGTGTATGGATGATCGACACAATTATCCCTCAGTTTCCTGTCCAGACATGAGGAAGCTCTCTACCTGCAGGGAGCTATCTCCTGTAGAAAACAGACGACACAAACTGTGCCCTGCGAGACATCTCCTCCCCATTCTTGCCCACACTTCACGCCTCACTTCACTTCCGTTTCCGGTGACTGATCCCGTCTCGTGACGGTGCATCCCACGAGAGACGGAAAAGAAATTCTTCCCGGCTTCAACCCAATTCCACGTCCCAAGAGATGAAGCACAACCCTTCTCAGTTCGGTCTCACTTGAATTGTTTTCCTTACCGGTTCCGCGTCTGAAACGTTATTTGAGCATTTATTCAGTGAACTAAGTTGCAGTTCCTTTAATATATGTTTCAGCGTAAATCGGGAAGATTCCTAAATTCAGAGTAAGATAAGCGTACATTTACTATTTACTGTGGCGGCACACGCTGGCGCTGTTGGTTGAGGCACTGCGCTACAACCTAGAAGGTCGAGGGTTCGATTCCCGATGGTGTCATTGGAATTTTTCATTGACATAATCCTTTCGGTTGCACTATGGCCCTGGGGTCGACTCAGCCTGTAACGTAAATGAGTACCAGGAATATTCCCTGAGGGGTAAAGGCGGCCGGTGCGTATGACTGACAACCTTACCACCTTCACATGCCGACTGTCTAGAAATCTGTGGGCCTCAACCTCCTGGAACCCTAAAGGCCTGTCCAGGCCTGTAATGGGATTGCTTTACCTTTTTAACATCTACTGTAGAATGTCAGGTATTTCACATCTGAACATGTGCTACATAATCGTATACAGAAACTGTCCTTTTCCGTTTATCGGACAAATGGCTACATGAGATCGGTTACGATGTTCCGTGTTTTATTGCAACATTAATGGTTCACACATTTACTTAACAGGAAAAGATACATAATTCAGAATATCCTTGGACAAGAACACCTTGCGAGGAAAAGTACAGTGGAGAGAAACAATATTAAAAGCAGTCTTCACCTTCTTGGCATTAGACCAATGGTTCTTAACGTGGGGCCCACGGATAGATTTCAGGGGGCCCGTGAACTTGAATGGGGTAAAAATTACAACTTTCATTCAAAAATGGACGTACGCAAAGTAACTTATGGCCTATAGACTACAAAAACATTTATAATTTCAATAAATCTCACTATCTCTATTTTCTGTATTTAAATATGTTATTCCTGAGAAGGGGTCCGTAGGTTTCACCAGACTCTCTCAAAAGGGGGTCCATGGCACAAAAAAGGTTATGAACCCTTGCATCAGATGGAGGTAACGGGTTAGCTGCATTTACTCCCTACGAAGGAGCCCAGTACCATTGCTAGGAGACCGGATGTGCCACGTGGGCTCTCTGAACATGTGGGCCATAATAGAAATACCTCCCCTCGTCCAGAATCAAATCACGGTCATCTTAGTCAATCGAATTACTGACTTTAACCAAGGATGTTAGCTTAAGTTCATATAGTCTTTTAAGACGAACTAGGCAACTGATACATCGCAGTGGGGACTGGATAGGTACTGATCTGTGAATAAAGTACACGTGTTTAAAGAGGCGAAAGAAACATTGTGATTAGTTTAAATGTTCCCAAAGGAAGGAATATAGACACACAATGCGCCACATGGACACACGCGCATACGTATGTACACATATTGATTGACAATGTCACTGTCAAAACATGCTGTCTTCAAGCAATTCCACCATCTAAGTAGGAAACAGCTTATGTGGAAGTGAAAAGGGTAGTAAATGGCCAACGTCCCTTAAAATCCGTCATCATCCCCTACTCCATCAGAGTTTCAATCTGTCTCTCCCTCTGTTTATAGATCTTCTGGCCTAAGTCATGTTGATTAACAGGGATTGCGAACCGCCCCAGGAACACCATACGCAGCGCCACTGTAATGCGACCCTGTACTGTTCTCACGCCGAGTAATGCAACACGCATCCTATGTTTCCAGTAGAGTTTCACTACATAACGTGATCTGCACCTAACCGTACGGACCATATCCTTCTTGTAAAGTTAACAGCAGTTGAATTTGAAGCGAGAATGTGCGCCTCTTTAATATCGCTACCCTCACACTCCCTATTTTTAAAATAAATTTTAATATTACTCTTACTCTTTGCACATTATCACGCTAAAAATTGTTTTAAATGCATTTTTCTTCTCTCCCGTATACTATGTGATCGATGGTTACCCCATTTTCTTCAGGTGTCTTTTCATTTCAAGATCTAAGTTTCCTAGGATGTTACGCTGTGTGGTTTAGTAAGTAGCGCCCGACAACTTTATTTTCAGGTTAAAGGACTGTATTTGTATTGTTTGATCCTGAAGAAGACACCAAGATCCTTCGAAACGTCGGCAACTACACACTCAACGACGCAGCGCGACATCCCAGAAGACGTTAAAACTTCCAGTAACACCGCTTTGAGAACCTCAAATCTCGCTTCTTTGTATTTATTTTGTTTATGAGATGTTAAAAACCCAACACAGAATTTATTTTATCAAAAGTAAAATCTGAACAAATTTGCCGCCTGCTTTACTAAGGTGCACAACACTCAGACCAACAGAACGCACGATACTGTTCCCTGATACTTTATATTACAGTATCACGTTGAACACTGCTACATGTTTCGATGTCAAAGGGATCATCATCAGGGAACCACATCAAACCTAACACCGCACAAAACCAACGGCCTTTGCATACAGCAGAAAGGTGTAAAAAAGTCAAACAGTTACAGTGCAGGCGATTCTTTGCAGTACAGTTGTACAATGGATCCTGGTTACAGTATTCCGGAGGCAGCCCACCTACTTAGCGGAGGATAACACAGCACTGTGTGGATGCAGAGGAAAGCCACGGTCAGGAACGTCAGCAACTTGACAAGTGTTTGACCTTGACTTACAAATCTATAGTACGGTTAAGTATACCTAAATGCTCAGTGGGTCATGAAACTGTGGAACATGACAGAGTATGTTCAATGGAATCATTACAAAAGATGAATCTTTGAGTCGCATGAAACCAAAACAATAACATTTTCTCTTACATGAAAGGGAGGAGCTTAAGTATAGCTTTTTAATGCACTTATAACCCTTTAAAGACGAAGCGTATCTGTTTTATATAAGGACTCAGTCCGTACCGCGCTGTAAACACTCTCCACTTCGGTTATAAAAACCAGTCTTTTAATGTTTTATAAGGCAAAAGTTGCTGTATGTTCTGAGATCCGTACAAAACACATAAAGGCAATGTGGGCACCACGTAGAATTTTTTAATGTTGAACCTAGTCGTGTGTAAAGTTACCGCTAGGCTTTAAAAGGATAATTATACTGAAAAATCATAGCACTGCAATATGACAAAACGAAGGCAGAACTCATTATCATTACTCTGAGACACACACACTACGTACTGAGAGTAAAAACACAGGTCTAAGTGCAACAGAAAATATGCGCAAACGTCTTCCCTGCAGGTTTGCCGATTAAAATCCTGTATATCTTTCTCACTTCACCATTCTCCATCCGTCTCGTTTTTCTCGAGTTGACCATCCTAATAACTTAATCTCTGTCGAAAGGGTCAAGTTGCGAAGCTTTTAAACCCCCCCCCCCACACACACCCCCCTTCCTGTGGGCTCATTTTTAGCTACAAATACCTCCTCAGGGCATTGCTCTCACATGCCATCAATATGCCGTAACATATCCTCACATTGCCACCGTGTTAAATTGCCTGAAGGGGCAAGTCTTGACTTATAATCCGCATATATCCAGTTTGCATCTCGGCCGGCACACTGACTACCTCGTGGGTTTTCTCAGCCCCCTGAATTAGGCCACGACCACTTCCTTCCACGCCTTTATCATTTATTCTTATTATGACTCTTGATGCCACAGGGCATACAGTGTGTGGTACTGACACTGATGTGAAATAAACTGCAAATACAAACACAAGACACAGACACCCTCTGGGCTTGAACCATGATATTTCAGGTCAGGTCTGTTGTGATGGATTCACAGGCAGCCTTACAACAACACGCACTTTGTCATGCTGAGCTCAGCATAAATATTTACATGAAATGTTCTTCACTACACAATACCGATATGTTTTATTTGCTTAGAACGTTGTGTCTGCTAAACTGCAATTCTACAAGTCTGGATCAAAACAGTCACGAATAAAACAGGAGCACCATTCACCACTATCATGTCACACAACACAAGGACTGTATACCTACCCACGAAATATGTTAAACCCATGACTTCAGTTCTTTTGTTTAGAACGGTCTCTTGCCTTAAGGTTCACGTCGGTAGTGGTATGTCATTGTGGGAACACGGACTTCATAGATACGGCACGTTCCTTTCCAATGACAAAAGAATTATAAAATATTTAGTTTTAATGAAAAATGGAAAACTTAAGACCTGACAATTGTATTATACCTTAACACGTCATCGGCTGTTTGCATAAGAATAAGTTTGCTGATGCGTGATTTCAGGCTTCCGCCGCGATGTGGATGAGATCTGCGCTATTCTGGGATGTTATGCAGCGTTGAGTGGTAGTTCTGTACCGACGTTTCGTGACGCAACTACCACTCGACGCTAAGTAATATCGCAGAAGAGCGCAGATCTCAAAGTTTGCTGATGGGCCACTGACGTCTGTGCCGCGATAGGAACGGCCATAAACGTTCTGAGGACTTAGAACGTCTTCCGGGGTGTCACGCTGTGTCGGTGCGTATCTAGTGCCCGACATTTCTGAGGACCGCAGTACCTTCATCTTCAGGAACAAGCAGTCCCCGAAGCGGTTCCTTCTACTTCAGTACAGCGCTGTCTGTCACAAGAGATATGTCTTCAGGACGACAGGAATAAGGCAGATACGTTGCACTAGATATTACAGCTTGCATTAGTCCTGGAATGCTTGTCCACAGTTTCGGTGTCGCACGCCTTTCTCCCACGCAACAACACGGACGTGTACCGATGCGAGGCTGTTTTCAACAAGATAACAAGCTGAGTCTGCCGATTTACATGCCGTGCGAGACTTCGGCAACCAGGATAACGTAGCTGGTATGGCGTCTACCTACTGGCTGGGTGGTTTGGGGTTCGAAACCCGGTATGGGTGGGGAAATTCTGTGAACCCGTCCGGGCCGGGCCGGCCCTGAGGCCTATCCGTCCTACACAAGCGTACCAGATCTCTTTCCCAATCACAAATCAGTCCGCGAGTGGTGCTGACCACCAACAGAATCTAGCGCCGAGGTTAAGCATGGGTACAGCTATGGCCAGCATCTACTCCCCGCCACACTGTGCCTCCAATTGCATGTTACGTGGTGACCTTTAAATCTACGAGTACTTCGAACGACGAACCAACGCCCAGTACCTTTTTAAGCGCTTTCGTATAGTCGCGAAAAGTGCCTACTACCTTCGCCATGTCCGCCCGTCTATCCGCAAGCATCAGCGCGGCTTCAACTGAACGGATTTTCGTGAGATTTAACATTAGGGATTTTTATGAACATCTGTCGAAAAGGTCCAAATTTTATCAAAATCTGGCAAACATACTGGGCACATTATATGAATATCTAAGTAGGTTTTATTGTTGCCCGTGTCCTTAAATCATCATAAAAGCGTCCTCTTTGAGTGAAGTGGTATACGGACGTTAGGATATGCAAGGAGGTATAAATATTACGCGAACGCGCCACAATGTTACTCTGTCCGTATATTGCCTATTTGTTTAGAAAAGAAATTTTGAAGAACTGGTGCTATTTCAGCATCATAATAAATTACCCTACATAAATCAGGTAATGGCATGAGTCTTCTTACAGCCTCAATGGAACCTGATCTGTATCTCGAGATGTTACTTAAAATGTACATAATTAAAACCAACTGAACATCAACCGTGCTGTTACGAAGAAATTGGCAGTGCAGAGAGTTCATGATTCTATCTACGCCTTAAAGAAACACGGAACGTGGAAAGCAATATCGGTGAGCGAAATATTTTGAAGGGCTCAGAAATACAGCAAAAACGTTTTCCTAACAGATCAGCAATGACGCGGCAACTGGTGGTGTAAACATGAAATGTTTCAGAGCGTCGAGATAAAACGATATAGGAGGGCTGGAAATTAAAGTCGTTAAAAGTAAAAGGCTGCAGTTAGAACTACACTGCCTGAAGCTGTTAATGACGGAACTTGCAAAACCAATTTCAGAAGCGAAGCAGGTCTATAAGGGATAGCATATACATCAAAGTGAGGGCAAACGAAATAATCCACTAACACTGAAACAAACTCAATAAGAAACTGTCCCATCTTTCCCATGCACTGGCGATTACCTGACAAAGTTGATGTGTTTATTCTTGTTAATAAATCATATACCTACACCTTACAGTGCCTTTCATTGACTTAAAGGGAAATGTGCGTAAACGCGGGTGTTCATTGAGGACATCCGTGATACTGGCACTAATCGCTTTGACCATATATATTAATTTACTTTTACTTTGCATTATGGTGAAAATGAATAAAATGCTTCAACTGATATAAACTAACGAAAATCAAAATTATTTATATTTATGACTTCCTCCATACCATAATTTTCTGGATATGAAGTAACCCTAAGTTTTCCGCATCTGTAAAAAATGCCGAATAATGTAAATACGATTTCTTCCGAAACTGGACTTGGCAATACGTCCGTGCCATATCGTTGTGTTATCCACGTAACAATATGTAGCACAAGTAACACTAAAACTATAAAAAAAATCAATTCCATATGACTCTGACGATGATACATGACTGACATAACGTTTCTCTTTCGATACTACCTATCATCCAATTTTTAATGAAGCACGATGTTTCAGAAGCTGATAATTCCGTCTTCAGGAAAGCAAAGCACCTAATATCGTGGACCCCTTAGGCAGACCTCTATTCAAATACACTTGTCCAACCAATGCACTGTTTGTAATGTCTTTACATGATAACAATTATAATATTTTTACATCTTGGTCCAACATGTTTCGATCATGTAGAATCATCATCAGGGACTCATTCGGAGTTAAAAACTGTTAAAATTTACACACACAGCTTTTACAGTATATGTTGTATAGCAAGAAATAGTTGGTTGACGTGACGTTTTACATGTGTGAATCTCTGTGTTCATACTGAAAAGGTTAAAAAATTAAAAACATTAGATTAATTAGCACTAGATTAATTAAAATATATAAGTAGCGTAACAAGATTACATAAATCTAGTGTTACAATTACCACAGGACGCCGCATACTATCCCAGAAGAGCGCAGATGTCATCATGGCGGCGAAAACTTGAAATCAAGTCCCTGAAGATGATCCTACAGGATCAAAACATGTTGGACCAAGATGTAAAAACATTATAAGTGTTCAAATGTAAAGACATTAAAAACAGTGCATTGGTCCTTGTATGAAGATGGAATCAGAGCCGGTTTCGGAAACGTTATGCTTCATTAAAAATTATACGACGGATAAAATAAAAAGAATTACGACAGTCACCTAGACAAAATTTCGAATATATTGACCTTTTAAAGCCTAGCGGTAACTTTACATACGACCAGGTTTAACATTAAAAAATTCTACGTGGTGCCCACACTGCGTTTATGTGTTTTGTACGGATCTCAGAACATACAGCAACTTTTGCCTTATAAAACACTGAGTGAATGGTTTTTATAACCGAAGTGGAGAGTGTTTACAGCGCGGTACGCACTGAGTCCTTATATAAAACAGATACGCTTCGTCTTTAACCTTTTAAAGCCTAGCGGTAACTTTACATACGACCAGGTTTAACATTAAAAAATTCTACGTGGTGCCCACATTGCGTTTATGTGTTTTGTATGGATCTCAGAACAAACAGCAACTTTTGCCTTATAAAACATTAAGAGATTGGTTTTTATAACCGAAGTGGAGAGTGTTTACAGCGCGGTACGCGCTGAGTCGTTATATAAAACAGATATGCTTCGTCTTTAAAGGATTAAAGGGTTAATCAAATTAACTCCGCAGCTATGCACAGTCCGTCGTCAATAAAGGTATCATGAGGAGAAATTTTCCCTATCAACAATAAAAATGGTTGTCCTTCAATCAATATGTTGGTAGACTGTGTAAATTAAGATACGAAAACCTGATAAAACACTACACATCTCTTCCAGTAATAACACCAAACCACTAGATTCTGAACTCGATGCAGTAGTTCTTAATATCATGTTGGTACTTCCCCCGTTCTCTGTGCGCATGGCTCTTAGAGGTTTACGTAAATTCGTACTCTCCGTTACTGGCTTCGATCAGGAAGACAGACAGACGTACAGACGTAGGATTCCACAGCCTTTTCAAAGACCATATCCTAAGGCAAGAGATCCATGTGGAATTTAGTTGGCCAGCTACGTCTTTAATACTGACATTTCTGCCGTTACGCATGTTTCGTTAATGCGAATTGGCCATAAAGTGACCAAAGAATAGGTGAACATTGTTTGTATAACGCGAAATTTCGCATACGCGCATCGTTATTATGCAGTTTCAGCTACCAGTGTGAAGGACTTTTTAAGTCTACCCTAAGGGTTTTTATTTTCTTCATGACGCGATTTTCTATAACGCGAGGTCTCACAAGAACGGAATTCTCGCATTAAAGCAGAACTGATTGTATCGGGATGTGGAAAACAAAGTGTTTCAAATAAAGGCGGAACCCAGCCAGGTATCTACAGGCGTCTGAAACCGCGTCGCAAAAGCCAGGATTCCTTAACATAGCATTCTGCACGCAATACCTCTGTCTCACTCCCCAGTAACGCACTTAGCCTTTTAAAGCCTAGCGGTAACTTTACATACCACCAGGTTTAACATTCAAAAATTCTACGTGGTGCCCACATTGCGTTTATGTGTCATGTACGGATCTCAGAACAAACAGCAACTTTTGCCTTATAAAACATTAAGAGACTGGTTTTTATAACCGAAGTGGAGAGTGTTTACAGCGCGATACGCACTGAGTCCTTATATAAAACAGATACGCTTCGTCTTTAAAGGGTTAATCTGCTAGTTACGCATGTTTATATCCTCAATCCATCGTAAGAATAAACACAACACACATAACTCTGTGTAGTCCTACTACACAAATGTCGCTGTGTCTTCAGTACGGCAGCAAAACTTTAATTTTTCAATTTGAAATTTTTTTGTTTCCACTAAAATAAGCAGAGGCTTACTACAGTAAGCAAAATGGAATAAATTTGACGTGTGTACGGATGTCGCAGGCACGAAACAGAGTTTTGCACATTGTTGATATGCGGGTGGTGTCACCGGAGAAATTGCTGGAAGGGGAGGTGGATGTGTGTGCTCTGTGTTAATTTGAATGGGCGAGATTACGCACGTTTGGACTTTTCCACCCTGGGAAAGCTATCATCGAAAAAAAACTCTGGAGTTTAGGAGGGATGGGTGAGTTAGAAAAACGGAGTATGGGGGAATGGTAGCATAGAAGAGAACCAAGAGAGAAAGAGAGAGAGAGAGAGAAATGGGGAGGGACTGTTGGATCAGCCTCCTGTAGACTGCAGCCCTCTACCGCTTGGCTCAGCATCCACTGGAGCTGTATGTAAATGCTGGTCAAATATATCATCCTGGCTTGACAGGGCAATTCTCTTATCTCGACGCTACCGGGATAGCTTGTGAGAGCACTGCCACTGCAGCAGCACGGCGAAAACCTCCCCCTCATTCTAGCAACACTCTCATGCCCACGGACCTAGGAGTGAGGATTTAGTTTACACTTTACTCTACTGTCACCTCCAAAAATATACGTTTACAAGGATTAAGGACGTCCCAGAGACTGTCTAAATACACGCAAGTCGATACGAATACATGTCGAGATTCATGGCCTCAAGGCAGTTCCCGTGCCTTTATTTGAAAACACAACGAAATTTATTGGACATCTGGCAGTTTTGGGGTAAGTTTTATATTATTTTAAGTCTTTTTACTCACATTTAATCCTACTTTTATAAGTGATTTGACATTCATATGAGACTGACTTTTACATACAAGTTTTTATAATTAACCTACAGGACTACATATTTGCTACTGTAGGCATATAACTTACATTAATTAGACTGGTAGTTAATGTTATTTATATCCCAGCTTGCAATTTTGATGACCTTGCAGATCCTTCATGTAGTTAAAGACCTTATCTCTTGCATAATATGCATTACCGTATCGGCATTAAGCTCTATTTAGCTCTGTCGTCAAACCACTCGTCAGTTTCCTGTTCACCCACATAACACGACCTCCTTATGGACCTGTTCTTGAATTTGGTTTAAGATTAATCAAGTCCTTACAGTAGCAGAGTAGCCTCGGGATCCCAATTTAGAAATCTCCCGATCTTATCTTATTCACTGACTAAATGAACGGCTACTGCCTTTGTTTCGTGTTATTATTATTATTATTATTATTATTATTATTATTATTATTATTGCTGTTTTATTGATTTTACTCCCCACCAAACTATCCGAGTTATCAAATCAAGAAGAATGAGAGGGAAGGGGCATGTGGAACATATGGTAGAGAGATTCATAAGGAGAGGGAACCACTTTAAAGACCTAGGGGGCAAAGGAAGATAATATTAAAATGAATCTTACAAATATAGATATTTTTACCAAGTGAATCCGCATCCTTAGACATTTTACGCTGTACTTCTGACACTGAGGTTTCATCTAAATTTCGGTTTTAATTTAGCCACGTTATTTCTAATTAACTGACTGTATTTTGTACCGTTTCTAATACTGTCTTACGTAACTACCTGCTTGAGCCATACGGTTTAAATATTTAATTTATATGCTGAATCCGTTATAAATCTAAAATTTAGTTGTGTGTTAGGTTGGGGTTTCTTTTGTGTGTGTATGCGTATGTGCGTGCGTGCGTGTGCGCATGTGTGTGCTTGTGTGTGCGCGCGCGCGCTCTTATGTCTTCTTGTGTTTTTGTTGTATTTATCTTGTGCCGGTTTCATAATTGGTCATTGCGCTGGTAAACTTAACACGTCAATAAATGAGAACTGAACAATTTATTTCGGCTTATTATTTTACACACAGGTTACGCACATGAACCAGCGGAAGGGCTTATACCTTGTCGCTGAGAAACGCAAAACCTTTCCTGTGACTTCACTTACGTGACACCAAGATTTATACCAGATGTTTAATTTAAGGTTTTTCATAGGATAAGTGTCGATTGCTTAGCGACACTTTTCTGAATTTGCCCTTACACAACGTGTACCTGCGATGTCATCCAGACGACTCTCACATGTAATGACATGACTTCTTCCTGTGCCTTATACAGACCGATATATTGCACTTCTCCCAAGACGGAATTGTATTAACTTATATTTTGTTTTCGGCTTCTATTTTCGCTATGCAGCTATCTCCCTAGCGTTATGCCTAGGATGAGTAGACACGCCTCTTTCTCTGGATGTAGTGTCAGGCTTCCTCTTTCTACGTGTTTTAATTTCATAGTACTAGGCTATGGCATACATTTTTAAATGGCCACATTCATTCCTTTTGCTTCCGGAATTTAGCAGGTTCTCAGTACATGCCTCCCCAATGCGCGTAATAATTCAACTCAGGTCTTTACACGTAATAAGCTGGCACAACAGCCATTAGCCCAATTACACAGACAGCACAGTGAAAGTAAGAATAATACGCAAAATCACAAAGAAGAAACGGAAACACACAGAAAAGAAATAATAAAATATTACATCTAAAAAGAGCATTTATAATATTACAATTGTTAAAGTAAAAATTATTAAAATTACCACGTGTTCCTTAATATACTGATTGTTGAGTTCCATTCACTAATAATAATAATAATAATAATAATAATAATAATAATAATAATAATAAAAGGTGACTCCAGTAGTAATAGGGGCAACTGGAACCGTTTCAAAATCCTTCAGAAAATACTTGAGCAGCATACCAAGAAAGCACGATATCAAGGAACTACAGAAAACAGCTATATTGGGCACAGCACACATACTGCGGAAAGTGCTAATGTAGAAGCACAAAAGAGTTTAATATTGAAGACAGCGCTATATGCGCCATTAACAGTACGCGCAGAATAGCTGCCACACTGTATACCCTAGAAACGTGGTTTGTTTCAGGTATATAAGTGTGAATACCCCGCATAAAGGAGATGATGATGATTATGATGATGATGATGATGATGATGATGATGATGATAATAATAATGTTCTGCAGGGACATCCCAGTCTATTGCAAATTTCAAATTTAAACGTAACTGCTTGGTATCAATTGTCAGAAGTCCCTTTCATGAGTGGAATGCATTCCGAAAGCCGTCACACACTTCGTCACGGGCAGTCGCAAAATCTGCGCTGCGGTGAACATAACATACAGGCGCTTTCACATCGTGTGTGTGTGCGTGTATGTGTATGTGTGTGTGTGTGTGTGTGTGTGTGTGTGTGCGCGTGTATGTGTATGTGTGTGTGCGTGTATGTGTGTGTGTGTGCGCGCGCGCGCGCGCGTGTGTGTGTGCGTGCGTGTATGTGTGTGTGTGTGCGTGTGTGTGTGTGTGTGTGTGTGTAATTTCCAAATCATGAAAATCGTCAGTGTTACTGTATCACTACGTAAGGAATGCGGGAGGAGGACGATGGAACCGGACAAGAATACAAGTTGTGAATACTGCGTGAGAGGAAATGATGACATGTCATGAGGCGTCAGCGTATTTCACGCTGTCTGTTCCCATTGTTCTGTTACAGAACTATTCTATTGTCAGTACTAGTCCGACGCATTGTCGTTACAGCTCTGCGCCCCGTTTGATGATTTCCACATGGAAAGGCGTAGCGGGAGTGCAACCCGCAGTACACGTGTCACTCTATATAGTCTGGTACTTGCATATTGGTGATGCTTACTGCAAGAATAATACGTTTTCAGATCGTCTGCTTGGTAAGTGTCTCCTTCTGGTTCAGTTACTTCAGACAAACTGCGATCCGCTTATAAAGGTTTCAGGTAAGCAAAGAAAGCATGATTACGAATTCACGAATGTCTCAAACCATCTTCACAGAACGGGATGACAGCCTTGCTGCCGACAGGGCATAACTGCGAGACACGCGCAGTTTTGAAATAAGTTCCCTCTTTGCTGCGCTTTAGAGATCTGAAGTGACGAACCAAACTTGGTCTTGCCAGAATGCGAGTAATAAGATTATATGTCACAGCCGTGTTTCCAGTTGGGGGTTTGCGATTTGGGGTATACTTTACTCTGTAAAGTATAAAGTTTTTTTTTTTTCGTTTAGAGTGTAGCCAAACATCGGGTTCAAAATCCTAGGCAGGCTACCCCTTTGTGCATGTGGACATGGAAATATTATAAAAAAAAGTTTGATAAAAGTTTAAAAAAAAAAGAGACAGCAGCGTTAACCGCGTCTTCACTCTAAATAGGAAAAAACAAGCGTAATTCCTCAAGCTAAACTGGTCTCTTCAGTTGTGAGAGTAATTTTATTCTATCCGCGAAATCATGGCACACAGATTTCACGTTTGCATAAAAATAAAATACACTTTTTACAGTTTTAATGGGACATAAATTTGGAGTTATTTCGGCTATTAGCCTTTCTGACCCGAAGCAGTATGTGATATATTCAGCATCTCTCGTTAAAGGCACTTTGTTACCAGGTAATTTTTAATCAATTTCAACCAATGCGGCCTACCATTCGTCAAATGTCCAACAGAACAGACCCGATCAGTGATCTAAGCGTTTTGTAGGTGAAGACCGTAAATGCCAATTATGTGGGGGGGGGGGGGAGCGAAGACAGGCTCCTCTACAGTTTTTTTTATTATTCAACACAACCCACATATAGTCGTTGCCTATGAATTATGGGAAAATTTACACCGCGAAACTACAGTAAAATAGAATTTAATGCTAGTCTCCCAAATCAACACGTGCTGAATTCGCAAGCGGCCGTTGAGGTGACGTGTTAATTACAAGTGGCAAAAAAATAAACCACATATACACAGTCATGCTCTGAATGGGATTCGAAACCACAACCACAGAACCACAGCTCATGCGCTCTTTAACGATTGCAGCCAATCAGATCAACGGGGAGAACCAAGCTGACATCTCCATAGGAAGCCGCTGACTCGCTATGAAGTATCATCCCGTGTAAAAGCGGTGTTTATTTGCCAGCACAATCATAATCGCCCGGTAATCGCTATTGACATTGCCTACAGGGCTGCGGAGTCGGAGTAGGAAGGAATTTCAGGTGCAGTCGTAGTTGGAGTCCGAGTCGGAAGGAATTTTTAGGTGGAGTCGAAGTCGCAGTCGGTAAAAATGTACCGACTCCGACTCCGACCTCAGTCTAAAATCTTAACTAGATACTCCAACTCCAGAGCCCTGATAGCTACAGTAACCATTAGGCTTATACTTAAATATAGGTTGTAAGTCTAAAAAGGAGCCTCATGATTCAGAGGTGGTGATGAAATGTCTTACAGGTTTACCATTATTAATGCATATTAAGCTTTTATGAACGAGTCGGAGTTTTAAAAATCGAGGAGTCGGAGTCGGAAGTTCTAAAAATCGAGGAGTCGGAGCTTTTGTGTACCGACTACACAGCCCTGATTGCCTACACTCATCTATTGCCCATTAGTTCGGGTTATTTCTTAAAAAGGGTGGAGTTTAAGAAAGATTTCGTCCTTAATAAGGGCTGAGTAAAGGTGTTAGATGACTTGTTTTGATGGAATCAAATTTTTGTACGTCTGTTTTGTGGTGAAGGACCCCGCAGCAGATGCTACGGACGCACCGCAGCCTTGCGGCTGATTGTGCAACCCTGTGATGAAGATGATCAGTTTTTTTTTTTTGTTTTTCCGTGTAATGGAGCACCGGTGGAATGAAAGTGACAGCAGAAAACCCAAGTACTCGGGGGAAAAACCTGTCCCACTGCCACTTCGTCCACCACAAACCCCCCATGGGCTGACTCGGGATCGAAACCAAGCCTCCGCCGTGACAGGCCGGCGACTAACGGCCTGAGGCACGGCACGGCCAACTTTTATACTTTAATAGCTGACACAAAGCTGTTCCGTGCAACAAACCACTGAAGGTTTTGTAGTAAATGAGCCATACACCGAACACTTCTCATTTCAGAATTACGTCTGCCATTTTATCTCCAATAACGTCAACTTCTTTATGGAGCGAGAAATTTCCTGCACACGGACGAGTATATTCAAACATGAGTTTTTTTTTAAATTTATCCTCCTATAATCAGAACTCGACTTGAGCAGGTTGTTTATGTAACATGTTGCGTTTTATTCTTTTACGTTTACTATGAAAGCCAAAATGTTTATTACCAAATGCGCTGGACAATACAAATATCTCCTCATTTAAAGTAGGCGGTCAAAGTATGATAACGATGGGTTTTCTCTCAGCAAATAAGGTACTTTGTGTTATTATGAGTTACGTCCAATAAGCAGAAGGTTCGCTAGGTCACAAAAATTAAATGGCAAGTTCTTAATTACCACGTTAAAAGCAAATCACTTATCTCACCGAACTGTCGCTATTTTTCAAGACCGCGATCGCCCTTAACGTACTTGTCCTATTTGGCATGAACTTGGACATTTAATCGTACCAGAAATCGCGTTCTTTCATCCTCAACCGTTCACGAACATCCATATCCACTTCCTCCCGTCTAAAGAAAGAGCATAAAATTCGACGTTTCGAAATTTATCTTTCAAATCTTCAACGCTTTAAAGAATAAAGAAGAGAGTTCCTGGAATATACGGCAACAGAGGACATGCTTGCACCATTCGAATCCTCTAATAACATGAACTGTAATGCAGTAGAAACACGTTAACTTTACCCATAATTCAAACATTCGGTCCTTTGTTCTGGGCGCTGAAGTAATGATTGGGAGGTCGTCGATTTCACAGAAGTGAAAGTGGCTGAAGAACCCAATTTCTACCGCAAAGGAATATTTAAACTCTTGGTAAGATGGGAAAAATGCATCACTCTGTTAGGGGATTGTGTGGGAAAATAACACCTCAGTGCAATAAGCGTGGTATATCTAACACATTACTCACTGAATATCTTTCCTATAACAGGAATAAGCATCGTCTTCAGAGGACATGTTTAAGTTAGGAACTGCAACCACAAGAGCATCACATCCACTTGAATGTGCCTGTGAAACTCAACAAGCAACTTCAAGCCATTATATCTTCCCAGAAAATTACCTGAATCAGGAGAACAATTTTGTCATTGAGCTATACAGATCATCTGTTTCACCTCGACAGAGAATGGTGGATGACATACAGGCGTGCAAACATGTGCTCGCGCTTCTGTTGGTCTCCATGAGTGGGCTATGTTTGGGGAACTGATGTATTTAACCCTTTAAAGACCAAGCGCATCTGTTTTATATAAGGACTCAGTGCGCACCGCGCTGTAAACACTCTCCACTTCGGTTATAAAAACCAGTCTCTTAATGTTTTATAAGGCAAAAGTTGCTGTTTGTTCTGAGATCCGTACAAAACACATAAACGCAATGTGGGCACCACGTAGAATTTTTTAATGTTAAACCTGGTCGTATGTAAAGTTACCGCTAGGCTTTAAAAGGTTAAACTACGCACATTCTATGAATTAAGGAATAAAGGGTCATTATTTTATTCGACAAATGTCGCTTTCACTTCCCGTTGCTCGCATATAGTATAGACCATAGAGGCTGAGTAGCCCCACATTAATGCTCGAATAACGGCCGCAAGTGACAAACGATACTGGTTACTTAAAGTAAAGAACCTACATAACGTTACGAGCAATCACAAAAGCTGTACGAATAAATACAGCACATAATGAACTTCAAGCGGACAGTTATGTCTGTAGTGACCGGGAGAAAGATCATAAAATTGGTCTACGGTTTGTGCCTATAAACTACCTGCTTACAGCTGCAGGAAAAATAAGGCAATTGTAACACGTCCAACGACCTTCCAATAGTGATTAAAAAATAAAGCGCCAAACTGAACACTGAAAAATAATTCAGCTTCATTCGACGTGAGTGTCTGCAGGTACAAAACTGATAAAATGACGAATACCTATTGAATCACTGCAAGTAATGAAGGGCAATCTTGCTGTAAAAAATAATATTCTCAGGATCTGAAATACACAGAACACGTTTCGACACAAAACTTATTAGCAAAGAAGATGCAAATTCTTGCCATAAAATAACATGCAATTATACAGACAGAAAAGAATCTCCAAACAAGACTGCACTTAATCAGTCTTAAATGTCACTGTAGTATAATACAGTCAATAAATCTGCAGTTCGCACTGTCCCAAATATGAAGCACAATCATTTGATTTTTCGACGATTTCATTATTCAGTCTGGAGAAAAATGCTTATCTGTTCACAAAGAAGGGCACTCTTGTATTTAGATCCTTGTCTGCTAATTATATTCAAATAAAATTAAAATTGAAAAAGATCGTGAAAATGACAATATTAATCAGAACTTTCGTAGTTCATTCTTTGCCACTGCATATCACTATACGATATTTCATGCACAAACTAAAGCTAAATAATATACAATAATTTAATTTCAACGAATTCTATCCAAAGCACCAGCTAGTCTAGTCAATTACTTTACTAAACCAGGTAAAATTAATTTCGTGTGGTTTCATTACTATTTTTGCGATGACAAATTGAAATATATTTTCTTCGATTTAACCCTAAAGGCAGTCTCTATGAATACTGCGTGCCGTATTTTGTACAGCTTATGCAAACGCCTGATTAAAAATTCGCGCTACATAAATTCTGTCCCTTGAACATACCCAATACCTGAAAAGCAGGAGAATGGTCAACAAGTTGGACATAAAATCGCCTGTTTTGTACTATTATTAACATACAGTATTTAGCAAATTGTAACTGCTGTTTCACCCTTTTTACGCAATGCGAGATCGTCCAATGACACATTAAATTAATTCAAAAGCAAACTAGCATAGGTGTACATTAGAACAGGGAAGAAATTTATGACGTCACCAATAATAACAATTTTCTTGGCAATATAATTCCAAATGCTGCCAACACGCCGTCGCGAATATAAGGACAGAACTGGAAGAAGACGTAATAGACACAAAAACACATATTGACTCCGGCGACTTTATATTAACACCTACTGAGGCAGAAGTGGCAAGGATTACGAAATGAAACGACTTTATATTAAACGTGTATCGAAATAACCCTTTAAAGACGAAGCGTATCTGTTTTATATAAGGACTCAGTGCGTACCGCGCTGTAAACACTCTCCACTTCGGCTATAAAAACCAATCTCTTAATGTTTTATAAGGCAAAGGTTGCTGCTTGTTCTGAGATCCGTACAAAACACATAAACGCAACGTGGGCACCACGTAGAATTTTTTAATGTTAAACCTGGTGGTACGTAAAGTTACCACTACGCTTTGAAAGGTTAATAGATGATTCGCAGACCTCCTCAATTTGCAAAGGACCAGTATCAACACTGTTAGCAAGCCCTTGCATGAACATGAAAATTCTCGCAGTATCAGCGATGATACCACCGGATCAGACATCTCCCACCTCTTCCCTGTTCTTGTCCTACTCTGATGTGTGACAAGCTCTATGCCATTATTTTGTGAACCTAAGTGGCAATACTCCTTTAAATAAGAATGGGCAACATGGCATACTCCCCTGATTTCAGTGTATATTCAAGAGACTACAAGCCTGAAGGGTTAAATCTGCTTGTTACTGTGTTCAGATATGCTTACCACAGCTGACAATGTACATTACAAGTCAATCCGGAATGCTGACACTTACCTGCAAAATAGAAGACAGATTATTAGTCCTATCAATAATGCATACAGAAATTCATGTCAACAATACGGATATGTCAGTGAGAGCTGAACTTAATAAAATATGGAAATCAGTGGGCTGTGGTTCAGTCCTTGGTTATGCAAGATCGCCGAGAGGTCATGTACCAACAACACAATGGCAAAGTGGGTAACAAAGGTAGGAGCATGTCAAACATTCACCATGAGCGGATGGAACTCCTGTGTCTCTCTGTCATTCACTGTTTACTCATGTGGGTAGGACAGCAGACAGCAGACATCGTTGGGAACATGTTGTGGCAAACCCGGACAGTCTTCACACCTCACATTCTGGCGGATACAGGATTTTCGTTTTAACAACCAAAATTTTGATTGCATCGGACTGGTTTGCCATTTTATCTAATTTCGGTGCAACAGTTTCGGATGAGGATGTTAGAAGCACTCAACTTCAACACGAGTTCGACCCTCAGCTACACATTTTTAGTGAAACTTCAATTTAAATGAATTGTTGTTAAAAGGACAAGAGCATTACACAACCAACGAAATCAACAGATCTTTATCAAAAGGCATTTTCACCCAATGAAGCCGTCAACACAGGCTTGTGTTCAGTGATACGTACACGGGTGTTTGTGGTCATTATTACACATGTGACAGCAAATAGATACACTGGATCCCAATTCGAGTGATAAAAGTGAATGGATTACTTTAGGAGATAATAGAGAGATTATACTTGCAGGATTATCTGATAGTACACTGTATTAGGATGTTGGACATCTATGCTCTTGTCTGCGTTGCTGCAAACAGATGCCGCGAGTTAAGGTCTGCAACCGTCACGTATGAGACTGGTACGTCAGAACGACCGTCACATTTAGAGCGACTGAGATATGTCAGGGCATCTTTCCACACGCTGCAGGTTGGAAAACGCAGCAATAAATAGGATCATAGTTGAAACCATGTACTAATTTGCATTCACGTCCCATACACGCCTTCATGGTGTGGTGCTTAGGCGCAGGGATACATTAACGCTTTAAAGACGAAACGTATGTTTTATTTAAGGACTCAGTGCGTACCGTGCAGTAAACGCTCTGCATTTCGGTTGTAGAAAAGTGTGTTAATGTCGTATAAGGCAAAAGTCGCTTGCACTGCAGTGCAAACCGGGACCACAGGAAGTTCACGCCTCCAAAAACAATGCAGTACACAGTCAACAGCACAGCACATTCTCGCTCAACTATAAAGTGCAAGCTTAGTATAACGATAACAAAAAGTTCTCCCTGAAGATGACCCAGCAGGGTCGAAACATGTAGGAGTGTGTTACGATTGATGATAAAACTCTCTTAGTGCATTTGTTGGTGATTAGTGTTTTTGTATACTTAAATCCGTCTGTCATCTCATTTACCTGCACCTAATCGATCAAACGGAAGAGACTTAATAATTTTTGTACTTTTTCTGATGACGGAAGCAGAGCCAGCTGACGAAAGGTTCAGGTGTTTTTAACAAAAATGTGATGGTGCTAAATGCCAAATATGTCTCACCTTAATTACACACCACTGTCACGTGTCTTTAGATATATTTTGAAATATACTATACTACACTACACTACACTATACTGTACTGTACTATACTATACTATACTATACTATACTATACTATAGTATACTATACTACACTATAGTATACAATATTATACTATAGTACTTCTACAGCCCAAATTCCTTCTTGAGAAACTTATGGCCGCTTAGCTACTGAAGAAGTCATATTAATTTCACACAAATTTAAATTTCGTTGCTAAATTTGCTTAAATTACAAGCGTGTAAATAAATGCAGTAATAATCGCAAAGTTTAATCCAGGAACCAATGGTTTATGGAGTATGAATATGGAAGTTCAATCAGTGATTTGCTACTGCCGTTAACTCCACTTGCATCATTCATCTCCACGCTGCATCTAATCGTTGAAATCTTCACTGTAAATCTATGAGCTGGATCATACATGTATCCCGAATCACGAAGAAAGCTTTATAGGCCTGCTAGTTCAAACACATCACGCTCAAATATGTCCTCTCTTTTCGGTCCTCTGTGTTTCCTTCGACCCCCATCTAGGACACCTCTCGTGTTACTATAAGGTCCCATGCCAATTTCATTCTCATTTGGTACACTATATCTCCATTAGTTGAGAACGTGTGCTATGTCAGACGGAATCAGTCAATATCACGTCACTGAATGACCCCCAGAAATCTATAAAACAAATAATCGGAGATTCAAGTTGCGCCCTGCGTCAATAGAAGGAATTATGCAAGTCACGCAGTGTTAGAAAGCAATAGCATTTCTAGTTTGATCTGACAAAAAAAAAATATATGCGTATAAATCTTCAATCAGGATGACGTGTGGAATGATGAAGGGGTGTAAACGAGGGTCAAGGACAATAAGTGAAGCACGAGAAGATGGAAAGATCATAGAAATAATGATCTTCTGTCCATTATGTGCTTCAGGGAAACGAAGAAATAAGACAGCTGTAGTGCTGTCCGGTATTTAAAACACCAACCAATGCTGTTGTTGCATAACAGATGATTCAAAGTTAATATGATCCAAGAACACTCATATTTGACCGTAGCAGAAGTCAATCAACTACTAAAAATATTTCACGAAAGTTTCAACCCATAATGACCTGATTTCAATATGAAGTACCACCATCTTTTCAAAATGCCAAGTTTTTAAGCCTTAAATCCACGAAGTTTTGCAGTAGTTCCTACCCAATGAGTGATCAGGCGGTTAACAAATCGTATAACGATAGTAACTTTTGAACAGTAAAATTAATCTACATTACGTATGTAACGATCGGGTTCTTAACGCGTGGAGAACAACGTCTGTAGGCATTAGACAAGTACAGTCTGTGAAAGTTGTATAGGAAAATAACTATTGTTTACCATAGGGCACTTATAAATAATACTGTGTGGGTAAAATACGGAGTGTTTAGTGTTAAACCCGACAGTACCTACACTAACAGCCAGGCTTCAAAAGAGTTAATACTTCTAAACCTCAATGACAACGGTACGTTCCGACAGAAGTAACACTCTTAAGACCTGCACTTTTCCCATGCAGTCTTATTATGTGTTTTGTTTAATTCTTAGAGTAAACAGCCAACATTTCCTTACACATGATTAATGGATTTCCTTTCATACTGGAGACACATTTTAACTCTGTGAGAGTAAAAAATTGAACTTTTACACACGATTTACGTTAATTTTGGCTTTTAAGTTATTCATGATATTAACCATTCCTTACGGCTTGCACATCCGCAGTTAAATTTTTCAAAGCGTCAACAACACAGATAATTTCAGATGTTTATTTAAAAAGAAGCGCTAAATGAAATCTGAGTAAATAAATAATACGAATTATGACTGCATGTGTAGGCTGTCTACTAACAGTGGGAAACAATAACATGCAGCTCGAAACACAACACAAATTTTGCTTTCTGCTGAAGACATTTACAGTTCCACATACCTACTGTCACTGATATTTTGTCCTTTTCTTGTGAGTCATTAACTGACTGCGGACACGTATGATTTTCATATATTATCTCAAAATGTCTAATCGTCGCCAGGTTTGTAGTTGTTGCCTTACAATATTTTACACAATACGTGAAGGTATACTTATGCTACCGTCAAATCAATTTTAAATTCCCAGCTTCAGTGTTTCGTCAGTTTATCGCCATTGCGCCGACAACTAAAAAAAGTCCATGGTCGCCATATTGTTATTTTGTATTTCCCAATAAAACTACCGCAACGCAAGCCTCATAGTCTTCCACTGAATACTGACAAGTTCCCGTGTTTGCCATGTTGTCGTTACTGATTGTAAGAAATGAAAAAGTATGACGCTGGAGGTGTGAGGCATTAGCACAGAATTCATACAACCTTACTTTAAAATCAGTCACGCGGTTCGAAACGTGAAATAGGACACACACATACACCCTCTCTCTCTCTCTCTCTCTCTCTCTCTCTCTCTCTCTCTCTCTC
>BLKM01006607.1:1669274-1699274 GCA_013340265.1 Coptotermes formosanus
ACACACACACACACACACACACACACTCACACACACACACACACACACACACACACACACACACACACACACACACACACACACAGACACACACACACACAGACACACACACACACACACACAGACACACACACACACAGACACACACACACACAGAGACACACACGCACACACAGACACACACACACATACACACACACACACAGACACACACACACAGACACACACACACAGAGACACACACACACACACATACACACACACAGACACACAGACACACACACACAGACACACACACACAGAGACACACACACACAGAGACACACACGCGCACACACACACACACACACACACACACACACACACAGAGACACACACACCCAGACACACACACACACACACACACACACACACACACACAGACACACACACACACAGAGACACACACGCACACACAGACACACACACACACACACACACACACACAGACACACACACACAGACACACACACACAGAGACACACACACACACACATACACACACACAGACACACAGACACACACACACAGACACACACACACACAGAGACACACACACACAGAGACACACACGCGCACACACACACACACACACACACACACACACACAGATATGGCGAAGGTAACAGTCGCTTTTCGCAATTTTGCGGACTCGCCTAGCAGTGCGACAGGATTAATACTCGTAAAAGAAACCATAATTAGCCTTCAGAACACTAAAAGCAATTACATTAAGAGATCCAGTTTGTACATCACTGAGAATATTCCTTTCAATAAAAAGGCCAATCACTTAATGTGGCATAAGGAAACAATTATTCACTGAAGAATCATATGGAGCACATAAATACACGGTTTTAGAAAAATACAGACTTTTAAATTTACACCTAATGGTACACACATTAACCACTATTCCTTAAAGGCTCAACAAAGCATTTTATTTAACTGTATATATATGTTCTACCGAACAGATGAATTCGCACTTCCTTGCCGTGTAACTTTGCGGTATCTGGGACATACACACTGCTATAGGGTAGATGAAGTTTGATAAAAACCGGCCCCAGAAAATCCTCCTGTGTGTTTCGTCATTATCTCGTCTCATTTTTCACTGCGGCCATCAACGTTCTTTCCCTGATCCATAATGTATAGGATAAGTACGTGGGCGCAAACAGGTCTACGCCATATATTAACACTCATATTTTGGTCACGGACTAATCCGCTGAAGATGTAATAAATTCAGGGACAGGATTACAAAAAAAAAAGCCGGTGGGATTAAAAAGGGGACATGTGAGCTCCGAGTTTGTACAACTTACCGAAATTTTTATGTCGTGAACCTGAGGCAGGATCCTCAGGGACTGGGGTCCGAATTTCAGAACCAGAGTTCCATTTCCGATGGGTTTGTGGCAGAAAGAAAGCAGTGATGTTAATGACTTAAGATCTAAAAAAAAGTACATAATTTTTAGTATATGCGGCAAAGGCATGAGCAAGCACACACATATATATATATATATATATATATATATATATATATATATATATTCATATATTGTGTACCGGATTAGAACTGGGCATGTTAGTGGTAAATCAAATGAAGCAGGCGGCACAGATATGGCCCTTTCAGAAATAAGTAACTTACACCTGAAAAATATTAAGTTGAAATGTGATAAAAATACCAAAATGCAAACTAGTGACAGGTATTACAGATGAGGTATCTCGGTGGCTAGCAACATACTTCGAAATATTAAAATGATTCCTCCATTTAAAACCCATTACTTTCAAGATACAATAGGAGTATTTTCCGACATTTCCTTCTTGCTTTTGCCACAAACCATCCAGACTTGGCTTGCTGGAATGTACGCGGTGGCATGCCGAATCATGACGTCAAATATGCAGTGGATTTGGGGCATCGCAGGCCTACATGGGAACCGTAACTGTGATTTCAGAAACTTTAGCCAACCTTAACAATATCCCATATGACTTAATGTGTTCCATGTCCGTGCACTGTATCATACGAAATAATAAACACCAAATGATGCACTAAAATATACAAAATCTTTATTCGTAAAAGTCTCCTACATGTTTCGACCCTGCTGGGCCATCTTCAGGGAGAAAAGTCTGGATACACTATGGTTGCGTTTATACAGTTAAATGTGAATGTTCCCGAGGTTTCATCCTCCGTTTGAGAGGTGTCGTGTACTGCCCGCGGTCTGTCCTCCGTTTGAGAGGTATCGTGTACTGTCCGCGGTCTGTCCTCCGTTTGAGAGGTATCGTGTACTGCCCGCGATGAAACGGAGGATGAAACCTAGGGCACATTCACATTTAACTGTATAAACGCAACCATAGTGCATCAAAACTATTCTCCTTGAAGATGGCCCAGCAGGGTCGAAACATGTAGGAGACTTTTACGAATAAAGATTATATATATTTTAGTGCATCAGTTGGTGTTTATTATTTCGTATCCCGTATGACTTTTACACTATTTTATTTTGAATGCAGCTTTCGGAAATTTGAAACTTCACAATTTTATTGCAAGAAAGAAACACAATCCGTTTATGTGCCGCACTTTTCTCAAGATACACTAAATGTCTTCTGATTCATATCAAGCAATGGTACAAAGTGCATCAAACATACCCACGCAGCCGAAACGATAAAGCGATGAACAGAAGAAACAACTTGTTACTGTGACTCAAATGAGTTGTTTGCCTTTAGATGACAATTTAACCCGTTTAAAGCCAGTGGTACCTATATTTATCGCCCGCTGTAAAATTATAAAACTGTGTATTTCTTCTACACAGTGTATTCATGCGCTTCGTACGCTTCTGACACTGAATACCGATTAATTCCCTAATAACATTAACAGGGTGATCCTTCTAATGCAGACAGATTGTATTCTATGTGACGTAGGACTGAAGTTTACTATAAGCTTAATTCAGGATGATTTCAGCCCTCCCAGCGCTATTATAACCCCGCCATAACACAGCCTTACAAATGTGTGCGCCCCTGCCCAAGATAACGGACCAACGACCAACATGCTAGACAAACTTGGCAAACTTAAGACCAACCAAATGCACAATTTTCAATTAATTGTTTTATTTTTATTTATCTTCCGACATGTTTTCGCGAGCTGCCAATTTCAAGGAGGAATATATCAATTTTATTATATAAACTCTTTAAGATGTGCTATTCATGCTACTAATTAAAACCTGTTAATTTGGTTAGTCTTAAATTTACCAAACATTAATTTAATGCATGGGAATGAACACTATAAAACTAGATAGTCAAGCTTATTGCAACGAACCTAGTTGGAATCCTTTCAGTTTGAACTCCGTCGTTTGACGTTACGTGCCACTGTAAGGAGACATACTGAGTCGTCCTGACAGCCGTTTGCTTTCTACTCTTACACATTTCAACCAATAGGGCTCTACGTTCTACTAATCTCAGGCATGACGATGCCGTCAGCTCCACGAGTTCTGTGTTTAGACATTCGACGTATTTTCGTCCCCCCCCCCCCCCGACACATGTAATAATAGTTCCGTATTTCACTCACTTTTGTTATTTTTCCTTCCCGTACTTCTTTTTTAACATTTCCCTGAGTCCGGTCACCCTAGGTTTCTCCCACGCACGTCCTCTGTTTATTTATTGCTGTCGCCTTCCCTTCTTTTCTTCTCACGCCTTCAAACCCCCTCTTGCCCCCCTATATTTCACAACGGTGAGGGAAGAAAGAGATGGTCTGATGGCTAATATGTATTCAGAGTGAGATAGAAACAGCAGCCAAGTTCTGAGTGTAATTTATTATATTCTCTCCACTTTTCTCGCCTCTTTTCCTTTCTCTTTTTCGTGCTCCCCTTTCTGATTAAGCCTAGAGAAAAACTAGACCTATCTTCACTTTACTCGAAAGGGAGAAAGCTCTATGCAACTTTCACTTTCCCGTCCTGAAGTCTTAGTGCTTTGGTTACTACAGTAACATTATTGCCAGGTATCTCTCTTGTAGCAGGATTACATCCAAAAAGTCCCTGTGATTTTGCATGACAACCTTCAGCGTGAGTCTCACAAACCTTACGGTCTCTTTAGTCAGTCACATGATTGCAGCTACAAGGTAAGCAGACGAATACTGGCACGCCCACTGATCTGACGCAGAAAAGCACCGATCTACGCGCAAACGACATCCAGTACCCTCCTGACTTGTGACGTCAGCCTAGGCTCGTTAACGTTACCTGCGCCTGGGGCTGGAGACTTTGTGGAATTAATCCTGCTCTACCTCTGTACGATATGGCTAACAAACATTTTGTTTCGTGTATCAGCTACCGCCATCCTTGAAATGTTCGAAGTTATGAAGATGTTTAATATTATTTTCTTTACCAATCTATTTGTGGGCCCTGAAATTTCTACACTGAGTCAGTTAAATGAAGTTCAATCACTCACATTCTATTACTCCAAGACCAGTTTTAATAGTAAGGACGAATTGATACTTTGATCTTTCACGTGGCCTTTTTTTCTAATTTGTTTATGGATCAACATTTCGAAAAAATTTCTCATTCATGCCTTTCGTGTTAAAGGTTCCACATGTTCCACGACTCCTGACAACCATAGGTGGACAGTACATTATAGGAACTTGTCACTGCATAATGTTCTGCACGCCTGTTGTTACTTCAACTCTCCTACGTACTTCTTCAGAAACGATTTGTTTTCGATACTTTCCCAATTTACAAACAACTGAATTGTAAGAACAATCAAGAACAATGACTCAAATACGATGTCCTCTCCACAACAACAAAGCCAACATTCTTTCATTTCTGCGGAGAAAAGTGCAAAATATTTGACAGGCGGGGACACCGTCACCGATTCTGCAACTTCTCCGCCATAAGTGTGATGCGGGTCAGTCTGATGGATATACACAGGGGAGTCTCCCTACTGGTCGTCAGAACGCACAGCACTAACGCACTCACATGCATACGCGCGCGACTCAGCTTCTCGAGGTACCAGAATAGGATCCCGTGACCGGCAACATGGAAAGCTTTTTTTTGCGCCGTTCTTCTGAGCAACCCCAGCCGCGTCCTGCTCCGTCCCACCCCATCATAACCTTGGGCGTGAAGTGGGAAATGAGTTAAAGCTGCGTGACCTATTAACCTTGAGATTTGATAGACGTTAACTGTTAGCTTCGAGAGCTTCATGATTTGCACACCTCACGAAATATTCTTCTCTTTTTCTGTGGCGCAATAGCCCAACTTGGGCATAGGCCACCCCGTTTTGATGTTTCTAGATCACATGCAATTTGCAGACAGACCAGGTAGGATGCCTCTGAACGAGTGGTCAGCCCGTGTGAGAGACCGCTACCTACACACCACACAACAAACAGAACAGACAAATATCCATGCCCTCAGTGGGATTCGATTCCGCGATCCCAGCAATTAAGCGGTCGCAGATCTATGCCGTAGACAGCACGACCACCGGAATTAGCCACTAAATATCCTTAGGGTGATAAAGCCGATGAGGATACGGTGGGCAGGGTGTGTAGCACGTATGGGAGAGAACAGAAATGCATAAACAAATTTTTCGCGGCGATAAAAGGAAAGAGACTATTTGTTAGATCTACCAGTAGATGGGAGGATAACATTAAGTAAGGACGATTGGTGGGCTCTTACCAACACAGTAATAAATTTTCAGGTTCCATACAATTCGGGGAATTTCTTGCTTATTTGAGGACTTTAGGAGGGCAGGTCCATGAGTTACAGCCATGAGCTTCATACCACGGCCAACTTTACACATGGTACCAACTGCATCAACATAGGACGGCCACAGAATGGTCACGACGCAGTGGAAAAGCCTGATCTTTCATCATCATCGCTGAGGTATCCGTCACTGAATAATCAACAATGTAATCAGTTAATTTAATTCTGATATAGTACTGGTTTCTCTTACACTGGCACGATTCAACTGTAGGAAGACATATTGTAAATATTAAGTTGATCATGAAAGAATTATGACAGTGCTTGGTGAAAAGACGAGGAACTAAAAGTAATTATTGGCACAACGTAGCACCAAACAAACTGCATGCCCGTTCACCTGCAGGTCCTTTGGAACAACTAGGATTCTACTTGACATTTCTGAAGAAGTGTTGCTAAATCACATGTTGACACTCAAACGCGCTGACAAAATGTGACGTTCGACCACAGTTGATATTACAGCCATACAATCACACGCAACTCACTGCGACAATATCGTGTTATCATTAGGCATGTGAGGGACGTCATCACCAAAGGACTGCATTCTATTGTTTATGACGGGAACTGTATTAAAGGTTAAAGGTCGTAATTGGTTTTTATGTGGACGTACACTAAATAATTTTACATTTTCTCCAAACTTTATATAAAAGGAGAGTATGAAAAAATATTTTACATTAAATCTCAACAATTATTTCGTAACCCTCTTTAGGAGTTAATGTGAAGCAATAGGTTAACTGCTACAAATTCTTGATAGCTCTCTTCTACATATATATATATATATATATATATATATATATATACACGTAGTATATATACACACACATATATACATATATACGGTATACACACACATATATATACACACACACAGTATGTGGTGTTGTCTAACAGATGGCCACAGCATGCAGAAAATTCTAGATCACTTTCAAGGTCACTCCTCATAACATGCTTACCTTTAACGCTTTTTCCAGTACTGATCTTCCTCTTAAGTGACCTTAAGATCCGTAGTTTATATTTATACATACATATTTATGTACGTATTTATTCATCTTGTATTCTTCTGTGGAAGCGTGGTGGTACGTGGGTACAGCAATGCTGTGGCTCTGCACTTAACTTACGCTGCACATAAAATCTTAAAGGGAGTTACAAAATTAGTTTTGGGTTTTAACAGAAAACCGGTTTTCATATGCTGCCTAAATACAAATTTTGCGAAAACCTAAAAATGTTAAATATAGGTGTACATAATAACCAATGTTAGCATTTAACCTTTAACCCTTTAAAGACGAAGCATATCTGTTTTGTCTCAGTGCGTACCGCGCTGTAAACACTCTCCACTTCGGTTATAAAAACCAGTCTCTTAATGTTTTATAAGGCAAAAGTTGCTGTTTGTTCTGAGATCCGTACAAAACACATAAACGCAATGTGGGCACCACGTAGAATTTTTTAATGTTAAACCTGCTCTTATGTAAAGTTACCGCGAGGCTTTAAAAGGTTAATATGGTTCTTTTCACGAACAGGAGTAACGCATTGTATTGAGGACAAAGTTACTGATAGGCCTGAAAATGACACGAGCGTGTTGAAACGCGTTGCGTGTGTACTGCGTGTTTGCAATATCAACAAAGTTGTATCTTAGACAAACATACAATATTAACTGAAAGTACATGACGCAGAAATATCTAGATTATAACAAAACTGGTCATACGCTGCTGACAATCAGAATAAGGCCTCAAAAAATTTATAACCGTAGTGTAATGACCATTATATGGTAGAGAGTAGTTTAAGCAGGGCATTGTCTGTTTGCCAGGACATCTGTCAGTATTTTGCCTTTATTTTCCATGGAGATCAAACGGAAAATCTCATTTGCTAATGACAGGACCACTCAATGCCAGAAACAGATTGCCCTAAGAGAATATTTTGGTTAGTGTTATGTTTTCGCCACTGCAGTAAAAAATAACCTCTAGATGATACAGCAACACTGTTATACCATAAATCTTCCTTTACACTCTTCAAAGCAATCCGTGTTCAATGGCACAAACGTTCCTTCATCAAGAGCAAAATATGAAAACCAACGCAGATCAAGCAATAATGAGCGGAACAGCAGTATCTGCCGAGAAACCAGTGGTTCTTAACTTGAGGGCGTGAGACACCCTTCCTGGGGGTGCGAAGAGGGGCGCCAGACGTCCAAACCTGCTAAACTTTACTGTGAAAAACAGATATTTAATTATTTGTCTTTAATTTCTTAGCTACACTCTATCTTGGATTTAAATAACTAACGTACTCTTAACCATTTCTGGTCTGGATTCGAGAAGATTATGGAAACCTGAGGGGTTCAATTTACAGCAAAGTCTAAACCCAATAGGGTAAATTGTCGTTATTATTATTATTATTATTATTATTATTATTATTATTATTCGTTACCACCTTTTTGCAGGGTATTTACAATTATATACCTGAAACAAACCACATTTCTAGGGTATACAGTTTTGCAGCTATTTTGTAGTTATAATTCATGGCACACGTACTGGTATTTCCCATGTTCACTATTTTATACGTTTACATTAGTACGCTGCTTCCCAAGTACGTGCGCAGTGAATAATACGGCTGTTTTATGTAGTCTCTTGATGTCGCGCTTTCCCGGTATGTTGCTCAGGTATTTTCTAAATGACTTTGAGATGGTTCCAGTTACCCCTATTATCGTTGGTTTATTATTATTATTATTATTATTACTACTATTATTATTATTATTATTATTATTATTATTATATAAAGCGATCTCCCGGTGAAATTTTCGACTTCATAGCGTATACATTCAGTAAAATCGTGATACCAAATGTCCGTTAAAGACTACAATGTGTAAAGAGTGAATCAATGGAAGGAACATTTCTGACAACCGCATCTAGGGATAGACACTGTAAATATTTGAAGCTGAATTTTCAATTAATGTTCCTTCGGCCATGTATAAATACAAATAAACTGTGAGACAAAAACGCAGAAATTAGATATGCCCTTCTTGCCGGTGAGCAGTGGGATGCACAATTAGATACCATCAGCTTAAAAAGATCGGTGGTTAAACATTAAATGCTTCTGGCTTGCATAACAAAATTCAAGATTGCTGACAGAAGTGTACAAAGCAGTCACAGAAAAGGAGCAACTGAATCCCTATAGAAGCCCCTTCGGAAAACCTAATCATTAGGCTTCCGACGGCAAGAGCGGCCTCTTCAAATACAAAACACAGCTGCAATAAACCTGCAGGATTGAAATAACGAAGCCGGTGATAAAGGTGAGCAGAATTTCACTACGCCCATTCTTTGTTAAGTTATTGTATCTCTGTCGCATAATGAAACTACACGATGCAGATTGCTGTCAATTTATATGAATCAGCTGAACGTATCGGCTAGTTCTACTTACGTATTCCAACAGGTTAGTACAACTTCTACCACGTCATTCATGCCGATGATTATAATGCCGCTGCACACAGGCAACTCAGAGGTGTCCGTAAATGGACGGTAATTACAGACCCTTCTCTCTTCAGAGAGACTGACTGGTGAAACTTACAATACTGTAATACGAAGCAGACGCAAGATAATATAGATACGGTTACTCCTGCTGCTTGAGTCTTTTCATGAATGAAGCTGGAGGCAAGCCACCCCCTCCCCCTCCCCCTCCCCCAAACTCCTCCCTCTAAGGTACCAGCTCTGACATTGCAATTAGTGAAATGGCAAGTTAAGATAGTAATACTTAATGGTTAATTGGCTCTCTCAAGACGCAGTAACTACTCTGGTAGTTGCTTCAGGGAAGGTTGGGGGAAGGAGACGTATAAAGGGTTACAGGATACAGTAACAATCCTTCCCTCATACCGCAGTCTATGCTAGAACCCACAGAAATGGATTAATTATTCTTACCAAAGAGTACAAGAGATGATCCAGTCTTTAACACCAGGCATGCTTCCAGAAGTTCCATGCCTTCTATTATCATTAATGCAATACAACATCCTGTTTCATTTTACAGCACTTCAGCTGGTACTCAGAGTACGCGGGAATTCCATTACTAAGTACACAGTTAATTCCTTTATGCGCCAGGTGCAAACTGCCTTCTTTCTTTCTCGCTTTCTTTCTTTTTTCTTTCTTTCTCTCTTTCTTTCTTTCTTTCTTTCTTTCTTTCTTTCTTTCTTTCTTTCTTCCTTCTTTCCTTCCTATCTTTCTTAGTTTCAGTCTTAACCTCTTTCTACCTACTCACCGTAGGTGTAGAGGGTTATTGTCGAAACTGATCACACTCAATGACACACACACACACACACACACACACACACACACACACACACACCACTGTCGGTAGGACTCCTATGGATGAGGGATCGGCCTGTCGCAGAGACCTCTACATGACAACACACAACATTCACAAGCGAGAGACATCCACGTCCCTAGCGGGATTCAAACCCGCAATTCCAGCAAGCGAGCGGCCGCAGACCCACACCTTAGACCGCGCGGCCACCAAACTGTCTTCACTGCATGAAATGAATACGTCACTTCCGCAACGCATTGTACGTCATCATGAGTCATTGTTCTATTCAGCCGTAACAACATAATTGGGAAGGGCTCAGAAATGAAGAAAGCACGAAGACTTTCAGTACGGGGGGCGGCAGATACTACTGCCAAGTTTTATAATTAGGTAACAATTAATGTCTGCGCTGAGCGCCGTTCCATCTAGGACTGGCGTGTCAAGCGTAAACAAAACTCAGTAACCCTTCTGGACTTAGGGGAATGGCGGGTGCGCTAAAATTAGAACCTGTACATATTACGTCAATATATGTGTCAGCATCTTTTGTCACGCACTGTACTTCACATGATGGTTGCAGCATCAACAAAACCAACGGGGCTAAAATGTAGCCTGCAGAGCGCAACACAGACACCCAGAAAACACGCGCAGTATAAGCACATTTACGAACACACCAGTCTCATCATTTAACTCTACACGTCTGAGTCAACACACTGCACGCAACGTAACACTCTACCTTCTGTCTCAGTGGAAGATCTATGTCTCGTATACGCGTAAGACTTTTCAGCCTACCCAATACTTAATAAAATCTGCCAAATATTTAGGAATGGAACTTTGGAAGCCCATTTTTCAGACACATTATATGTAAGCGGGTCATAATAGCAACCCGAACACCAGTGCTTGGAATCGGTCGCGTATTTATTTATTTTTTGCTGCCAAGTGGAATCTTAAGGGAATACAGTATAGTCTCACCCGTGCTACGTGGGTAGGGTATATCTAGGGAGCGAATTGAAATAAAACATTCCCTACCCCTACCTCGCTGCAACCACCGACTCCCTCAACATCGCCACCACCAACTCCATCTCGTGGCTTAAACTCCATACAGGCCTGATACCAGCTACGCCTTACACTCTTGGCAACAATTTCTATTCAGGTCTCCGAGGAAATCATTGGGAATGCAAGTAGAAAATTTATTTTGTGATTACCATTCTGCGTGATCTGACCTCCCTCCTCCACCTCTCCGCAACCCCTCAGCACACACACACACACACACACACACACACACACACACACACACACACATACATAGACACACATGTTGGTATTTGGTTGTCTTCTATTTACTCTCTCTTGGGATGGACAAAGCTGATACGATACGACTCAAAGCCACGAAGGTCTAGCTAACTTATTTCGCCCATCTCCATTTCTTCCCTCCCTTATATTACAACAGAAAACAGACAGACGTACAGAGAATATCAAAACAGATAAACAAAAAAAGAGTTTTTTTTTTTTCAAGTCATACAGCCCATAGTGGACTCAGTCTTCCTTCTAAAGTTCAGACCCCCATCTTCATAAACTTAGCTTCTTCCTCCCTCGGCGTCGACCAAACCCCCACACCACCCTTCTCTTTCCCTTTCCTCCCTCCAAGAATAGAACGAAAAAACTCATTTAAAATAAAGTGAAGGAAGCATTAAAGAAGCTTATTATAATGGCATAACCTTAAGCTCCCTACCCCCTTCCATCTGAGTCTTTCTTATTACTTTGCGTTTCCAGCAAGTAGGCCGCTGTCTGTCTGTCTGTCTGTCTCGTTTCCATTCCCTCTGCTCCTCGCATGATCTTGGTCCATTAGGCGCGCTAAGAATAGGAATGTGAACCAATTAGATCGAGGCTTATTGATTGGCTGGCTCTTTGACATCATTCCCTTTGTGAAAGTTTAAGGTTTAATGCACGTCTTTTTTGTATTCCGGTGGTGATATATTGTAACAGATCAGTACTCAGTCATGTCTACAGACAATGAATTTAGCAAAGCGGTCGATTGTATTTAATTTGCTCTCTGTTCCGTCTGTCGTGTGGATATACTCCCTGTGATGCTGAAAAGATTGAATGTTTGATGAGAAAGGCTGTCAAGTAAATATGAAATATACTTCAGTTGCACAAGACGTCTCAACAGTTTATTCCGAGAGTTCAAACATCGTTATTAAAGTCTGGCGGATATTTAGGGAAAGAATTTATAGGTTACTGCTCATCTGACATTATCGTTCTCACAAGAATATTTATAATCGCATTATTTATTGATGAAAAGCCAAAACTAGTATAAAAACGGTAATTCACTTCTGATTTCATGTACCCGAATACAGTCGTTGGTATTAAAACGTACGCCTAAACCTCAGAATGAAAGAATAAATGCGCTACCGATGTTGCCAAGAATACGTTACTGGCATTTTCGGACCCCAACCAGATTCAGGAATAGGTACCTGAGAATATTAGTTGCATTTTCTTTCATCAACCCCTTAAAAATACAATTCAGACAGTATTATACTTAACTCCTACTGTGCCGCAAACACACTCTGTCTCGGTTATAAAAACCAGTTAGTTAATACTGTACAGGAAAATAATCGCTGTTTGTTCTGAGATCTATATGGAATAAGTAAATACACCGTACGCAGAGTTCCTTGATGTCAGAGCATGTGTACATATAGTTGTCGCTGGGCTTTAAACTGCTGATACAGGCTACTATGCTGTAGGCTGAGAATTACTGCACTACTTGGCTCCAAACAGAAGCGACAAATTTAATAATAAAATATGATACTTTCAAAACAAAATTTGGATATCAAAATAACACATAAAGGCCTTATTTTACACCGCAGTTGTGTTCCTGAAACTGTAGGCATAAATAAAAATATTGAAATGAACCCGCCAAAGAGCGTTAAACCGAAAATGATACAGCGTAAAATTAAAATGGTAAGGGACGTTAGTGCGCAAACGCGTAGAACAAACGGGAGTAAAACAAGGCTTTGGTGCATAAAGATCAGACGGGCACTCCGATGAAGTTATGAATTAACAGACTGTGTTTACTAGTAGTTTTAAATTCTTGTGGTGGTTCAGAAAAGTCTCATGTAAATGTGTCATCAGAGGCAATTTTAGCGTGTCTTTAAATTTGCGGGGCGGTGAGATTGAGGACTCCGCTCTTCTGGGATACGGGATCGCGTCACTGGGTAATGAGTTCCCAACTTTTCGAGAAACATAGGTGAATGCAGTATGTTCCTTCCATGCGTTGCGAACCGATTAACGGTGACGTGGCGTCACGCCAGACAGGAACACACTCCCGTGAATGCAATCAGTGACGTGTACCAAAAACACAGCTGTCAGTGTTAACTTTACTGCGTGCTATTGACAAATGTTTTCACATGTAAAATCTACACGGTTTCTCTAATTAAAATTCTTCATAATGCGCAATGTTTTATTTCATAGCAGAACTTTTATCTCTGACGGCTAATAAAGTAGCTCGTCCATTGCGTTTATTATGCAAACGCTTCACAAAACGCTGGATTTGAAAAGGGGCATAACGGGCAATACATTCAGATTAAGTGGCCTGCTACACCCCATCTTACAAATACGTTCCCTGTACACCTCTACACAATTTTTTTTTAACTTGGCTACAGAAATAATAACAGAATTTTATTGTGTCACGTTATGGCGTGTGAGGCTGAACAAACACAGCCATTCCCGTAATACAAAGCAACAAAGGCAAACAACCCAAATTACTGGCAACGGTTTATCACAAATATTTTGCGGATTTCAAACAAATACCAATTTATATCTCGCAGTAACGGAAATAGGCCTACGTCACATTGTTCAGAAGATCAGTTAGCGTATTTCTGTGGCAATTTGGCCACTTGAAACAAAAGCTGAGCAGACAGAAAGAAATAAAAGCAAGAATTGAAGCATGCCCTTGAATTTGGACTACCCTAAGCTGGGCTGCTATATGCATCAAGTCAGTGTTGCGACTTCGCGGTAAGAGGCTGTAATCCTCTTACAGTCTCCTTGTCCACCTCACTCCACATTATGAACACCGCTATCTACTCATCACACTCTTATCTGCTATTAGCTGTTCTTAAATTTAAAATGTCATACCCTGTAAGTCTGTTGAAGTTGAAAGACAACCTAACCTAAACTTTTCAGCATACTGGCAGAGGAAATTCGAAATGAGTTGATTTATGAAATGTTATTGTTATACAAAAGTTGAGTACCATACAAATGTTCAGTTAATTTAACTAATTAATGACACTTTTAAACCTGTCCATAATCCATTTTAATATGCTACACACCAAGATGCCTTACGTTTTTGCTTGGAAGTAGATTCTGCAAACTCCCCATAATAAGCATTTGCCTAGCTTCGTTGGCTCAATAAAGTGTGCTACTAATTTAAAATAAAGTTGAAGCCTAATCAGCCCTCACTGCAATAATGTGACACGAACGTATCACAAGGGTCACCCTGTTCTCTCCTTCCCAGACCTGATAATTCTCCCCTACATGTAACGATAATCCTACTTTTGACTTTGACTGCTAGAGTCATGTCGAGCGCCCAAACCTAATTAACGTGTCTTTAAGCCCGTGCTGGTCCAGCAATTACAGAAGCAGCTTGCACCGTTAAACAAGTCACATCCGCTGTGGGTCACGTCCTCTGTCAATCAGGCGAACGAGGGGTTCTGACTGCTGAGGATATACGAGGCCTCTCGCATGTCATAAACGTGTACTTGTCACTATCAAAAACACAGATTCTTTGGAGGAACAGATGTCAGATTCAAAACACACTTTATATCGAACATTTACGGCACTGCGCACTGTTGCAAATACCCCCCCCCCCCCCCGAATCCAACAAGACAGGCAATGTAAGTGTAAACGCAACTTTGAGGCACGTTTCGCATAACCATTGTTGCAGTGGAAAAGCAATAAGTATTACAAATTCTGAGTGTGTGTTTGTAAGCCTTAGTTATCCAGCGGGCAAAGCGCATGCGCCCTATTAGATTGTCATATGTGGCCTGTCTGGCTGTACAGTACTCTTCCACATTATTTCACAAACGGAACGCTTTTCGGAAGAAAACTGTTGACAATAAAATGTGTGTTTTGGTTTCCTATACAAATTTTGTTTGAAATATTTCTGATCTAAAAAGAATTGAGCGAGATATTATCAAAAATGCCCATAGGTGTTTTTGTAAAGGACTCATAATTCTTGTCAGATTTTAAATAAACTTGAATTTTCTCTATAGATTTTCGAAAAATCCTCAAATATCAAGTTCAAGAAAATCTGTCTAGTGGCAGTAGAGACGTTCCATACGGACGAACAGACAGGTATGACGAGCTAATTGTTGGTCTTCGCAATTGTGCGAACGTGCCTAATAAGGATTTACAATGCGTGTCTTACAGACATCCTTTTGTCCTCCGACGTTTTGTCTCTGTCACACATTAACAACAGTAGCGTTCTTCCGCAATACATTTTTACTGCAGTTAACAGCATAAACAGAAGTTTCGTTTGTATTTTCGAAATTTAAGACAGAAATGCAGATGTTCTAGGTTCTTTCAGCATCTAAAATTTAAATTCACCATCATACGTATGCAATTCGCCAAAAAGAAAAAGAAAAAATCAGACAAGTTCTATGACTTAATATATATTTTATTTTATGCACCTTTATTCATATGACTGACCATTTTGTCAATTCGGAGTGCGAATTTATGTGAGTGACTCTACGCTTTTATCGGTATCTCTTCTTTTATTTGCATCTGGTGAAAACATCCATATTCCATATCGCAGTGACACATAAGTAAACGCGAGGAACAGAAGAATGTCCTGCAGGCCAGTTTCACACAAAGAAGTCATACAATGAGCAGCATGACTCGAGTCCTTATTCATCACGAACACAGGGACCAACGTTTTTATCGATTGTGCAATAAAGAAAATGTTGGCAGTGTGTCGGTGTGTATTTTCTTTGCCCATCCATCTCCGCTGCTGCAATGTTACTGCTGCAAGTTTTCCGGGGGATAACTCAGCTCAGGCCAAGCGAAGAGAAGCATTCCGGCAAATTAGGCACCCGGAGCGAGGGAGCTGTTTCCGGGGGCTGCAAGTGGCAAAGCGTGGAAGGGGTGGAGGAGAAGGGATGTAAGCTGGAGAGAGAGGGACAGCACAAGTTTGAAGACAGAGACGCTGAAACAATGGAAGGCAAAACTGTACACGAACAAAAGTGTATTGAGAAAGCAGCGAAAACGGGACATAATAATGTGTGGAGGCAGCAATAATGAAAGAGACGGAGGCACGATAAGCAAAAGCCTCCTTTATCTTGTAAGCATTAAGGTCACCACAGCCGTGACTAGGAGAATTTCAAGATTCTGCGATGTAACGGCGTGCAGTCTGGTACGAAGCTACACACGTTTCAAAGGATCGTTCCTCCGAAACGCCGATAAATTTCTGTCTGACTACAAGGCATCATATCCCAAAAGGTGGTTGCATTCGGTCATTTTTTCAGAAACTTTACAAAAGCGCACCATCTACTGAAGTCATTAAACATGCGATGAGTTACGGCAACGCGATTATAAATGCAGAATTTACGGGAATAAGTGAGGAAATGTTATTGAATGTTTTAATGCAGGTGACTGCAATCTGGCATTTATGGATGGTACGCCTGATAACAGTAGTGCTTGCCGAGATATGTAGCGAACTTAAGTGCATATTCTAATATGTATATAAATAAAGTTGGATTAGGCGGGAAAGAATTCTGCTTCGATTTATGAATTATGTAAACCATAACACGACAGCAGCTACTTCCAGAAAGGACAAGACCCAGTCCAAATCTTTGTTTAGATGGAGAATGAACAGCTAAATTCCAGGGTGAGATTGCAACCGGCCAGGGGTCTGCTTGTAAAGCGAACAATTTGTACGTGGGGACTGAATACAACAAATGAGTGCTCAAGACGCCAGGGATTTAACAAATAGGTTTCTGCGGAAGTTATCGCAATTCTTTTAAAACTAAGCGTTAATTAAAATCGATTAGGTGGCAGACAATAACATAAGAAGGTGAATGTGGTGGCCGAACTTCCTCATTCTATCAAAATGCAAGATTAATTCGTGGAACTAGATACTGCGTGTTCTCTCTTTAAGTTGGCCGAACTTCCTCATTCTATCAAAATGCAAGATTAATTCGTGGAACTAGATACTGCGTGTTCTCTCTTTAAGTGCTGCGCCTAATGCATCACCATAGAGAAACTCCACGCGGTCACACAGACATTTACGTGGCCTTTCTAGCTCATCAGTTTAGTATGAAAAGGGTGTTTTCACTTTTACCCTGAAGATGGAGGCAGCAGTTTGTTCTGCAGTGCTGATACGGAATTACAAGGTGTTATAAACCGGAATACCATAGCCTTAAGAGATTTACTTGGGTATGTGACGCACTGCGACCATACGTAATCCGACACAATTTCTAGCTACAGTTTATAACACCCTACTTTAGTATTCACAGCAGTTCTTACTTGAAGTTGCAATGCGGTTTTAACACTGTATCAACAAGCGGTTGTAGTTGAGACCCCATACAGGCGGACTGTCAACAAGAACTACTGAAACGGGAGTGGAACTGTAGAAAGAATTAAAACATGTATCTATAGCTCGAACAGTGTTGTAACCTCTCACGTAAGAACACACGAAAACAGCGGAATCCTTTCTTGTTCAAACACTATCCATGCACAAGGAAACGCTAAAGTGCATAAACCCAACAGTTCACCGTGTCGACATACTCCTGTCAGTTCAAGAATGGTAGAATTTGTGGCCGGATAATTCACAGCGGCCCTACACATTAACACTTTATTGTATACAGTACAGGCCGTTGCGGTCAGGTTTTGTTTAAAACACGCGATTCAGTTATTTATATTTTGACAACTTTAATGCCAAAACATGGAAACTGTATTGCAGGTTGGCACTGCACCCACCTGCCTGCTGTTAAAAGCACTACATGACTAAAAAGCTGTCAATATGATTAGTCCGCCGGAAAAATAATCTACGGTTAATTAATGATCCTACATTAATTGCAAATACGCCTCTTAAGTAAGTACACCATCGAGCATAAACATCTGGGTACGGTAACCCGAAACGTCTAAATTTGTGTCTGGTTTCGTCTTCGACAGACTGTTCGAAACCGTCCTCTAGTGTTCTGAGGATGGTGCATTACATTGGTGCATTTGGACGTTGTCTTATACAGATACAGATACACTAATAAGATTTTCAGGTGAGAAATTCTGTATACAAAATAGACCCCATGGACTGCGACTAGAAATGCTTTTTCTTTACGTGCTGCTTCAAAGTAATTCCACCTCAAGCCACCTTTTCTTTGTCTCTATCCTAAGATTCCGATAAATTCCTCACTGTAACCATATGAAAAGAAATAAATCGATGCAAGTAAAACAAGCGCTAATTTTATGTTATTCATATCCGTCCATATGATCAATACAGCAAAACAGATCCAACTTATGCACAATATTACTGTTTATTTATTTAACCTTTGTCTTTTAGTTCGTCGACACGTTTCGGCAATTACTAAGATGCATAAGATGTGCATTATGCACATCTTACGTAATTTGAAGTAGCCCCCTTGATAATGGCATAACTATTGCCGAAACATGTCGGGGAGGTGAACTAAAAGACAAAGGTTAAATAAATAAACAGTGATATTGTGTATAAGTTGGCTCTGTTTTGCTGCAAAAAAGCGCATTAAATTTTTACTCGTGTTTTTAAAGAATGAGTCCCAACATCGATAACATCCTTGTGGCTTTACACCTATTGAAGTGTTTGGAACTATACAATGTGTAGAAATAAACAGAACGATTTCTCAAGAACTGAACTGAAACGAGACGTGTGATATGACTACCTCACACACGCATCTCTGTACTCGCAACTAATTACGTTTCTGAATGAATAACAGAGATATCAATGGGAGGCTTGAGTTTTCTTTTCCCTGTTTTCATTTCCTACTACAATAGTTCATTAAAAATGTGTTTCAGAGGCTATTTGGTAAGCTATTAGGCGCCCTGATATCACTCCGCAGAGGGCCATTCGCTCACCAAGCCAGAAAAACATTACCGCGCATCCAGGTCACGGAGGTTACCGCGGACTGGAACGCTCCTACAGTGCAACATCATGCCCAGTGTTCGTGTTTACAAGGTACAGAGTTCGTGTCAGGTCGGTCATACGGTATCTCATAACAAACAATGCGAGAGTTTTGTAAGGAAAGGCGTACATTCCAACGTAAGTTGAGAAGGGGTTTTGTTACTATGTACACTTGCACGCATAAATATAGTGACAAGTATTAGCAACATCTGCGGCAGAGGCTTACGACGAAGTAGATCAGGTAGTTCAGATTTAATTCTAAGAGCTTCATAAAATGGGGCTATAGCACTTTTGTGACGAACCTTCAAATTCTCCGATCAGCCTCGCTGATGGAGCACTGCTAACGGAATCCACTAGCGCATCCCAACTATAAAGGGCGATTCGTGAACTCCAAGGTTAAAACACGCCGACACTAGATCAAATATTAGATTCTGTGGCGTGTTTCTCTACAATTTTTTAGCAATAAACCGATGTCTAGTCTTTTTAACATTACTTATAAAAAATTACGGAGCAATTTCCCACTTACATGCTGTATCAGTATTAACCTAATGACTAGTTTCCTGTGTGAAAAAATATGTAATGACACCTGAGCGTATTAGCTTTGACAAACACGAGTGAAAAAATGCGACTCTCAGCTTATACACATTAGGTGTTTGATTACAACCAAATCACAAATAATTCTCAAGTGAAGGCTATACGGTAGTAGCGCCAAATTCCAAACAAACGCTCTCAAATTTAAGGATGGTCAACAAATAATCAAGTTGATCGAATGTCACAAGAAATGTGTCCTAAGCTGCTGTGGTCCGAATGCTTTCAAATCGACAGAGAGGCGCGTTGCGTCGCAGATCCTGACTCGTACGTTGTCTCTGTGAGCTGGCTGCTGCGTTTCACTGCAGGGAGACAGCTGATCCGATATTTGTGGTTCTCGCGGCGTAGTTGACGGCTATATGTCCTCTGGGATATGCCACCATGTTGTCCGGTAAACATTTCCGAAGTTTCGTAGAAGACTACTGCCTCCGTCTTCAGGGCCTTAGTAGTGTAAAAGGTCTTTGGTTTACTGATAATTAATTATAGACGAATAAAATAAATTAACAACTTATTCGAAGTACAATGATCCTGAATTTGGAGGCATCAAGATCCTCCGAAACATCGGTATTTACCAGTAGACACGACGGCATATCTTGGAAGACACGCATCTTTAACAAACAGTGATATCTTGTCACTTTATATGCTGCGTGATAAAAATCTCTCTGCACAAGAACAATAAATCAATTGTTTCTTTCATTTACACAGGCAATTAAATTGTGACAAGCAATAACGCATATTTCAACTTTTAAAGATAATCTTACATGCAGCTAATGTGTGTAGTTTTGTATGTTGCTGCAAGCCCAGTGGTAATTCTACGTGCCATCAACTGAGTCAATTACGACACTCTGCACTTAGCTACACAGTGATTACATTATGTGTGTCGCAAGGTTGTAACAACAAATATACAATACTTACATAAACAGTATTAATACTTTGGAGTCTCCAATGGATACGGACTGTGTTATTTGTGAGATAGGAACTGAATCTAAGACCTGCAAAGATCACAAATGTATGGGAGCGCCCATAAACAAAGAACTCAGCGCGCAAATTCCACTCCAACTTTCCTCCAGCATAGAATGGACTCGAGCGGCGACAATGAAAACGAACCCGTAAATTACAAGGAGATAAGAGAGAGAAAACGAGATGAAAGAGGCACTGGGGAAGTCTTCCTTCCTTATTTCCACCCTCACTAGAAGGCACATTACAGGACCAGGCTAGGGACCTTGGAGAAATAAAGAGGTAAAAATCTGTATAGAATGATGTATGGCCCATGAAGTGAGAACAGGGAGATGAAGAAGCAAGAGGCTAAAAATAACGAGGAAGCAAGAAATAAAAACTGGGAGAAGAAAGCGAAAGAGAAAAATACGTCGAAGAATGTGAACTTAACACGATTGCGCACAAGAAGTGAATTTGGACTCATTTACATTGGAAACAAGATGGCAGCCGTCTTACTGATTTATGCGTTCGGACCTCACAGGTATCCGTTATTTTTAATCATTATTCTGTCAAACCGTTACACATTTCTAGACGCCTAGTCAGAAAAATATTAACTTCTTAAAATGCTTTAATAACCCATCTTCAATTGGCAGTCATCACAGTACTGTCTAGTGTTCAGCTTCTTAATTGTCCTGGCTGAAGTAAACCCACTTTACGATTTGCTGCTTCCCAGCACGACTCATGTTGCACAAACGGCATTAGTGACTGCTGGACTGATGTTGCTTGAGGATTAAGGATATAATAAGAGGGCATAGCCGATTCCAGTGGCCACGCGGTCTAAGGCGTAGGTCTGCGGCTGACCGCTTGCTGAGATCGGGGGTTCGAATCCCACCGGGGGCATGGATGTTTGTCTCACGTGAGTGTCACGTGTTGTCAGGTAGAGGTCTCTGCGATGGAGCGAGCCCTCGTTCAGAGGAGTCCTACCGACTGTGGTGTGTAAGTGTGATCAAGTGAAAATAAAACCTCGACACCTGCTGTGAGTAGGTAGAGGAGGGAAGAACTACGAATAAGAGGGCATATACTTGTAATTAATGATAAAGTATACAGAATCTGGAATACAGATACACACAGTCCTGAACTTGACACAAACGGAGGTGACAGGAGGGACAGCATAGGCGGCTTAGTGACTAGGATACGGGCTCGCCGTCCGAGAAATTGTGGTTCGATTCCCTGCACGGGCAAGAGACTTCTCCCATTCTCCGAAGCGTATAAACCGGCTAAGGGACCGACTCATGTACAGCGGACGTGTTTTCCCGAAGGTAAAGCGTCAATCAGTAAGGCTGACCACTCATCACAGTTTTGTACTGAGGTTAAGAATGAGTGGGGCTACGCCTCCTGTCCTCGGTATAACTTCAAGGGATGATCACGGACAACTCTACTTTTTAAATTTACTAGATGGAAGTGAACAGGCAGCTTCACGCCTGGGCCGCTTTGTCCCCGCAAAAGAAGCCCCTGCTAACATTAGCTCGGACGTCGGTGGTTTCGACAATCGGTGCGGACGCGGTGGTGGGACAAATATCACTATCCCTACCGGGAACTGAATTCAGATGTTCCAGTTACTCACAAGTGTAGAAAACCAACAAAATACATTTTTTCACTACTTTACACTTATTCTTCAATTCCTCCTACATGTTTCGGCACCCCACGGTGCCGGGGTCTTCAGAAGAAGATGGCACCATGAGGTGCCAAAACATGTAGGAGGAAGTGAAGAATAAGTGGAAATTAGTGAAAAAAGTGCATTTAGTTGGCTTTATACACTAGTGAATAACTACAGAACAATGTACGGTATGTACAATATTAAAATCAGATCTTCCAGTTTCTTGTTGTGTTACTATTTTTACTGAGCTATTCCGGTTAAATAAGTATGTGTTATGCAGGGGAGGAAGCAGAGAATGAGTTAAGAAAATGGGGTAAGAACAAGATAGAAAATGACAAGAAGATAAAACCAGAACAATTTCTTTTCCAGCCATGCGACTGAAGAAAAGAGAAATACTTATTTCTTCCCTTTCTTTTTTTTTAAGGGAGAAGTTGATAAGCTATTTCACCCCACCCTCCACCCCATGGCTGCGATATTTCACGTGTGGAAGACCGTGCTCTCTTCAAGACGACATTAACCCTCCCCGCCGTCAGCCTCGGGTCAGGTGGAAACAACGCGGGGCACTATTGCACTGTACATAATATAAAAGATTACACTATGAGCCCGAACCAAGACAATGAGATGAAAACGGTAATGGGATGGAGTATGAAAAATGATGATGACATGGGCTTGTGAATACAAGAGGAAGATCTAGACGGTAGAGAAGAGGGAAGAGAGAAAGAATAGAGTGATAGGAGACTTCGAGGGTAGAAGAAAACGGAATGTGATTTGAAGACGCCTGCAATATGCTAAGGGAATTGAGGAAGGGTGTAGAGGTCATCAACGTTACGGGATCATTGCCATTGTAGACTATCGGTAGAAATGAGAAACAGACCAAATAAATGGTAAATGTGGTGACGAAGTTATGAATAATATAATAATAAACGGCACAATAAAATAGGTACACACGTACACTACGGCTTTTCAAAATTGAGTTTATATCAGACAGCACGTTTACCAGCAATGTTATCACAACGCTGTGTGACTGTCCTTTGTTAACTTCCGTCACAAAGATCCTTCCCCTTTTTCTCTGGCGCTGATTTCCCTTTTGGCGAGGGCTCGATCCTTATTTCGAGATACTTGTTGTCTGCTTTTTATATCTGAAGGACAAGAGTATGACCTTCAGAAACATACGTAAGCCGTTGAGGAACTGGACAGATCAAACTGATGATTTCAGCCATGTTTATTAGGATTATATACAGATATTTGTCGCTTTATGACGTACACTTCATAGACCAAGTAATGACCGGACAGCTGTTTTAAGACATAGACATATTAACCCTTTAAAGACGGAATGTGTCTGTTTTATATAAGGACTCAGTGCGTACCGCGCTGTAAACACTCTCCACTTCGGTTATAAAAACCAACCTCTTAATGCTGAGTACGGCAAAAGTCGCTGTTTGTTCTGAGATCCGTACAAAACACATAAACGCAATGTCGGCACGGCGTAGAATTTTTTAATGTTAAACCTGGCGGTACGTAAAGTTACCGCTAGGCTTTAAAAGGTTAATACAAGCATGCGGAGTACGAAAAGGTGAAGTTCCGTGTGTATAAGTACGGCATCAGTAACGTATAGTGGAGAATGGAGTTATACCGCGACTCATTCTTAACCTCTGCACTTGGTTGTGGTAAGTGGTTAACTTCACATCCCGGCGACATCACCTTCGTGGAAGATGTCCAAGTACCTATTGAAAGGAGGCTTGGCAGATCCTAGTGTCAGTGTGGACATTTTACAGAAGATAAAAACCTGCTACCCCTGCCGTAAATCGAACGATTCGTCGGTCATTCAGCCCGTGGCATATGACCGAGACAACCCGATGATAATTCTGAAAAAAAAAAAAAGGAAATGCACGAACATTTCTGGGGCACGGGGCGAAACCCAAACTACGTCCATCAACGCTCAATGACTCCCAAGTAGCCATGTAATTGTGATGACAATAGCTAAGTAACAAAGGAATGACGGCGTTTTCAAGTGACCGGAACAACCGGGACGTCACGGGCAAGTAGATGACGACGCCTTGCGTCTGTAATCGCTCCGTCAGACTCTTAAATACAAGGAATAGACTGGAACGAAGCAAACAGCGGGTGGCTCTTAATGGGCACGACAGCCATGTCAGCCTAGAGAGCACTGCGACAATGGGAAGACAATGCATGTGTTTCGAGACACAGTATTGGTTAGCAGCAGCCGCTACGACGTTGATATCATTCTGAAGACAAGGACTGTGAATTCCCGACTGCTATTACAATTACCATTCTAAAGTCCAGCGGTATGACGTTACATTTTAAAGCCTACTGGTTACCTGATGCACCAGAACTTTTAATATTCAACAATTGTACATTTTCCTCACACTGTATTTCTTTGATATTTAATCTCAGAACAAACAGCGACTTTTGCACTGTATAACATAAACCGATTGGTGTTTACAACCTAGATTAAAAGTGTTTACTGCGCAGTACGACCTGGGTATTTAAGTCTAAAAGTGAACACCGATTATATCCCTAACAGCAGTCACCGTTTACTTTCTTTAACAGACAAGGATTGTGTTTTGGGTGAGAAAACAATTTTATATTTTTACAGACATACTTCAGATTAATGACAGCCTTCAAAGGCTTAAAGCATACTGAATTCACTTCAGACTATTATGGAAAAAGAGACCAATATATGAATTGCATGGCCGAAAATTCTGTTTCAGCTTTTCGGGGTAGGTTTCTGTATCCAGCTTCTGCTCTGAATAAAGAAACAGTGGGCACCTCCGAAACTTTGGTCCTGTTCTACCAGTCTACACGGCCTCACATACCACACAAAAATAATTCTCAGTCACCCCAAGAAACATTAAAATCCACAAAATATTAGTAATTTAAATGGAATTTATTAAGAATCAGTGTTCACAACATGTGAGATGCAAGAAATGATAATTGAAATTTATATAAGAATTCATGTCAAACATTAAGGCTTTTCTGTTGGCGAAAGCGTAGCCGAGTGTGGGAAAATGTGTAGTTCAACGCTATTAAATGGATTCATGTGCAGTATAATCACGAAATTATAAGAAACCTTGACATGAACGATTCCGTACATTCAGTACACATCATTGTGTTACAACTGTATAACGACCTACGTCTGACCACTGTCAGTATATTTTAATATCACTACACCGCACTGCAGTGAAATATTAACCTTTTAAAGCCTAGCGGTAACTTTACGTACTACCAGGTTTAACATTCAAAAATTCTACGTGGTGCCCACATTGCGTTTATGTGTTTTGTACGGATCTCAGAACAAACAGCAACTTTTGCCTTATAAAACATTAAGAGACTGGTTTTTATAACCGAAGTGGAGAGTGTTTACAGCGCGGTACGCACTGAGTCCTCATATAAAACAGATACGCTTCGTCTTTAAAGGGTTAATGCCCATATTTTGGCATTATGTAACTCACCTTTGTTGAATAATTTCACTGTCACAGATATCTACGGATGTATACTTTTAACTACGAGGTAAATTTTAAGATTACAGACCGAAGCCGGTATGGCGATGTCGGTAAAGCGACTAGCCATGGGCTGGTCCGCCCAAGGTTCGAATCCCGGCAGAAGATATTTTATACCTCCTAAACCGTACAGACCGCCTCTGAGTCCCAACTAGACTCCTATCCAATGGGTAGAGGGGTTCTTTCCCGTGGGTAAAGCGGCCGGAGCCTAAGTTGACCACTACCCTCCATCTAGATCCGAGGTTAAGAATGAGTGGAGCTATTCTTTACTGCACCGATACGCCTTAATAGCGCGGACAGGGAGAACTGTTACTGAACTCTGTCACAGACTTCTAATAGCATCAATGGTAAAACGACTAGAGAAAGATGAATTGGGAGGGTTTGGAAGGAAGCAGGTGTGGTCTGAACGAGACGTTATCAAGGCATACGTTTGAAGAGGCTGAAGGATATCACTGGAAACACCCGTAAAACAGCCCGAGCTCCGGCCGGGATTTGAACCAGGCTCCACTCGAAAACAATTCTAGAATTTTACGGCTACAGCAGTCCTCTCGGCCCGGAATAAATACTGAATGACTTTCCAATCACTGTTAAGATAGACCAACATATACGCACACTGTTTGCAATTACATATTTGTATCAATGTCACCCCTACATGTTTCGGTGGTCAAGCCACCATCATCAGGGGGCACTAAAGGTCACAGACTCGTTCTGCATGTAAAGTCATAAAATATTTCATTTAAGAAATTGTGAATTGTTACAGAATGGGACACTGAATTGTTTCTTAAATGAAATATTGTATGACTTTAGATGCAGAACGGAGCCTGTAACCTTTGGTGCCCTCTGATGATGGTGTCTTGACCACCGAAACATGTACGGGTGACTCTGATAAAAATGTATAATTGTAAACGCTGTGCATATTTGTTTGTCTATCTTAACAGTGTAAAAATCTGCAAGGTATACAACATATACAATTTCCTAATCGCTACTTGTAACATATCTTACGTGACCCGTTGATCACATGAATTCGGGCGCAGTTTTCTTTAAAAAAAAAATCCCTGACACTGCAGCTCGACATAGCAACATTGAATTTCAAAGGAAACACAATAGCTGCGAATACTTGGGGTGCGTTACCACAAATTCGCCTGCCTTCCTCTCTATCCCATTGCCAACTCTGTACATAAACGGGAAGTTTCACCCTTCAACAACACAGCCAAGTGATCACGTGGAGGGAGGAAAGAGTAGCAACTGCTCTACCATGTCGTAAAACGCAAACAGCGCCATCTCCAGCCGTTGGAATTCAACTAACAGGGGAGTCGGAATGGGACGTTACGGGTCGGAAGACAACGGCGACATGAGACGCTGCCTTGAAGACCTCTTCCGCCTCCCAAACGTCTCCGCGACGCTCAGCAGCAAATGGACGTTTAATACGGAGAGAATAAGACATAGAAACAATCTTGCAGCTGTATGAATTAGCCCAGCAAAACGCGACACAAATTAAACACTTTACTAAACGATTTCCATAAAACGATCTTTACGAACTTTAGTTCTTATCTAAACGCGTATTAAATTGTTTTGTAGTTACTGAGGAAGGTAAAAATCTTGTCTCCATCAACGTCGCAGAACTGTGTACCAGCAGACGCGGCGCAACATCCCGCACGGTTTGTATTCTCAACAACACAGCTGTGAGAAGCCCAAATCTCACACCGCCAAAGTTACTGCTATATTACACACGGCAAAAATATTTTCCAAGCATTCACTTCCACGAAGTTCCTCAGTCATGAGTATAAACCGGACCACAGAAGGCATAATACGTAACACAGCTACTGTGGTCTACCCAGTACGTTTTCCTGTGAACATATATTACAAATTTTGTATAACATTTTTCTGCGATAATTAATCGTAACCGGATATTTAATGAAGTCAGTTACATTAAGTACAGCTTTAAAATAACTAAATAGCAGTAGGCCCATAAAATAAAGGGATAGGTTAAAAAGAACTGGAATTTCAATTTTTGATCAAAAAGATGTTTACAATAGCGACGCTTCAGGTGCGGTAGGTACATGGCCACCTTATATTAACTTACACCAGTAGATTTAAGTGAACTTCATACAACTAGCTAGCCGGCTTAAAGACCGTATGTTCTGTTCACAGTTTTCGTTACAAACTCTTGCAGAATATACAAACGTACAGCCGCAAAACGAAATTTATTCAATTTATCAGGGCACTAAGACAGCGCCAAAAATTTCCCGAATACTATTTTCCTTTTACAAAGTAATAGTAAGCTAAAATTAATTTCATTCTGCCTATTTATTGCTCTGGATCGCTAGTCGGGAGGGAATTGCTGTCTCGTCATTAGCGTTAGTTGGTGTGTCGCCCTCTCAAAGCAGTTCACAATCAAACAATCACGGGAACGCACAATGAGCAGCAGTAGTCGATTGTTTGATCGTCTGATTGTTGAGCCCTGGGGATAATTACGTCGTGAGAAAACAGATGCTTCCCCTCTTTTGGATTACTCCAGCCAGCAAGAAAGTAAGCAAGCCGACAATAATTGCAGTCCACCCCTTACGTCCCATCCGAACCCACGGCCCAGTTCCCTTCTACAGCAAAGTAATCAAACTTGACAAGAGTCGAAATCATCTTATGTGTCTTCTGGAGAAAGGATTGTGTACTCTCTGAGACTGAAACTGTAGACCTGACAGTGACGGGCGTAATGTTCAGAAATCAAAACACGTCACTTTACGTCACTGTAAAAACACACTCCTGTGATTGGGTTTGTGTGCACACAAATATTTGTACCCCCACAATTTCTGAAATATTAACACCAAGACAAGTCACTGTAGGTTCCAAAAAGATATGAAACGTGCGTGCAACGCAGCATCGAGGCGATCTTTACAACGTCACTTCTCTGCTTAGGCTGAACTGTCCTAATTCAGATTCTCAAATATCTGTTTTGAAAAAGGTACGTGTTCCAGATAATTCATATACTCTTCACAAAATTATTTCTACATATTGTAGCAACATTCAGAGTGCGCACACAGTAGCAGTTCACGGCCTACTACAAAGGTACAATGAGCTGAAACAGAACGGAATGGCAGTTAATTCGCTGGAAAATTTCTACTGCACACTGCACTCCTGACTGCCCACTGGACTGTTTATTTGTATTTTTGCCTTCCTGGCACAAAATTCAACGTATGTAGTGCTGCATTATGTTGGACCGCCAACCATTTCTTTGCTGTCTCCAGCTCTGACGTATTTCTTTTAATTACCACGTAAACGCCACAGATTTTGGGAAAAAATTACGTAACATGAATGTCGACTTTCTCTACCTTTTTATTCACTTCTTCCAATCAAAGGCGCATTAATAAAGACCTTATCACAATTTTCCGTAAGAACTTGTGCAACGTATTACGTTTGTCATATTTTAACCAAAATTATGGTCTACAGATTTTTGAAAAAATCTCCATAAAAATTTCAGGAAAATGTATTCGGTAGGAACCGACTTGTTCCATGAGGACAGACAGATGACAGATATGGCAAATGTAACGCTCATTTTTCGTGACTGTTTTGCAGAATCACCTACTAGCAGAAAAGTTTCTTGATGACAGAACATTTAAATGTATGCAACGTGTTGAAATAATACAAATATGATATGAACAGGGACATTATAGCAACTGTGTAAAATTTGCACGTGATTCCATACTGTACGTTGATAATAGATAACACAATATGTATTACAATCTGACATGATAAAAATCATAAACGTGTACACAAATGAATATTCAAGTCTTCTCCAAGTTTCAAAACCTTTCTGATACTAGAGAATTACAATTATTCGCCAGCACTGCGACATTGCCCCAGCAACTCTCAGTCTAATGGGCCATACGCCTTTCAAACTTGCTTATGCCTTTGATATCTTGTAGAATGAAGATGGTCGCAGCAAAATCTTCTAACGTCACTAACTATACACCAATCTACACGGCGTCATATTCCAGAATACTTGGACTTTTCAGCAATAGCATTAGAAGAACTTCACACACATACTAATATCACATGGCTGTCTCATGCATCAAAATTAGTTTCTCGATTTGAAGACTTTTGGATAAGCAAACTAATAGGTTT
>BLKM01006607.1:1704274-1788942 GCA_013340265.1 Coptotermes formosanus
TAGAAGTTCTGGGAGTCTCAACCTCCTGCAGCCCTAAGGGCCAAGTCGAGGCCTGTAATGGGACAGCTTTACCATTGGCACCAGTACGCCTGGACGCTTTTACGTAATGCATCTGTTGCCGGGATACGTCAATCGGTATAACAACACGCAACGGGCCGGATCGGTTTGGAGTTAGAACCCTGGTGCCGTTGACATCTTTCGGACACATCCAGACGGGTCCACCCAGCCGCATGCACAATGGGATCTCCTTCCCGGGGGTAGAGTGGCCGGGGAGTGGTGTTAACCGCCCATTCCCTTCCAGCACCGAGGTTGAGTAAGGGTACAGCCATACCTCATACTCGTCTCAGTACCCGCTTGCATCTGTTATTGGAAACGCTATCAAAACGTCACATTAAATCGCCCAGAATGCTAACTTCAAAATATCAATTCGACTGAATTCGTGGAGACGTCAATTTAATTTTGTGGACAAAATAAGTGAAAATGTATAATGTGTGCAGTGGATTTCCGATGCCAGATTTAACAGTCATATTATTACGATGGATAGCAACGTAAACACAAAACATAACTACGACACTCACTCACTCACATCCCATTAGTCCAACGGCCGTTAGCTCTGTTTTAGGTACAATCACGTGCTACGATAAACATGTTACAATGACACTTTAATCAAAGGCTACAAACGCAAACCATCGCGTTACTAGTGGAAGCAAAATAGCAGCTAGACTACTTGAGCAGTTATTCCACATACATTACGTTATAGAAAAATAGCCTCTTTTACTTTACGCATTTTTCTCCTATGTCTGGCGTGACGACAATTTGTTCACTTGTATTTTTGTTATTTGTATTTAACTGGAGTTACATAAAACACCGACCCATGTCAGAGTGTGCAACATGTAGCACCGCATTCATTATTCCTGTCCGACATTAGAAAGTGAAAAGGAACTGGCGCGCAAGCTTTCTATAGTGCCATTCTTTGTTAACAAAAGTCCAAAATTTTACGCAACGTACGTCATGAGTCGTTTAGCTTTCGAGATAAAAGCAAAAGCAGTCCCATTACAGGCCTGGACAGGCCCAGAGGGTTCCAGGAGGTTGAGGCTCCCAGATTTTTAGACAGTCGGCACATGAAGGTGGTAACGTTGTCAGTCCTACGCACCGGCCGCCTTTGCCCCCCAGGAAATGTTCCTGGTACTCATTTACGTTACAGACTGAGTCGACCCCAGGGCCACAGTGCGACTGAAAGGATTACGTCAACGCAAAATTCCTGTGACACCACCTGGAATCGAACCCGCGACCTTCCAGTTTGTAGTTCAGTGCCTCAACCAACTGCGCCACCGCGTACCTCCTTTCGAGATAAAGGTCTTTTTTAAATGGCGCATGGCGTCAAATGACCAGACCATAGGCGCCCCTTAGTTATGCGTACAATACAAAGAAACTTTGACTTTGAAGACACGATTGGTTAACAACATTTGGAAGATGTCGGGGAACGTGTGAGGATAATATTAAAATTAGTCTCAAAGATGTGGCCGTGTGGATTGGATCCATCTGGATCATGATAGGGGGACAGTGGCTGCCTCTAAAAAACAGAGTAATGTAACTGCATATTTCGTAACAGGTGGTAAGTATTTCGACTTGCTAAGCGATAACTGGTATATCACGGACTGAAGTCTATGGACGGCGTCTCTCTAAGAAGCATTCTCGTTATATAATTGTTACAAATTTGGTAAATTTAACTCACCAGTTGTTGACTTGAAGAATTGTTAAGCCCGTATCCTGCGCCAACTGTTTCTTTTGGTCTTCGGAAGGGTACGGATGCTGAAATCAAAAGAGAAAAAGATCGTTTAGACGGACAAACAATGGAGTCACAATTCAAAAACACATCTCCTACTTTTCTACAATCAGCCATAACGTCGGTGAAAGAAATGAGTGAAGAATCCGAAAAGCAGATTCTTGGGTCGAAGCAAACAGGTGTACAACTGTCCTTATGACGATGTACTGAATAGGGAAAGGAAATTTCTGAGAACCGAAAGAAAGGTCACAAAAATAGCATGCCTATGGTATGGAAACACGATACAGGTCCATTCTCTCCCCGCCCCGTTGGATATCCTTTACAAAACATTCAGACGTCAGCAAAAGTCTGCTTCCAATCTACTTAGGCGAGACCTTTAAAAGGATTTAAGTTTCATCGCTGGGAATAATGGCGAACTGTTGCGCAGACAGCTACAAATGATTATTAGGGGCCCGGACTATCATACGAACTGCTCCTGGTTTGAATGATGTGATTTCCGGCGGAAATGGAAAAAAAGAAACATTGCAGCACACTGAGTGGATAGAGTTTACTTTGTTATTCACTCTTCTGATGAAGAGCAGCTTTACCTAAGTGATCCAAAAGGGTATAATTAACACCTGAGAATGGAGCTACAGACAATCTCTGAAACAGCGTGTTTTAGACTGTCCCACTTTCATCACACCAACCAACCAACCAACCAACCAACCAACCAACCAACCAACCAATTAAACTAACTTACTAACTCCATGGAGCAGAGCCGTTCAGGAGCCTATGCTAGTCAAGGAATCCCCCCATTTTATGGCACATGGAATTTCACTACCTCATTCACAAAAGCCCGCTACCTGTGCCCATCCTGAGCCAGATCAATTCAGTGCATGCCCGATTCCACTTCTTCACGATCCGCTTTAAAATTATCCTTCCATCTAAGCCGAGGCATTCCAAGTGGTCCCTTTTTTCCTCTCATGTTTCCCACTTCACTTTAATCAGACAAGAAATATACACTCAACTGGAGTTCCACAGCAATAGGTCACTATTTTAGTTCTAAGGCTTTATGATGATAGCGTGCTGTCAGGACGCAACTGTACTCCCTAGGCATTCTTACGTAACAATACTGAACCAAACTCCTACCCCCCCCCTCCTCCTCCAAAAAGGGACGTCAGTGTCCAAGTCAGCATCATCGCCACAGCAAACCGAACGGCCGGCCGGGTCCATAACTCTCAACTTTAAAACTCGGCTTGTCGCGAGTTCGAAATTTTTTCCGGTGACCACTTACTGTGAGGCTGTTCGTGGTTTTCCTCGTTCTCTCTGCATGAACAGTTGTAGAACTTCAAAAAAAGACACGACACTACCTTTGCCACCCTTGCAATTTCCCACTCACAAGTCACCCTGACACTGCATAATCAATGTGGGTGGAAAAACGTCGTTAGAAATAAAACATCTGGTGTTAATCCCACTACAATCTGAAGTCGCCTAACAAAACTGAAGTAATGAGCCTACAGAAACTAAAACCGCGAAACCAGATTTGGTCGCTTGTTTGCTTTAAAACAGCCAAAACATTCATTCCTGGGAGGCAACTTTTCAGACTTCTATTTAATTTCAAAAATATTCTTATGTCGTTTATTTGTAAACTGTAGCAGAACACAATACAGGGAAAAGAGGAGAAACAGCACGTCTACGATAATGAAGCAATTACTCCCTCGCCACCCTGACCCTCAACCCCAATCCTCTAGTCGCCGTATCGCTAGAAAACAGCCAGCAAAGCAATCATGGTAATTGCACGGCAAGGAAAGCGTTACCGGCCTATGTGGGAAAACCGCTTGCTTTGCAATTGTAGGGTGCCATCTAATCCCAAGCAAAACAATGGCCAACGCCAACAGAATATAAGCTGCCTCTTATTTCGCCTTCCCTGGTGTTTTTTACACCTTCAGAACTAACTGTAATCTGTGTATCGCACTCGTTTCCTATTTTATATGTTCCCCAAGTTTACATTTATTTTCGCTAATCGTAATGGCTGCAAAGAACACGATTTAAACTTCTGGGAACTAAAATGTACCAGCTGGTAAATACACAATAAACGAAACACTGTCAAATAAGAACTCCAAAATCTAATATATTAAATGTGTTCTGTAAATCAGTATGTTGGCTATTCTGTAAGGTTTTGACAATTCCATATCATATCTAAACTCTTTAACTTCATGGAGTTTTCCTATCCCCTAATGAATTGAAGTTAATACAATTAATACAACACTAGGCGTCTGGAGAAGGATCTGCCCCCGTCTCCAGAATGTAATTACTATGTGGTAACATGATGTTTTAGAAGTAAGCGATGTTCCCTCTACGCTGCGCGGGAGCGCCGCCGCGCAGTGACTGAAGTGCTCCCGCGCACACTGAATTGCTTCCGAGAAGCTGAAATTTTTAGATTTTCGTTGTTTTCGTTCTGCATATTAAAAAAAATTCTGAAGTGTCGCGCATTTCTAAGGTCGCGTAAAAATTTTCTGCTCATAACCTGTTCTAGGGTGAAATTTACTTTTACCTTTACACTTAACCCTTTATAAAGACGAAGCGTGTCTGTTTCATATAAAGATGAAGCATGTCAGTTTCATATAAGGACTCAGAACGTACCGCGCAGTAAACACTGTCCATCGCGGTTACAAAAACCATTCTGTTGATGATGTATGAGACAAAAGTTGCTGTTTGTTCTGAGATCCGTACAAAACACATAAACGCAATGTGGGCACTATGCAGAATTGCTGAATGTTAAACCTGGTGGTACATAAAGTTACTGCTCGGCTTTAGAAGGTTAAAATAGTCTGAAGTTGTCCTTATGTCAATCTAAACTAGCAGTATAGGGCCACAACGACAAAACCGTCCTGTACTGCAGCAGAATTACGGAATCTTAAAGCGATACCCGTGTAGGGTTCTTCCAATTATAATCAATGCAGACGCACTATCATTGATAAAATAAGGATGAAGTACGAATACGAAAAAAAAATGCGAATGGGAAGCAGCAGAACGAGAATAAAACGGCAGAGAACACGGAAAAAGGGAATGTCGTCCACAGCTCCATCATGATCACTTTTTTTCTACTTTTGACAGCAACTGAACTAAAAAAAATACGGCCCGGGGTACGAAAAAAGAGATTTCCCCGTTGCTGCTGTTCTGAGCATGGAGGGGTACACATGTCAAAATGACGTGATGTTCGTTAGTTAAAATAATAATAAAAAACGGCCATTCTCAGCAAAACGCCAGCCCCAGTATAGAACGTGCCATTATCAGCTTGACATGCAGACGCGCGATATCACGGTGGGGCGGGCTGCAGAGCGTGCCCGGCAGCGCCAATGCAGAGCGGGCGGGAAACTGGCAAATTAGTAGTAGCAGTAACTGCGTTCTGGATCATGATGGGAGGGAAGAGATGTTAGTGACAGGACGTCAAGAGGTGTCTTTCACATATTATTAAGGCCACACGATGCAAAATGTTGGGACAAGGGGTCCAACAATACAATCAATGAAGGCATTGTACCCCACCAGCAGCTCAGTTTGACAACTATTGAGTCTGCTAATAGGCGCCAGTAACAATGATGTATTTTGTTACGTGCAAATCTTTTTCATACTGGTGTGGAATACTGAAACACCCGAGTCGACAAACGGATTCCACAGCGACAGTGATCTGGTTTCCGCCCCGACGCTTTCTAACCAACGAAATTCACAAAGCACATTCGTCCTTGAAGAGACAATGGGTCCTCCGCCAATTTATGAATTCCCCTATTTTACAAAATTGCAAGACTCATCGCGGTATTTACAGCCCTCCATCCCCTGTTATCACTATACACATTGATATTAACCATGTGTACACCATCCCATCAAAGTTAAGGCCCATTTTAATATTATACGCCCACCTGCGCCTAGCTTTTCGAAGTAGGCTCTTTCGTTTAGGTTTCCTAACCAGCATCCTGTACGCATTCGTATTTTCATCTACGTGCGCAAAATTCCCGCACACCTTATCTCCATTAATCTTTTAAATTGCGTAATTATCTAAATAATTCAGTAATTTCAGTTCCGACCTCACATAAAACAACTTGCATAGGTCCATCTATTACAAATAACAATTCCGTTACTGCTGTTTAGGGAATCACTTTCTACGTTGAGAATTTATACGAAAACTATACTCATACTCTTCGGCAGAATGCAGAATCTAACGCAATTAAAACCGACAGTAAATGCATAGGAAAATTATTTTTGTTTTTGGGTTTAAATGTGATTAATTTCTTTTATTTTTCGTTACATTTAGGTCGATTCACATCTTATTTGGCAGCGACTGTTCAAACAATTTACTATAGCAGGAAGTTGAATCTCAACTGTTTTAAATTACGAATCAACGCCTCCAGTCATTTCCATACCAACAGAGAGTTCAGTTGCTTCTTACAAGTTTTAATTGCCTGCCACAGTATCTACACGAATGAACTGAAATTGCTTCTTAAACCAGTAAAATGTGTGTGCATCGGAATAATGGAAACAACAGTTATTTTCCTTGAACAAGTTCTTGCATTAGACGTCCAAATTATAAAACTTTCAGATTTTAGCCACGTCATTTGTTAATGAATTCTTCCCAAACGTTTCGGCGAACGCAGCAGTCTTTGCTTTTACCCAAACAGGACAATCACCCCAAAGATTACAACTGCAGTGTTCGCCGAAATGTGGTTAAGGATTTCAACAATCTACGCAGTTCAAACCAGAAGGCATGTTTGATGTGTCAGCTTTTCCTGTTAAATAGCTTTTGTCTTACATTTTAGAACATTAACCACAATTACTACTCCGAAATGCAGTTTTCTTAAGTTCGGATTCATTCATATCGTAGTCTGTTTTACGACAGGCCCATGGCCTCTTCCACACAGTGCCACCTCTAGTGCTTCCTCTTTCAATTTCCAGGATCCACTCATTTCATTACGGTCATTCAGTGGCTGCTTACGTCTTCTTCCTCTAATCTGTAGGAAGGGAGCAAAGGGCTTATGCGCATTTTAACTTCGCATTCTGATTTACTTGTATAAAAATGACGAAAATATTTTCCCAATGCACCCTTTTTCACAAAAGGAAGTCACTTTTAACTTTAGAAGTAACTGCTTAATTTTAAATGAGGACAATTAGAGCGCAGCCGGACGCTAGCTAGGTCTAAAAGAATTGAAAAATAATGCAATGCGGGGATACCTTACGGTGGAGCGTGTGACTTTCTATGGCGTTAGATAAAGCTGAAGAGAAAGGGGCGTGACTCCTTTTGTATCACATGGGCTGGGTGAATCCCCTTGTCGTCACACTGCCGACTAACCCCCTCATTATAAGTATTACCACGCCCCTACCATTGTTAACACTGCATGGATAGACGATGCAGTTCTTTCATAAAACATCCATAACCCCTCTAATACAGGATCTTTTTATTTCACAAAATGTGTTACCTTGTTAAGACAAACAATATACGTGACGCTGACATTTTCGAATGTTAAGATCGGTACTTCTGGGGTTAGACGGGAAATTTGCAGCCTGCACTCAAACCTTTATAATCCGTGTTTTATTTAATGACGCTGTCAGTTGTTGACGTTACGTAGCATCACTGATGAGTGAATGAAGAATGAATGAATGAATGAATGAATGAATGATGATGAATGAATGAATGCTTGAAACAGTGACCCTAATTCACGCAACTCGCACTTTCCTTTAAATTTTACTTCTACTAGAACAGTTCCCTGTCCATGTAGAAATGTGGGCATTTTTGCTAGACACACAGTTTATGAGGAAAGGAACATCCTACATACAATAAAAGGAAGGAAGGCTAACTGGGTGGGCCACATCTTGCGTATAAACTGCCTTCTAAAACACGCTCTGGAACGAAAGGTAGAAGGAAAGATAACAGAGGCGGGGAGATGAGGACTAAGACGTAAGCAGCTAATGGATGACCTTAGGGACGCGAAAATGTACTGGAAATTGAAAGAGGAAGCACTAGATCGCACTCTCTGGAGAACTCGCAATTGAAGAGGCTATAGAACTATCGTAAGATAGGCTACGTGATGATGATAACATAGTTTATAGACAGAATTTTTAGGGGTGAAATTCCACACTGCGAAGAAAAATCGTTACATACAGTACACCAGCAGGTATTCTATTCTCAACTGGTTCACGAACACAGCAAGGTGGTAAACAAGAACACGGAATCTACTATAGCGAAATAACAGAACAGAAGGAGGAGAACGAATACAATTCAATATTAAAACAAATTCATTCCCTTCTCCCCGTTCCCTGTGATTGTTTGCAAATCCCAACATCAACTTGGATTTATGGCTGTGTTTCCGACTACAATTTATCGAAACAACTTAGCTCGGAGAAGGGGAAACAACAGATAAAATCGTAACGTCCCTACACACTCATATTTTGGAAAGGAAAAGTGTAGCAAGAAAAAAAAGTATCCGTTTTCTTATGACACGAAATCGGCTTTCCTACCAGACTGTGGAAACATAACAAGCCTATTGTGGCACAAACACAAATAAGGTTTACATGAGACCTCGACAGCAGAACAGATCTACTGTGACACAAACATGCTTCCTACCAGACCCCCATATCAGAATTTTGTGAAATGTATTTTACGCACACCAAGTTTCTGGAGATGGCTCTACATATCAGTGAGGTTCGTAGATGTTTTGTCAGATTTCCTGTGATTTGTTATCTAATAAATGCAACCTAAATTTTCAGTTTAGTTTTTAATTAGGACAAATCATGCAGGAGTGACAGGAATCGACATTATAAGACATTTTCAATCATTTCCCGAATTAAATCCTTTAGCATTTTTGAACGTGAAGCATATGGACGGAAAATCTAGCTCGACTTCCAGTCTACTGCCTGCTACTTACAACTAACGCAGAAAAACGGTAGAATTCACCTAACCATTCATGTACATAACTTCGTATATACATCAGAAGCGGAATCAATGTATTTCAAAGCCTAAGATTTGCCATGTTGGCACTGTATAGGATTACCCTAGCCTACCCATACCAGCCAATACACAATCTGTGTGCCGATCCCAGTGACCGCGCGGTCGAAGGCGTAGGTCTGCGACCGAGTTCTTGCTGGGATCGTGGGTTTCAATGCCACTGGGGGTATGGATGTTTGTCTTGCACAGTGTTTGTGTTGTAAGGTAGAGGTCTCTGCGACAGGCCGATCCCTCATCCAGAGGAGTCCTACTGACTGTGGCGTGTTTCTGAGTGTGATCAAGTGAAAATAAAAACAAACTCGACACCTATTGTGAGTAGGTAGAAGAGAGAAGGACTACGAAACAATACACAATCTGTGTACGTGAGCAACAGGTGTTTCACAAACTGATAATCTCGTTGTTATTTGAGAGGGGAAACAGATATATCGCATGTACTATACACATCTCCTATCGCCAGATTTAATCCGCCAGCACAGCGCTGCCTGTGTCTGCGTCATATGCCTTTGTTTACTGAAGGATTAAGGATCACTGATTAACTTTTACACAGTAAACCACGGGGCCCACGTCTCATATATCACAGAACTGATACATTCGCTTCGTTCGAGCATCCTAAGCTAAGAATTCTATTTATGTCTTCGCTTAAATGAAGACGTCGTGTCAGTTGCTTAAGTTATTAGGTGAAGGGGTGCACAAATCTGGGGCGCCCAGTTACCATGCAGATTAATTTTGTACGGTGGCGCCTAATGTTTGTGTGTAATGAGTATGGAACTTGCTTCATATCATATTCTGGCGCCTAGAATCTTGAGGTGGCTCCTGCATTTTTGGAAACCTTTTGCACCCCCGAGTTAGTATATAATGATAAATAATTGTTCGAATGTAAGAAGTGGTGAAGAAAGAGTTTGTAAGGATGAAGCCGTGGCATATTGCAAGACTGTGTGATTTTTGGAGCCAGAAACAAACAGAATAACCTTGCCGGTTTGACGCTAATAAGCGGAAAGTGCTCGGCCGCTAGGCAAATCTATCCACCTTTCACATTTCACACTTTAGTCTGAGAGCGACAACATCCCCAAAGGACGTCGTTCGTTGTGCGAATCCCAGTTTGGTATGGCTACTTTTGATAAATTGGTCGATTTTCTTGAAGCAATACAAACTCGACCTTCAACGTTCTAAAAATCTATTACTCTTTGTGTCTGACCTTCTGTAGTCTATATTACTCATGCTCGGCGTTTTGCTTCTTGCATCTATCAGGCTATCAAGGCAAGTTAGCCTCTCAAGAACGGATCTGCTCCAATGTAAATTACTGATTGTAAAATAATTAATTAAGTAACACACAAACGAAGACATTTGGTTGGAAATTCGGCCGAACCATACGCTACTCTGAAGCTTCCGAAGTTTTACTCCGTTTATGCACGAAAACGTCGATACAATTCCTCGTGTAGTTCATGACAGGTTCATTCCAAAATCATCTGCCGCTCATCATTTAAGAATCATCCAACGTTTCGAAACTATAAATTCCGAGATCCTCATAGCATTGTAAAATAACCCACAAAAGAAACAACAGAGAAATATCCTACCGCATTTTAAGTACGTAACACTCTGTTCTGCCAACCAAGACAAACTACAATTTCCGGATACGTTATCATAACCCATGAAAGACTCAGATTCATCATAAACGGAACAGAATCACTGTATACCTTGATACCAAGTTCCTCTGCCCTTATGTATGGGTGACGTGAAAGTACAAAACACTTGGGAGTACTTACATATGAATACACATAACATTTCGTATGAATCGCCATGCTCTACAGCCATTAGTTTCGTGGAGTTGGGCGGTGGTTGGAGATGGGGGAGAGTGTGTGTGTCTGCTCCAATGTCATGGGAAAAACACAGTGGTAATGCCCCATAGATACTGCAGGTAACAAGAACACTCGTACACATATTATACCAAAGAACCCAATGTTTCTACATAGCATATAAAGACAGCAGCCTTTTTTATGTGCTGGTCACTCGTTCAGAGCGGTGCCACCCGCTGCCTGCGTGCGTGCCTGCGTGCCTGAGTGCGTGCGTGCGTGCGAGTCTAATTGTGTGTGATCCAGAAACCTCAACAACGAGGAGGCCTAGGCCCCAGTTGAGCTGTTACACCACAGAAGAAAATAAATTATGCCTATACGGACGCCGTACACTCGAGTCTGATACGGCTAAATACATTTTTCAGTAACTAGAATATTACTGCTTCGATTTCGCTACCCGATTTAAATCAGCCTGTTTTCATAGAAAACTGTAATGAACTGTATTTGCCAACGACACTTTCAGGACACAACACCTGTCAACATTAACTGGCCTGACCGTCAGCATTACGCAGCTGCATCGCGCAGCCATCATTCAACACGGTTGTAGCTCCGGCCACTCCCGCTGTTGTCTTTTTGGCGCTCAACAGACAACCCATCACGTCACCAAAATGTTTTCCTTTTTCATTCTGTATGGTAATTAGCAGATAAAGACACAAAACAAAAACATTGTGTTACTTCGTGATATCGAAACCAACGCCCATATCATAAGACCATTAGCGGATAACTCGAATGGGTTTCTTGTGTACCGACAATATTTCAAGACGGACATAGGGAATCTGTTTGTTCTCACTCCATTTGCTAACGTATTGTTATGTTTGTGGCCCATTAATTTGTTTTGTGCTGCAAAACATATTGTTCAGAGCTCTACACTAACAATGTTGAGCAAACCGTGGTCCGTGAAATCTTTACACCGATTCGTAAATTATTCATAGAAATATACTATTCTTTTCTTAACATATTTAACAACAAAAAACATTCAATTCTGGTTCAAATTTAACACGTGTTACACATATTCTCTTACAGTGTTTTCTCCTTCTTTTCGGAATGTGTCACGTGTTTATCAAGTAAGTTCAGTTCATTAATAAGCAGTCCCGCTGCGTTCGGAATAGCAGAAATTTTTTAACTACACAGCTGTACAAATCCGTAATATTAAAAGTCTCATAAACAGGCAGTATTTACAAAACAGCCAGAAACACAAGCCTCTTATAAGGTATTTTTCACTCACCAATTAGCGATATGGACAGACTGGGGAACAGCTTTACTACAGAAACCGGTATCATGAAGGTAAGCAGACACTTCGCATCTCTGTATTTCACGTGATGAAGTCTTCAAATCACGCTTGCTGTACACGTGTTTTACTTCAGTCTAACATATAACAATTTTACCTAACTTTCTGCATAGTTTTACATTACAAATAGATGTCAATTACGCTACGTGTCTCAGTAAATGTGTTTAGAACGTACTCAAAAGACCTATTAACGTTTCAAAGACTAGTGGGTATGGTATAAATCACCAGGTTCAGCATTCAAAAAATTTAAATTTCACTCACCCTATATTTATGTGTTTTGTAAGATTTTAACAAAATAAAACAGCTACAGTTTCCTATACAGCATTAACTGGCTGTTTTTGTAACCGAGAAGCGAGTTTACTAATACGTACGAATCGAATACTGACTTATAATTCAGGGTAATGTTAGAATCTAAACGGTTAGTACTGCGTTCCTTACTTTCAGCTCATTTCATTTTATTTAGTTTAATTACAGTTCAGGTATCTATCATACCGTGCGGTCATCTTTCCTTCCCATTCCCTGTCGACAGAAGTTTGCTGTCACGCGTTATCAACCATCGTGTCACTACTGTTCCCACCTTGCCATCATCTTTGAATCAGCAACCGCATAGATTTTGCTTCAGCGCTGGAAACACATGACAGTTCTTCTTCTTCTTCTTCTTCTTCTTCTTCTTCTTCTTCTTCTTCTTCTTCTCCTCCTCCTCCTCCTCCTCCTCCTTCTTCTTCTTCTCCTTCCTCTTCTCCTTCTTCTTCCTCTTCTTCTTCTTCTTCTTCTTCTTCTTCTTCTTCTTCTTCTTGGCCCGTCAGCATATGCCCCGGATGCACCTCTGCCTTAGGCTTATTGTGCAGCCCTAAACACTCCATTCAGCACAGGTTCAATAACCCTGTGCCCCTTATATAGAGGCAAAGGTCCCTTACTGAAGCTGAGCTTCAGTAAGGGACCTTTGTAAGTAATTCCCCTCTTAATCGCGATCAGTGTTAAGTCCTTAAGTTACGACACTACGCGCCATCTACACTTATTTGTTGACCGACGCTCGTCGTACAACCACAGTGCCTAGTAAGTGAATGCATTTAGAAACAAACTTGCAGAAAAGAGGTCGTCAAAGCAATACATGTGAGCTACCCAATATTATAATCCAGAATATTGTATGTCCATTTAAAAAGCATAATATTTGAAAACCATAAGCAGTCAGCAGTGCATTCACACGCCGATACTGGAAAGAACACAAAAATTATAGCGCAATCCTAAAAAAAATGGAATTTTTTTAGAATAAGACTACCTCTTCAACAGTATGTGTTTGTACTGGAGGCTGCTGGGACAGTCAGTGCAGAATGCGACGACCCGTGCCATATTACATGACCTTTCGGCATCACGCAGTAATAAATTATTCCGCACACTTTGCATGTGGAAAGAGTAATGTATATCATAGCATTCGTGTTACGTACAAAAAACAAGTTAGAATAACCCAAGCTGTTAGTTTCATTGGTGGCATTTAAATGCCCTGGCAGATGATATCGAGTGTCGTTTAATTACCGAGACCTGAAATTCATCTTTATATTTACAAAAAGTAGACTACTCAGATGACTAAGAAGAACAAGAAACACCGCGGCTGAAAGTATGCACACGTGAAGACCGGTTGACGTTTAACTCCGTCTATTAGATGCTGAAAGTAACTATGTGGATGCGTTTTAACATTCACACTTGGTCAGTCTATCGCAAATCGTCTCATTTTCTACAATAGACTGAGGGTAACAGATTATATTACATCTTTCACTTAAACATTTGAAGGCTGAAAATAATGCATATTCCAGATAAAGATCCAGTACGTTCCTCATAGAGAACACAGTGTGCTTCCATTATAAGAAGCCACTGGTTAAGTGCTGTTTCAAAAAGTACTGGTTGTTTATGATTCACAACAAACACGTAAATAAAGTGCATGGACAAACTGCACAGTTTTCAGTGCTGAACCTGGTGGTTCGTATAGTTACCACTGGGCTTTAACGGGTTAATTTGTGCTTCGTCATAGGATAGAGGACCGTCGCCTGGCAACAGCGTTGAACAAGTTTACTATCAAATGCGAATGGCCAATAAGGCTCTGCATCGCTCACCTGCTGCACCTGCTGCTGCTGCCTTAAGTGGTAAATTGTGGGTGCGTTCTGTATGAAAAGTTGCAAAAGAAACCCTACTTGTTTCTCCATGTCTGTCTGTAAGCTTTTCCGCGTGTCGTAACTACTAAACAGGTTTTCATGAAACTTTATATTGTCAAAACTTTCAAATTTTTGGTTAGGCTCGGACAAAAATATTGGGGAGTTCACATACGTTTCACTGTACATTTCGAGCATAACAACCTAAATAAATAAATAAATAAATAAATAAATAAATAAATACACACACACACACATACACACACATACATACATACATACATACATACATACATACATACATACATACATACATACATACACACNGTGTGTGTGTGTGTGTGTGTGTGTGTGTGTGTGTGTGTGTGTGTGTGTGTGTGTGTGTGTGTGTGTGTAAAAGAAGCAAAACATACTTAAAAGAGGCTGTAAACAAAAATGACACATTCTACGTACAACACATTTTTCGATATCTTATGGGTTTATAGATAACTTAACAAAAAAGAGACTTTTACCGAGTACACTGCTTCATCTCAAACGTGTAAGAAGTGATAATACGGGACAAAGAAACATAAAGCCAGACCACAGCAACAGTTCCTTTTTAACACAATGCTAAAACCTGCCTGGAATGCTGGTGACTGTAAGGCATTATATCACACAAACCAATAGTTTCGGGTCGACGGGGGAATCCAATAATAACGAATACCGATATCCCTAAATTCCGATTTGAATTTATTCCGTGACGCTACAGCCCAAATCGGCCCTAGGCCGCCTCACTATTATGGTTCCTAGGTCACACACGCACACACACGCACACGGCAGTACTCCTGTGAACGAGTAATCAGCTCTTCGCAGGGGCCGCTACCCGCACAACAGACACAACGAGACGAACATCCATGCCCTCAGCGGGATTCGAACCCGAGATACTAGCAATCAAACGGCTACTAACGCCTTAGACCATACGGTCACCGGGATCCGCTCCGATTTCAATACGTGCCTGAAAAGAAAACCTAATTTCTCTCATGTGATATAAGGCAGTGATTCGTAATAAAATTCAATTTTCAGCAATCAGATACTGCAGATGTAATATAAGCCATATTATTACTATTACTAGTAGTAGTAGTAGTAGTAGTAGTAGTAGTAGTAGTAGTAGTAGTAGTAGTAGTAGTAGTCTTTTGTCACAGGCCTTTCCTCCCTGGTACTGGTACTTCTCCTGACGCAACGGTGATCCCCACCGCTCAGGTTTCACTACAATACTTTCCGTATTATGTGAGTGATTTTTCAAAGTATAGACATCTTCTGTAGAGATTCTACTAAATGCTTTCCTGGCCCGACTTCCCAATTTTTCTTTAAAACTTTTGTCACTATTCCGGTGGCTCCAATTATTCCTGGCATCATCATCATCATCATCATCATCATCATCATCATCATCATCATCATCATCATCATCATCATCGAGGTTCTCAGTGCCTGGGACGTTATGTTTGAAAAACCCAAATGAAAGTTTGATGGCTATGATACAAGATACGTAGATCATACAGGGGCAATGTGCCATAAATCCTTTAAAAAAAGTACAGCATTCGAAAAGAGGACGCAAAATCCCTTTGCAGGTTTTATGACGTAAACGTGCCCTGTATGGATGTGTTTTTAGCCTGGATTTTTTTAAAAATAAAACCAACCAAAAATAAAAAAAGAAGAAATGTAGCTTGATGTATGAATCGATTATGCATCATCTATAGCGGGGCCAGCCGAGTTGAGCTAGCGACAGGCAGCAGGAGCCTGGCTGCAGCAACACTAATTGCTCGTTACTGCATGCACATCGAGATTAGTTATCACCCGGCTCTAAACCCACACACCGGTCTCATATCGAGTAGCATTATCTATGCTTAAACATTGTTGCGTATGCACGCGAGAGGGGTCTAAACCAACTACAACGTTTGTCAGTTTGAGTGAGGTTTTAATTCTACAAAAACAATACGTAAAGAGGATTGGAGGAACGGTGGAATGGGATAGAGCCGTGGTTTACAATGGAAATTTGAGGTTCTGCTCTCATTTTTTATTCACCACCATCCCTGCCCCCACAACCATCCGAAGTTCTCTCGTGTACTGCCACTCCACCACCACGAGTTGCCTATTGTGAAAACATTCGCGTTAGAACGATACGAGACTCGAACTGGCGACCACTGTGAGTCTCATGAAATATCAATGTCATTCACTTTGCAGCTTGTTTTTGTGGATTTGACTGTTATTTAGTTTTCTGTCACGAAACTGCGCTGGCTCTGCAGATTTAATGGCCGTACATTGCACTTGAATTGCAACACAAACTATTTCTGTAAGCTAATGATTTTGTGGAATGAATAATTTTGACGTAACAAGGGAAACTGATAGGAAATAATGTCAGTTTTCAATTTTAATTAGAGTACCTTCTGCAAACCTATTTTTAAAATCTGGCCAAGTATAATACTACAGAACACAGAGGTCGTTCAGCATTGAGCTCCAGAGACAAACGAACGTACGCACTAACAACTGTTCGTCATAAGAAAACGTTTAAACCTAAGCGAGTAAATTCGAAAGAAGTATTAAATATTACTCCAACAAGGGCATAATTATAGCTGGTCGATGCAGTGTTTACGCTACGGCAGGGATGAACAAATTTTACAAAAATCTAGAAACCACCTCAAAATTGTAGGAGCCAAAAAGGTGATACACAGCAAGTTCTATTTTGGAGATCCACAATATTAGGCGCCACCGTATCAAATCTAGTCGCCACGGCGACCTGGCGCCTGGGCTTTGTGCAACCCTGGGCTATGGGCTGGATCACGGAAGAGTCCTGGGTCGATTTCAAGAAGGGGCAAGAGATTTTTCCCTCCTAAAAAGCGTCTCTAGCCCACCCAGTGTGCTACCAATGGGCACCGGTGGCGCTTTCCCTGGGGCTAAAGGGCCCGAGAATAAATCAAGCCCTCACACTCATCCAGTGCCAAAATTAAGAATGACTGGAACTACACTTCCACTTCCAAATACGCTTTCATGGTCTCAACCAGTGTAACTTTACCTTTAGTCGTTGTTATTTCGAGAGCAACGCCTAATGACTTGCCAGCCTAGCTCTGCATTGAGGATGCTAGATGTAATAAGATACAGCACAACGTCAACTTCATGATGGATTGAGACTATCGGGGGCGCCAGGAATGACTTCGAATTGGGCGTTCTTTCACTTTATCTTCAGTTCTCGTGATAATTCATACCGTATATATAACTTTATACTAATGACAATTCACAGCTTGTTCTTGAGATTGTCCACAGGTTCGCAGACGTGAGCTGTCGTGAGTAATAAGGGTACTGAAAGACAAAATTTAAATTCTACAAAAAAATTTCAAGGGCGTCAGCGCTATTAATGCACGCAAACAGGTTTATAGTGAGGCTGCACGAGTCTTAAATACAGCCTCATTACCGACGTAATAATGATCTGGAACCGAGTTCAAAATTACAGTGCCTAATGCAAGAACTAACTAAGGGACGTTCTTGAAGTACCAGACAAATTTTGGTAAGTGGTAAATACATGCATCTCTTTTTAAGCAGAACAATAACATATTCAGTCTAAAGACAACAATTTATTTATCATACAAAATCGGCTACATGTTTCGGTTAATATACGGCAATCATCGGGCTGACGGTAAAAACAAAAAGGAAATATTCACATTTGCATGAATTTGATATCTCGAACCTCGTAGGTATATTGTTATATAAAAACACACAGATATGCAGCCTTCGGAATACAAGTTGAGAAACTGATAAAGAGTATTTAATATTATCGATACTGCGTACGCACTTATTATAAGACATGTATTACCACCAACTTGCACACTATATTGACGTGCAATGTACCAAACTCTATACACCGAATCATGCCGCGAGTTGAATAGAGTTTGTTACATTGCACGTCAATATAGTGTGCAAGTTGGTGGCAATGCATGTGTTATGATAACAGTATTGTTGAATAAACCTATAAAAACCCCGAGGAAGTAATAATAGCAGTTTAAAATATTAGAACTAGGGCAGGTGTAGGCGTGTTTCGGAGAGACGGAGGGCCTGTATGTATTTATTTCTTGCTGTCAGTGGTCTCACGTTGCAACACAGGTATCTTCTCGAAGAGATTGCTGTTTAATTAGATTCTTCTTATTTATAGCACATCTAGAAACGCACGATTGGAGTTTATAGATGTTTATAAAACTTGAATGTTGATTTTTTCTTAATGTAGTTCCAAGCATGATTTTATGCATATTTTTATAAATTTATGAGACTGACTTTGCATGATATAGATGGTTTTGGGTACGTCCTTTCTTTGCCGAAACTTGTAGCTGATTTTGCATAACAAATAAATCGTTGTGTTTAGACTGAATATATCGTACTTCTGATTATACTCAAGGCACAACGGGGATTAACTGCCTTAAGAACTCTTTTTAAGTTTCCAAAGAACTAATCATTACAAACTTTCGATACACAAATATCCGAAGACGAAATCGGAAAGAAAAAAGGAAACCTGCGTCGAGATGGCTCGTCGCAGGGCCCTTAAAAACGAAAATCAAGATAAATATATTATATAGATTAATACTTCGTTCGTACCGCGCAGTAAACATACTCCGTCTAGATTACAAACACCAATTAGCTAATGGTGTATAGTGGAATAAGATCTGTTCTGAGATTCATAAAAGACGTAAATACACTTTGTGGGAAGAACGCAGAATTTTGGAATGTTAAACCTAAAGCCACCACTAGACTTCAAAGCCCTAATAAACACATACGTGTTACATACACTTAATACGATGTGTAATGGCAACTACACAGCTGAGGCTACTCGAAAACAAAGCAATACATTCAAGGGCTGTTCCTGGACTTAGGACATTCAAATAAAAACTACAACAATCGTCGAAATAGTATATAAACTGACGAAAAAGTTTTCTACTTGCAACAAATGTATCCATAAGAGAATAAACATCATATGCAAACATGAAATAGTCATATTCCTCCAATACGATTATTTTTATCCTGATCTAAAACTTGACACCAATTGTAAGCAGAATTTTGGGCAATCAGCCATTCTGTGCCTTCACTCCATTTTGCAAGCCGTTTCTATACCACAGAGTGCTATAAGGTATTCCGGCAGCATTCCCCGTACTGGGCGTCCCACACCGTTTTCCGGACTTAAACTTGGCTGTCAAATCGATGTTCAGCGGAGCGGTTGCAGGCGCGGCGCAGCAGTCCCCAGAGACAGGGCAAGACGTGGCCTGGCACAGGAGGATCTCACTGGTGTGGCGTGAACTGAACTGTCCCAGTAAACAACGTCAGCGACAACTTTGAATCAGTCTGTCATATCCATTTGGGAATTTGGGTTTCAATGACTTCTTGATCGCCAAAACATTTGGCGAAAAGTTCCAGATACAAAGTCAGCATCCGTCATTGTTTGAAAAGGTGATGCAATTTGATTGGTAAGATTCCTACTGAAAAATTGCTTTCAAAATCAGAGACTAAGTACTGAACATGATTCGGCTGAGGGGGAATGACTGCAATGCGAGACCCCTGGGTTCTATACTGACGGAGTCTTTAGAAATAGTTTAATAATTATGACGTTTCTCTAACCTTGTCCGATCCCATGATGGTTTTGTTACAATTTGGGTTATAGGGGTACCGCATATCTTTGTTCCTGCACAAAGTAGACAGCTCGAGCGTCCATCGAATGAGTAAAAAGTTACATACAGGACGATAACATTCTCAGATAAATTCCACATGGCGGAATATGGCAGAATGCAGTTACTGTGGGAAGGAGCACGCCAATGAAGAATAAATGACGAATATTTTAAACGATACCCACAATCTTGTCTTTAATAAAAAAACGATTAAGAAACTGTCTTTGCTCGTCATCACGAAAATACATGAAACGCCCTCGAATTTATCTCAGGGAACTAACTTTCTCGCTGGTCACTTTCGAGATGGTGAGCTAACCAAAACGAGACGAAAGGGGTTTTCCAATATTTGTGTCACTTTAATAAGGCATCTTAGTCACAAAGCTTTGACTAATTTTAAGGAGGGTATTTCTTCGTACGAAAGTCGTAGGAGAATGGAGCAGAACACTCGAATGCATCACAAAGCTCCCAAGAAAAATATGAGAATGCCACTCCGCTTCCTCCATGAGGGGGAATGGGGAATGGAACAAGCGACGCTACGAGAAATGGAGGAGGAAGACCCGTTGTGGCGTTTCCCATTTCTCGAGACCCTCCATTACATTACGTTAACATTACATTACGGTGCATTACGAACCCTCACGCCGTGTGGAATTTCTCTACTCCTCGGCAAAACCATCAGTTGTTTAGTTATGATTGCTGGCTGCCACGAGAAGCTACTATAAGACAGTGACAAGTGAACAAATGTATAGGTTAGGAAAAGTATTAGGTAACTAACAACAATTACGTTTAAATGTTTCCACGATTACGTAACAACATAACTAATCCATGGCGGCTTGCCGGACCTGTTCAAATCTGCAAGTGAAAAATGTTAGGTGTGTGAGGCTGATCTAATTCCGTAGGCCTATTTGTAGATTTGAGGGAGAACTCTTTTAACCAATCAGACTTAACTTTATTGTCGCTACGTCATGTCATCCGTACGTGGACCGCTGAGGTAATTACACACGTATTGATCGGTCTGTGAGAAATTCAGCAGAACGCAAGTCCTACATTATAAAAAGTATATTTGGGAATAATTTTTAATTTGTGATATTTGAATTCCATGAAATACCTAATTAAAACTGTAAAATGTGTAAACACTACAATAACTACAAAAACACTATCACCAACAAAAGCACAAAGAGAGTTTTATCTGCGGTCCCGGCCTACAGGCCTACAGGCCTACAGGCCGGGACCGCAGAGAGTTCAATGATAAAGCTCTCTTTGTGCATTTGTTGGTGATTATAGTGTTTTTGTATAATATAGTGCACGGACATGGAACACACTACAATAACTGTGGTGCAGTTTAAGGCGAAAGAAACTTTTGTGTGTTCACAAGCTTGAGGAACAAATATTGAACCATATTTGTTACAAACCAAGCTGAGTCAAGACAGTTAAGAATGTTCTAACTGAAAACAACACAAATTTCAGCGAATTAATTTATAGTTAAGAAAATTCCGTGAGCAAAGTTTCATGCTGTGAATAAAGGCATATTATTTGGTTGTAAAAATTAACAGTTACCTCTTTTCTCAATTGTGACTACTTACTGATGCACGTGTATGTATCTTGCATGTGACAGATGTCACATAAACAATTTGCGATGAACCAGAACAGTGAAACAATAATGTCGAGTGAACAGTCGTTATTATAGACTAATTTGAGCAGAATTTATTACGAGCACATGCACACACGCATAATCCCTGAGGATGTAAATCTCATGTCACTGGGCGACCCAAAAGTATTAGCAACGCTAATATGAAATAAAACCTGAGTCTGGAACGATGTGAAGGTTATAAAACACTGCAATGTCATTACATTTGTAACTAGGAGGAACGACGTATTATCTTTGCAAGATAGCTACATCTTACAGTTTTCTAGTGTCACATGTTCTAGCCGGAATATCCGATACCTCAACTTAATCAAAGAAATGTACCTGTGCACACTATGAAGGCATATGAGAGAAGTGGTGGTATAGTTCCATGAATTCTTAACCTTGGCACTAGATAATGGCCAGTTTCATGTTCCGGCCGCCCCTCCCCGCGCGGAACACACCGAATGGGATGCTGAGTGGACGCTAGAGTCCATGTCGACGTTTTGGGGAAGAAAAGAAATGTTTTCCTGTCGGGAATAGAACCACAATCCCTCGGTCTACTCGGTCTAGCAGCCCGTAACTTTGTCACTGCACCGACAGCGCTACACACCTGTTACTGCACCAAAGAAAGTTGGGTGTTCCATTTCAGACATATGTAAGAGTCCATAATGCAAAGTTAGCATTACAGAAGCAAGGGGGTTTATCATTGCCTGCTCATAATATTGCACCTAGTGGCGTGCAACGGTCCCTCAGGGTCCAATACGAGCGCAGCTTTCTTTAGTGCAACGCATGTGTTTGTCTCCAGGGCTACATAACCCCACAGTCCTCTCTCTCCGCAAAGCACCAAACCCATTCAAGAACCTACTACAAAAAAGATTGCTTTGCTTGTCTATGGAATTTCTTTGTAAATTTTTCTTGATGCTGAAGAGGGCAAATGTGAAAGTTGCCCCTTCGGGAAGAATTCAAAGTGGTATACATAAAAGAAAAATAAAGTATAGAGGAGAGTGATTTTTTACTGTATTCTTTCCTCTTAGAATCCTTGGTCTTCTAACCTTAAAATCTTTTACATCTACACCCCAAAAGGGAAGATTTCGAACACATTTCATGTTCAGCTCCTTGTACGTGAGCCCGACAAAGTGAAATGTTTCACTTCATTCTAAGGTCTACCAGCAAACTGAAACATTAATACGACACGCGTAACCAAGCGAGAATTTCACTGTTATTGCGTCTGAAACTTACTTCAGCGTGGAGTTCGTAACGTTCCCTGTATGTGCCATGTATCTTTTATACATCCCATTCATCCTCTCGCTTAAACAAGTGATCCAGTTTGATCTGGAAATAATCGATTGTGGCAAAGATTTCACCCTTGAATGTACTTCGGCAGAACTGCTCACTTTTGTAATCCTAACCAATATACAGGCACACAAACTACATGTTGAGGCTAGAGACCGTCGTTCCAGAGGCTGCGTTCATTGAAACAGTCGTCACTTCCTGTAAATTCCCTCGTGCTACGACTCTATCCCTACATAATTGTTACAACACTGCAATATTGGTTATGGCTCAAAAGAACGCTTGCTAAAGAAAGTGTATGCATTCTGAAATACAAGCCATGACTGCCAGCAAGGTGTAACCAGGTGTGGCACGTATCTTCTCGTGTCGTTCGGACAGCACAGCAGACCCAGCATCAGATTAAACATTCAGAAGTCCCATATTTTAAGAGAAATTTACAAAAACACATTTTGCATACTATCTATTAGCCCTAATGCTACTTTTTTTTTAAAACTTGCGCTAATAGAATATACATATATGTACAGGGTGATTTAGAAGGAAAGATCGATATTTTGGGAGGTGACAGTATTGGTCATTGTGAGAAAAAACTCCACATGAACGCGTGTGTAATTCTCAGTGGTTACCGAGATATAACCTTTTGAATCTCCCGATGTAACTCACGTAGATTTTTGTTTTTCGAGTTGGATGAAGGTCAAAGTTTACAAAGAAAGGTGGATACACGAGACGAATTGCTCGCTCGTATTTTGGATGCGCCTGCCTGCATAAAGAAACGTGACGATACACTCTGACGCAAAACACGCGTGAGGTTGACGGTGGGATTTTCAAACACTTATTATGAACTGTAACAAAAGCTGTCATCTAAACATTAAATTAAAATTAAAATAAATATTACAGGAAGTAATTTCTCTTTCCTTATTACCATTGCATTTGTAGATTCAAACACACTCCATCTTGGTAACTATTCAGAATTAGACACACGTACATACGAAAATTTTTTCTCACAATGATCGATGCTATCACCTCCTAAAACACGGACCTTTCCTCCTAAATCACCCTATATACATGAGACGTTATGTACAACACGGTACAGTATTCGTCGGATTAGATTTTTATTAAGTGTCACACCTCAAACTTCTTTCCGTAACGCACAAGTCCTACTCAGCCGAAAATTCTCATACAAAACGCATTTCCCTCCAGGCCTCCACACAAAACATGACCATCTCGATCAGTTCAACCGACGTTTATGTAGGCATGTGAGGGCCAGACCCAGGTGTGTTAAGCTTCTCCAGACTAATTCGCAGGCTGTTTTGTGGTACAATAACGTGCTTATGGGAGTCGTTCGTCAGAAACTACAGCACTGAATCTCGAACCCGCCCACTATATAACTGGCACACTCCACTTGGAAACAAATAAAATGTTTACTTCAAGAGTCGTTATTCATGTCTGTAAAATATTAAGTTCTTGTGCAGAAGAATGTAAATGGGAAACAGAGTACTGAGTTACGGCAAACGTCGTCTCCTGCATGTTAGGTCACTAGTCTTCACGTTGTCTAACCCCTATACCCTAAGAGGTTCGGACCTCATGGGAGATATAAAGTAACAGACAAACCTACACGAGCAAGAGCACAAGGAAAGTAGAATCAATGGAGGCCAAATTGGATGGCTGCACAACCCTGTGATGTTACCTCAGATAACACCACAGCACTCCGTGTGGCCTTTATCCACAGCACATCAAGTTCTGGAGTACGAACGAAATAATAAAACAAGGAGGAATTATTATTAGGTAATTAAATTTTAAATCACCCTACTGTCTCAGTATATGAGGCTTTGTTGCTTTCAGAGATAAATAAGGCAAGCCCTATAGACATGTTCGCAAATATTCACCGCCAGATGCTGAAGATATTTTACTAATCTAACTCTCTCAGAGAGGACAGAAAATATATTCACGCTATGCCTTTCTAGTCCACTAAACAAAGAATGCACACACACGGCATGGGTGCACAAATGTCAGTCTAGGGGTCACGTCGCCTGGGCGACTAACTTTTCTACGGTAGCGCGTAAAAATTTTGGGTCCTAGGTATGGAATTTCTTTGCCAAAATTTTGGCGCCTAGAATTTATGGGGGATCCTAGATTTTTGAAAAATCCCCCCGAAATAACTTTGATGGCATCTGTGAGCTACAAGAACCAGCAGTAGTAAATCTCACTCAACTGGATTTGACACCTTCGATTGTAAATTTTACTGAAAGTAAATCTCAGTTGAGACCTGTCTCCCAACTTTATACTGTGCGACTTATACCTCGTGTTCTTCGTGCTTTCATCCGATGATGGCTTCGGAGAGTACTCGGTGGGTAGAGTGAGGGTGTGACTGTCTGCATCATGAAAGTTAGATCGCCTTCCTTACTTCATTCCATCGCCCGCCACCGCAGTCAATTGAAATTCACGCCTCTCAAGAGAGTTGAGGCGGTGGCGCACGACGCTCGCTGTGCTCAGGATACAACTTGCAGGAAACTTATTCCCTGGGACGATTACGTTAGAGACCTTGGGAGCAGGTGAGCCTCTGGCAGAGAGATGGCGGCACAAGATGTTCTAGTCTGCCACAGAAGCTTTTGGCAAGATTTTATGAGCAACCCCACTCCGTCTCATGCTGCATCACTATAGAAAGTGTCGCAAATTCCGTACATGTACAATACACGCAACTGTTTCTGTGAATCCTAGGATACAATGTCGTCGTTTTGGGTATGTAAGTCTGCCGAAGCCCAAAACTTGGGTACTTCTGTGTTCAGAGGTCTCAGAGATTGAATCAAAATGATAACATGTAGGGACGGAAATAGTCAGTGGTTTAGATAAGGCACCAACAGAATCCCCGGCCCGGGGGAAGGGGGAGGGGCGTGGGACAAGTGGGGCACCAAAACACACAAAATATTAACATTTGTTGACGGTTCTTTCGGACTGTAGTCCATTCGTTTAACGGAAGGCAGAATTCTGTATCCGTGTCAAGAGATCTGGGAGTAGACTCGCTAATAATTACAGATAATTACAGAGAGGCCACGATTAAAGACTCGCGATTGGGTGGGGGGGGGGGGGGAAGGATCCTGCACTGCCTACCCTCCTAGAATCTATCTTCTATTTAAACACTGCTGTCAGCGTCGAAGGTATATAGCACAGTCGAAGGTTATGGTGCCTGGAGATCTGGGCACGACTTGGTGGCAAGGGGTCTTGGCCCAGTCGGCTTAGCTGGTGACCCAACTGGGATCTCAACCAACCGCCTCCCAAATACGTCTGCCACCTTACCGCTATCGCAAAGTGTTCGGAAGAAAACAGTCTTTAAGAATTCATCAAACGTACATACTCTCTATCATTACAGTTTGAGCTTCCGGTCTGACATTCAGCAGCCATTCTCGGGGACTAGACTGCCGGCTGCTGATGGTGTGAACAGACGACGGGGCAAAAAAACAATAGTCACAGGAACAGAAAGTGAAGGAACCAGGTGACAACTCGTTGTGCTAAGGTAGCACCAAGCCTAGTGACGAAATAAAGGCATGGCACCCAGTCAGGATACTAGATAAGGCATCATAACCCGGATTAAAACTTATAAAAGCCAATTACAATTATTGTTGCATCAATAAACTAGACTGTAGGAAGAACTAAATTGCCACACACGCAAGAAATTTCTACATGTGTTTATGCAAAAGACCACAGGAATACGTGATAAGTTCTTAAGCTATACATCAAAAAACACTTTACCTTTAAATATGTTTTGAAGGTACCTACATCAAAATCTTTTGTACCAATATTTGAAAATAACAATTTCATTCATTCATTCATTCATTCATTATTCATTCATTCATTCATTCATTCATTCGAAGTCGTATGTAAATCGATCCAATGCAGCGGTGTCTCCAAACAAAAACGGCAGGTATGGCATATCAATTTCCCTTCTTCAGATTCCCTGAATTATGAGAAGAGGCACAACTTCATAACACATCATATTTAAATAATCTGATACTTTACAGAAAGTCATGTTTAGTCCCCACGACTTTGAGGCAAACCTTTTGTGCCTCATCAAATGCAGTACCACTAGCGTCATCTCCATAGAAGCAAGCTCAACTAGAGTTGTAATATCGTAGCATCAGCTCAGTACACAGCTTAGCTGTAAGTAAAAGCTTAAAGCTATACATTTCCCCGGAAGCTCCAGAGGCGCCGGAGACTTGAAAGGATGTTGGATGACATGACATGCAGATCCCAGAGAAGGAGGAGGAGGAGGAGGAGACGGAGGTTTTATACAGCATCCGGAGATGGGAAAGCGAAATAGCAAAAGGCAGACTAGACAGAGAGAAAGATACAAGGATAATAGATTACCAAAGCAAAACAATGTTGTATAGAACTACGTAGAGTACGAAACAACTCGACTTAAGCGAGACAGGAGAAGCAAGAGGAACTGGGAATAAAGGGAGGAATGAGGGAGAATGTACGTTAAAAGAAAAGAAACATGAAAATACTGGAGTTAAAAAAGTTTTACTGATGATGTCTATTTCAGAAATGGAGCAGGCCGTAAAGGGGAGAAGGGGTTCAGAGGGGAGAAATACACACTGCCGTCACACGTCAGAACATCAGTTCAGACTGCATTAGTATTCATAGAAACTTCTGTTTTCAACTGTCATCGCATGACACAAAGACGTCATCACGGTGGGAATCAGTCACTCACTTATGAAATGAGTTCAGCTCGTTAAAAGCGTTACAAAATTTTTCGAAAATTTAAAAAACAGTCGTACATAATTAACAGCCACGCAGCTAGCAAAATTTGGAAAGCGACAGATCTATAAATTTGATCAAATTAATTAAGCTGTTCAAGTGTGTGCTGTTTCACAGCTGGTGTTCAGAGAGCAGCACATTCGTCTCGAAATGAAGTCCTTTCTCTAGTAATATTACAGCTGCATTGTGAGGAGTGTCATAAACAACGGCGATAAGCATGAAGTTTACATACTGTGTTATTTTACAACGCCATTTCAACTGAAGAGTCAGTTGACACAATTAATTTAAGGCTGATTACTCACAATAAAGTGAAACAGATACGGTCGAAAACGGCCACACATGGCTTAGCGTCTTGGACAGACTGACAAAAAGCACGGAAAAGCTCCATAAAGGTACAGTAACCGGCCAAGAGTAAAACCATGTACATCAAAGTAATGTCGCTTCAGAAGACCATCCCTGTGACGTAGCTAGTTGCCCACGAAAGGGAATGCACAGTTCGGTAAATCGACAGGAATCGATCTGCTGACGGTTAATGTCGATTAACGTAAGTGTAACACGGCTGTAATCACGTGTCAAGTGTCCTACAATGTGAGTTTGAGATCGAAAACAGGAAATCTTGACGAGGAAATAATAAGAAATATAACAGTATGCAAAGAATCCTCTAGCAAAACAGCTACGTGAAAGAACGAAAAACAGATGAGAAATTCATTTTACAATTCATCTAACGGAACTGTATTGGGTTAATTTATTATTTTACCTACTCTACAGTATCGCATTACAACAACAACAACAACAACAACAACAACAACACTAATACAATTTAAAAACCACTCGTACGTAATTTACCAGATCTCTACATTTGATTCAATTAATAGAGTTTTTCAACGATATGTTGTTTTAGGGCAACACGCTGACTCAACAGCACAAATGTCAAATAAAGCCAACAAAAATTATGATCGATGATGAGGTTGTTGATGATGATGATGATGATGATGATATGTAAATATGTAACCATTATTGCTCTTTTTACCGAAACTGTAACAAACTGTGAACAAGCAAAATTAATGAAACTGGATTCAGACGTGAATATCTACACACAATCATTCATACTCTCGGCCCGGGAGTCGGGAAATTCGTGGAGGAACAGACTTTTACATCTTTCTACCTCGTATGATTTCGTTGATTGTAAGTATCTATATACGTTTCCGGTCCACGAATTCTTTGCATTAACGGGAAGGGAAACGAAAAATGAGAAATAATAAACGAGAGTCGGAAATGGAAAGACAAAAGAAAAAATTTCTCGTTGAATTTACAAGTTTGCTTTTTTTTTCTTTTGCTAGCAAGCGAAACAACGTGCGTTATTCAGAATGACACAATGCTTGCAAAACTAAATCTGTTTCGAATGCTAACACAGCATTTCTTCTGTTTTACCAAAGGAGATACAATTTAGGCTTCTGAAAAAAAAGATTCGTCATAAACAAACTGGTGTAATGTTTACATGTTTCCGTAACGTAAACAAAGCCAGAGTTCGGTATTTTCATGCGGAAAAATTAGTCGTTAACGTTATTGCTTTCTGCACAACAACCGATGAATGCAGAAATGAGAACACAAAAGCGTAGCACGAAGAGTTGAATATTCAACACATCCCTCGGTGTTTGATTGACTGCCAGCCATGCATAATACGTCCCCACTCTACAATACATTACAAGCCAACCGGCAAATAAAATGTGCGATTTACAGTTCTCATAGCACTGACAATGCATCGTATTATGGTCTGGCATGAGTGTTTACAGAATGATACACTGAAGATGGAAGCAGGTTTCTGCAAAGGTTTGATAAATTTCTACCAGAACTCTGAACAAGGAAAAAATATATTATTCCCGGAGAAAATACATTATTCCCGAAGTTCGCAGATTTCTACCGAAGCCCTTTAAGATGAAAGGAAGTTTCTCCGAATCTAGGCTAAATTTCTACCAGAAAGTTTAACTGGAGGTATCAGCCTTTTCGGAAACGTTGGTAAATTTTTATAAGTAACTCTGAAGAAGGAGACAGGTTCCTCCGAAATTTCAGGCTGCCGCCATGTTGTTGAAGAGATCTGGGCCCTTCTTGCATATTACCCAGCGTCGAGTGGTAATCTTTACCCACGTTTCGGGACAACGGATCAGTCCCATCTTCAAGGGTCTTGGAATTCTTGACCCTTGAAGAAGGGACCCATACATTATCCCGAAACGTCGGTAACGGATTACCACTCGACTCCGCGTAATATCACAGAACAGCGCAGATCTCAGGTTCCTCCGAAAGTTCGCAAATTTGTAGCTCTTGAAGATACAGGCAGCAGGTTCCTCCGAAACTATGGCAAATTTCTACCAGAAACCTGAACAGGAGCGACAGGTATCCCCGAAACGGTAAATTTCTACTACAGTAATAGTTTGTAGTAATAAAAACAATAATAGAAATATAGTCTTCAACACAACAACAACAACAACAACAACAACAACAACAACAACAACAGCAACAGCCATGACTCATCCGGAACAAAAATATTTAAAGTGGTCTTATTAAATAGCTTGCCTAAAAAAGACCGTTTCTTCTCTCGCCACGGCCCGCTGATTGTTATTGGTCAAGAGGCCGGCCCTCCCGTCAGGTCATACGTCACTAAAACTCCTCTCTCCCGCCAACTCCTCCTCACTTCGTTCCCACAAAGTATTATAACCAACCCCTTTGTCGGCATAACCTACAATCATGTTACAGAAGATTTTCATTTCTTGGTTTTATTTTTAGCTTCCCGTATACATTTTCTGGTTTGACTCTGACTCCATCATAAAGCACACAACGAAACGAGCGGTTTTGGAACACTTTTTTTTTAATTTTCCATCCCTTTTTTCCCCTCTCTTTGGCTTTTATAATTGGAAGGCCGACGGGTGTGATTAGTGTAGGGACTGGCTGGTGGTGGTTGGGTTTTTGTTGCGGGATCGCCTTTATACACCCACACTCAACCCGAGCCAGCATGTCTGTTCCCAATCGACCCACACACGCACGCACGCACGCACGCACGCACGCACGCACGCATACTGAGCCAAGTTTTTTTTTTAAAAAAAGGGCCTTCAGCTACATTACCCTATTGCAAAATGTATAACATTCAGTGTAAATTCTGCATGCGTAGTGGTGGGCATTGATTGACAATTAAAGCAAAGTTTCCCCTGTCCACTCCATGAAGGCACACAGGGGAAGCAGAGGTATAGCTCCACTTATTCTTAACACGGACAATTGATGGAGGTGAGTGACCAACATTATGCCTCGGGAAAGAATGCCGCTACCCACTGAATGGAAGGCTGGGTTGGCAAAAGAAACGTTCTCGATATTTTGGAGAAGAGGTAAATCAATTGCCCCTGCCGGTATTCGAATTCCGGACCGTCCAGCCCGTAGCGTAGTCGCGATATCGCCTGAGCTATCCCGGGTCACATTCACCACTGACTGACCTCTCTGCTGATTAAATATGCCGACTGGGCAGAGGCTGTAGCCTTAGGGTAACAAACACCGCTCTTAAAACCAACCCCTTTTATGGCTTATTAAAAGAATCACATGGCAGCACATTCTCCTTAGGCGATTCAGTTTCAAGCTAAGAACTCCACCCAGCAGCGTTCTTTTAAGAAGTTCTGCAGCTAGGTAACAGACTCCCCAAGTTTTATGGAACCAGAAGTTTCAAAACAGCCCGCCACTGGTCTCCATCCGCAGTCAGTTAAATCCAATCCACAGCCACCAATCACATATCTTTGAGACGAATTTAAATATTACCTTCCCGTCTACGCTTAGTTCTACCAAGTGATCTATTTTCTTCAGATTCCCTTACCAAAACTTCGTATATATTTCTCTTTCTTCCCATGCGTGTCTCGTCCAGCTATAACATTTTCAAATTAACAAGACAGGCAATGTACGTTTAAATGCAACATTGAAACACGTTGGCGTAACCACTGCTGCCGTGGAAAAGCAATATGTATTCAGTACTCCCACTGCTTGCTTATATTCTGGCCTTGGCTATGCGGCATGCAAAGTGCATGCGCCTCGACTGCGGCCTCTCTGGCTGTACCATATTTTTCCACATTATTTCATAAACGCATGATTTCGGAAGAAAAGTTCAGTAACACAAAATGTGTGCTATGATTTTCGCTATAATTTTTCTCTGAAACATTACTCTAAGAAAAACTCTGAGAGGTACTATCATAAATGTACGTAAGTCTTCCTGCAAAGTACGCGTTATTCTCGTTACATTTTAATTAAACTTTAATTTTCTTGACAGATTTTCGAAAAATACGCAAACATAAACTTTGATGAAAATCCGTCCATTGGGAGTCGAGTCAGTGCGAGAGAAGGTGCTCCATGAGAAGAGACGGACAGACAGACAGACGACGACGATGATGGTCACTTTTCGCAATTTTGTGAACGCGCCTAAAAATGTCACTGCAGAGAGCGACAGCATGGAAAACCAATGAATTTCTTTTCATACGTTGCTGTACCCTGTAGACCCTAAGATTTTACGTGGTTTCAGAGTTTACAGTCATGATTTTCCACGCAACGTATCTGTTGTTTTGTGTCCAGGTATGACTGATCACATAAGGTATAGACTGTTCCGGTGTCTGCATTTGCAACAGGAGTACGGCTTTATGCCTGCAGTCTCAAGTGTAATACAAGTGGATATTATGACAACATGGGAGACGGAAATCTCCCATCCTACGAATGCAAGGGGAACTCTTCCCCCGAAGACAAAACGGCCGGGTAAACAAGCTGACCACTCACCTCCACAGTACCGAGCCTGAATCTATACATCCAGTCAGGTGTTCGTCTTCATAGCGCAATGCTTACATTAAGGAACGGGACAACTACACTTCTGCTGCATAAGAATGTTCATCCACACAAGTTCATACAATTGTTAACGAAGTACAAGTAATTTTAGTCGATAAATGAAGGTTTGGTTCGAAAGGAAACTGCAAACACAACAAGAATTTCGGAAGAAATGTAACAACTCTGAGACCGTAATTTCTGCGACAAGAGTTCTTGATGAAACCAAGGTGAAAGAAAAGGTGGGGTAGGGCGAATGAAGGTCAAGTAATCCTGTATATTTCAAATAAGTTCAGCTTCGGAAATTTGATAACCGATGACAAAGAGGTTAGCTTCGTTTTAATGAGATAATACAAGGCTAATGAATCACCGCCACAAATAGTCCTCCTACGTAATCAGCCAAATAATAGTCTGGTACAAACGAAAAATAAGATTACTAATGAGTGTGTATGTGCGTCTGTGTGAATGTCACAGAGAGAGAGATAAGCAAATCCAGGATAATATGCATGTGAAGGATTTTACAGAGCTATAGAAAATTCCGATCAACATATTTTTGGCAATGTATCCACCATCATGGCATTTATTTTTGGGACTGTTATCTTCTGTGAGGAAGCGGTAAGCTGCACGACGGTGCACGTCACGATCTGTACTTTCACCAAACTTTTTTCCATGGTGCAACAGCCCCTAGTGGGCCAGGGCCTCCTCACTGTCGAGGCTTCACGGTCACACTCAGACACACCACACTCGGTGGGACTCCTCTGGACGAGGGATCAGGCCGACGCCGAGACCTCTACCTGACAACACACAAACACTCACAACAGACAGACATCCATGTCCCCGGCGGGATTCGAATCCGCAATCCCAGAAAGCGAGCGGGCACAGATCTACGCCTTATACCGCGTGGCCACTGGGATCGGCCCACATATTATTAGCAGGGCTGTGGTGTCGATACACAAAAGCTCCGCTCCGACTCCGACTCCTCGATTTTTAAAACTCCGACTCCTTCATAAAATCTCAATATGTATTAACCTTTTAAAGCCTAGCGGTAACTTTACGTGCCACCAGGTTTAATATTAAAAAATTCTACGTGGTGCCCACATTGCGTTTATGTGTTTTGTACGGATCTCAGAACAAACAGCAACTTTTGCCTTATAAAACACTGAGTGAATGGTTTTTATAACCGAAGTGGAGAGTGTTTACAGCGCGGTACGCACTGAGTCCTTACATAAAACAGATACGCTTCGTCTTTAAAGGGTTAATAACGGTAAACCTACAAGACATTTCATCACCACCACGTGAATCATCAGGCTACTTTTTTTGACTTATAACCTATATTTAAGTATAAGTCTAATGGTTACTGTAGCTATCAAGGCTCTGGAGTTGGAGTATCTAGTTAAGATTTTAGACTGAGGTCGGAGCCGGAGTCGGTACATTTTTTCCCCGACTCCGACCCCACCTAAAAATTCCTTCCGACTCCAACTCAGGAGCCCTGATTATCAGGGTAATCAAATAAGGCAAAAGCGATGGGACTCGTATGCGGGAGAAAAGAAATGTATAACGTGTTTTGGTGGCGAAACCTGAGAGAGACCCTGTGGAAGACCTACGCAAGGATGGATGGATAACATTAATATGGATCCTAAAAAAATAGGACGAGAGGGCGTGGACTAAATTCATGAGGTTCAGGATAAGGAAAAGCGGTGGGCTTTTGTGGACACGGTAATGAATTTTGGTTTCCATAAAATGCTGGGAATTTGATAAGATGTGGAAAAATTAGCTAATAAATAACTCTGCTCCACGGAGCAAGTAGGTTACGTAGTAAGTCAATTAGTGAATTAGTTTGTAAGTATGTAACGTCTCATTACTGACATGGAGTACTGTGCAGTTCCTTCAAGCCGCACCATACGAACGCACGCCCCATCTTCATTACATTAATCTAACCTGCACCGGGACAATTTCAAAACTGTACATGATTACCGAGGCAGAATGTATCAGTATTTATGTATCAACGTTAAGCCTTGGATCCAACCGTTCAGACACAGACAGGATGTAAGTTCAAGGCGGTAGGGTGGACGACTGGCCTGCCCACGGCTGTCTGAGGTCCAATCTCCATCCCCGCACCTGCTCCCACCTCACCGGCCGTAGACGTCCCTCTCAAACCACCGGCCAACAAACCTGCTACAAGAGGAAGACATCTCTAGACCATAATGCTTCGCAAGGCCCCTCGCGAAAGCGCCATGTCAGTATTTTTTTTTTAAATTCATGAATTGTGCGGCGCCATGTTCGGAGTAGTATTGTAATACAATAAATTAATACAGTCGTCACGAGTGCCTATTTATTAATAATACGTCTAGTTTTGGAATTAGAAACATTATTTGAGCTTCTGGATAGATCTTAAAAACAACCAGATAACAAAACTGATCTAAAAATAAATAAATTAACCTTGTCGTGTGATGTAGAATAAAATCATAGCCAAAAACTAGCTAATTAAACCCTGGACACTGTAGAAAACGTAACGTATTTGGCAATGACAGAAACAAATATACATTAGTGCATTTACGGAGTCTATGAGATTAAATTATGGGAATTGCTGTTGCCATTCATCACAGAATGTTGTATGTTCTCGTCTCCTATTGAAGAGCCTAAACATTAAAGTAGACTATAAAAAAGATTTTAATTTCTCATCTCATATGGAGGAATCTATAGACATTAAAATGTACTCTACAAAAATAATATTTTAAGGTTCTCATCTCATACAGAAGAATCTAAACATTAAAACAGATTCTATAAAATAAAATGTTTAAGTTCGTATCTCATACAGAGGAAACTAAACAACAAAATGTAGCGTACAAAGCAATGGCTTTGCCTTTTCAATTACGGGTATCAAACTTGGACTGTCACCATAAAAGAAGGATGTTGTAGGTTCAAGATATCTGAAGACAAGGTGCTGATTAGAATGTTACAATCTAGAACTTAACAGCGGGAGGATGGCAAAATAATTACCTTACGCAAGAAACCGCTTAAGAATATGCCCAATCTGAAAATAAACATTTATTTACGTTGTTTAAAATAAGGAAGAAACGAACAAATGGCAGCGCAAATGCATTGTTTCACAAGCAACTGACCTAACAAGCTGACAGATGATTACACTGACGCAGATCTGACACTACGGAAGTTGAAATGTTTTAAATTAAAATCGTTGTCGTATGTGAAGCTACGAAAAGTCGAATCGTAAATCTGTTCCACTGAATCGGGTGTCGGAATTCCTCTCTTCTCTCCATTCCCACACAAACGACGCGGACGCGTGCGGAAAAGCAAGCGATACTGGTGATTATAATACTTCGTAATGCGCCCCAAGTAACATTTCTATAAATCATTCCACGACAGAAAATTGCAGGTTTCTGCAGCAACCATAAGAGCGCTGAATAATATTTCGTTGGAGGGAAAAAATATTTTCCCGAATTCCTCCCCTCATTTTAGTATGTAGTTACATTCCGGAGTAGAAACTCTGAGATCGTTAAATGCACACATTCCTTCAACACCGGCGGGCATTTGCATCAAACAGTGCCGAGGATGCCGGCTTGAAGACTCCCGTACGTTGAGGCGAGGCTGTATCAATACGCACACATGTACAATCAAGGAGACTCATTGTTCAAATAATTGTCCCACATATCGGCTTGTCTAAGGTAAGGTAAAGCAATCCCATTACAGGCCTGGACAGGCCCCTAGGGTTCCAGGAGTTTGAAGCCCCTAGAGTTGCCGACAATTGGCACATGACGGTGGTAAGGTTGTCAGCCATACGCACCGGCCGCCTTTACGCCCCACCCCGCAGGAACTAGTCCTGGTACTTATTTCTGTTAGAGTTGACCCCGGGGCCATAGTACGGCCGGAAGAATTAAGTCAATGAAAAATTCCAATGACTCCATCGGGAATCGAACCTTTGACATTCCGGTTTGTAGCCACCGAGCGGCCCCTTTGGAAGAAATCCCATGCCCCCCTGGGGCTCCATGGGCCATAGATTAAGAGCCACTAATCCAGACCACAGCCTTGCCACTATAACGGCTGAGCAGCAACAGCAGTTTATACGTGGCCGCCTGTAATAGTCCTTTAACTCAAAAAGTTGAACGCGATTTTTACGAATACCCGATTCAACATTACGTACACCAGTAGACAGACAAAACGCCGGAGTGAGTGATTCCAGTTGAAAGAGAGAGAGATGAGACGACCCGGAGCCGTTCAGGGTTGGATTCAAGATAACGTCACTCGCTGACAGACTACACGGCTTATCGCCACACGTACACTTGGGGAGCAGCAGAATTTAGGAAGGGAACGAACAGCCCGCCTGTTGGCTTATTTTGTGGTTCACATACCTAGTTTTCCCATTATATTCCAGATTGGTATAAAGCTTGACATTTTGTAACTTCTTACTTTTAGGCTCTAACGTATGTATATCGGCACTGAGAAGGTAGCACACATCCTTCTAACCCACCTTCATAGACGCATGAAATAAAGTTTAACTTCAAGTGTACTCTACTGTTTAACCCTTTAAAGAGGAAGCGTATGTTTTGTATAAGGACTCAGTGCGTACCGCGCTGTAAACACTCTCCACTTCGGTTATAAAAACCAGTCTCTTAATGTTTTATAAGGCAAAAGTTGCTGTTTGTTCTGAGATCCGTACAAAACACATAAACGCAATGTGGGCACCACGTACAATTTTTGAAATTTAAACCTGTCGGTACGTAAAGTTACCGCTAGGCTTTAAAAGGTTAAATATAACAGATTGTTAATTAGCCTACTTTAATGTAACGTAATCGAATTATGTGAGACTCACTACGGCAGAGATACAAACTCAAGTCTTCTATGATGTTATACCGTGCGATAGGTAAAGGTAAAGCAATCCCATTACAGGCCTCGACAGGCCCTTAGGGTTCCAGGAGATTGATGCTCCCCGGTTTTTAGACTATCGCCACATGAAGGTGGTAAGGTTGTCAGCCCTACGCACCGGCCGCCTTTACCCCCCAGGAAATATTCCCGGTATTCATTTCTGTTAGAGGCTGAGTCGACCCCAGGGTCATAGTGCGACCGAAAGGATTACGTCAATGAAAAAGTCCAAAGACACCATCGGGAATCGAACCCGCGACGTTATACCGTGTAGAATGGTAAATATTTACCGGAGTTTCGAAGAAGTGTTGTGCTTCCACATTCAGGGTCAAGAAGAAGTCCTAGTGTTGTAATGCTTCACCCATTAGTTTTTGTAGTCAAGTTTTAGTATTGGGTCCTGCTTATTTATACAGACTCGACACGAGTTCCTGTCAACATATTTCCGTGAAGCAGCGGTAACTTCAGTGTTGTGACATCGGGGAAGGCGTTGCAGTGTTTGTGAGTTAGCTGTGTAGCAATATGTTAGCCAGTGCAAGCACTGCCATTGGAAACAGCCTACAGATGGAGTGCGACAAACCAACTAACTGTGTTAAAAGTAGTTCTATAAGAACCACTTTCTTTCTGTGACAAACTTCCACTCCGACGCAGAGATTTAGGACTAATAACTTATATTCCGTGAATATTAGGATAACTAACTAAATAACTAACTACCTGACTAATTAACTTAATGAAAGCAGTCCTTCTTGAGAAGCTGACAGGTCCTCAGCTAGTAAAGAAATTCCCCGCATTTTAGGGAACCCAAAGGTTCATTACCGCATTTACAAGAGGCCGCCACCTGTCCCTATCCTGAGCCAGCTCAATCCAGTCCATGCCCTCCCCCCCCCCCCATCTCACTTCTCGAAGGTCCATTTTGAGATTATCCTTCCATCTACTCCTGCGTCTCCCAAGTGGTCTCCTTCCTTCAGGTCTTCATACCAAAATCCTGTATACACGTCTCCTTTCCCCCATACGTGCTAGATGCCACGCTCAGCTCATTCTTCTCGATTTGATCACCTGAACTATATTTGGTGATGAGTACAGATCGTTAAGTTCCCCGTTATGCAGTCTTCTCCACTGCCCTGTCACCTTGTCTGCCTTACGCCCAAATATCCTCCTCAGCATCCCATTCTCGAACACCCTCAGTCTTTGTTCCTCCCTCAGTATTAGAGACCAAGTTCCACACCCATACAAAACGAACATTAGGATAAACAAAAAACAATTCGGCGAGTGTACGGAGTGGTTTTACTCCTCGTTTCTTTATCTAAAGATGCTCCAAACGTAACAAGTTATAAGTTACATCACATATGCAGAATAACGACTGATATTGCCATACATACAAATACGTAACAGCCTCCCTCCATAGGCAGAAGTACCGACGTTCAGGAATTCCAACGCATGGTGCAACTAAACATCACGTTATTCCTAGCCCTCCGAACAAAAGCGATTCTTCGGTTACGTTTTTTCTTACTTACTTAAACTTCGGGGACGCATCCTCTTCCCACGCCATTTAAAGAATCCCCGTAAGTTAGCAGTCAGCACGTATATGTAAAAAGGTAAAGCTGTCCCTATCCACGCCATGCAGGCATATAGGAGCGAACAGAAGGATAGGTCCACTCATTATTAACCTCGGAAGCAGATGGATGTCAGTGGTCAACAACACGCTCCGGCTGCTTTTCACCGGGGAAATAACTCCGGAACCAACTGCATAGGAGACTGGGTGGGCCCCACAACCGGTCTTGACAGTTTTAGAGAAGAGGAAATATTTTACCCTGTTGGGATTCGCACACCGGACTGTTCAGGCCGTTGCCAGTCGCTATAAGAAAGGTAAATAACATATACAAAATATTACTCTGAAAAACTGATCAGAAGAGAAATTTGGAAAAACCTAGGCGTAGATATAAAAATGATATTAAAAAGTAACCTAAATAAAAAGTGTGATTGTGTAAACAGGATTCATGGTGGCAGGATTATATCGACACATTCCCCGTCATTTTGCGTAACGACCTTGAGCACGAGTCTCGCTAACCTTACGGCCCTCCCACCTGTCACATGACCGCAAATGCTACGTAAGCAGACGCATACTGGCACCTCCAAGGCTCGACTGCAGAAACACACTGATCAAGGCGCACACAACTTCTAGCGCTCTGCCGACGTGTGACACCGGCGGCGTAGGCTCCCTAACGTACATGCGCCTTACGTTGGAGACCTTGTGAAATTAATCTTGCTACAGGGTCCAAATTCGGGCTTTTGTGGACACGGTAATAAACCTTCGGGTTCCATAAATACAGGGAAATGTTGCAAGCGACCGCCCGTTTCTCAGTAAAAACTGGGCTGCTGGAACATACTAAATACTCGATTCATTTAATGCTCTTGCATTTGTAAAACGGTTTCAACCTCGTCAGAGATTGAGCACTATTTTCGGCAGAAAAAATTCTCTCTCAACCGCTGTCTTGCAAGAATCAGTATTTACTGTAATAACAGCATATCTTAAACATACAAGTGTCCTGCTACGCTGGCAACAAAGTCAGGAAAAATAACTTCATTTGCAAAACATTTCATTCACAGAAAATTACATTTACCATCCTTTTCTTATTTAACTTCGTCCCTCTTCTGCAGAGAAGCGAATCGTATGGATTTGAATTACTCTGGGAAACTCGAAAGAAGTGACCCCCTTTCTCTTCTAAATTCTCTCACAGTGCAAAAAAAGAATCCAAATTACCCGGCGTTGGAAGAGTTATAAGTTAGGACTTCCTTACGGTTGTTAGGAGTGGAAATGTAAGTAGGGTGAGTCGTCTGTGGGGGCTGTTTGCTTCCCTTAACGACCATGCTCGCCTATACACATAACACAGTTGAGTTTCATTATGCATGCACCAAATCGCAGTTAGGCCCCAGTATAGCAATGCGATTGATACTGCTTCTCAACATTTCAGGGGGGGGGGGGAATGTTATTCATGTTCTCCACTCTTCAGTAAGCAGGCTTCTTTCCGTATCTTTCTTTCTGACATCAATCAGCTTCCAGTGATCTTGTACTTTCTGACACACATAGACTATGTACTGCGAGCAACACAGACATACTGCACTAGCAAGTACCATGACAAATATCCAACTGCAAGAAGAATAAATCTGTTGTGAACAACAAGACAAGAATAAGTACTTACTGTGTTTACTGGTATAATTCTTTCCCTCTAACTTGAAAGCGTAAATAATTTATTTTCTTCCCGCGCAACTTAAATTATTTAATTTTGCACCCGATACTAGACGCCAGAGTGGAGGTCCATTACACTCAAGCGAGACGGAGATGACAATGTCAGCGGCAATATCGTTGTAAGAAATTTTAAAATTTTAACAACACTGCTAATAAAATTTAGCACTGATGTATTTAGCTTCAAGAAAATGGAACATGCATTGTGATCCCTTTTAAAATATATTTTAATATTCTAGCCAGTTAAAAGTTATCCATCCTTGGCGCATTTGGACTTAAATGAAAAAACATGCGCATTGCGCGCGCCTCTCGGTTGCATGTTGCTAGATGTCAGAGCAAAAAAAAAAGTCTGGAACAATAATTGTGCAGAAAAATAAAGAAACGCACCTTACTTTCACTACACTTTCCCCGAGGATCTTGAGCGCTTTGTGACATATAAAAGAGACAGAAAGTGAAGAAAATGTTTCACCAGGCATATATTTCCTTAATTTGTTATAATAAATATAGCCTAAATGATTATTTTTGGATATATTCGCAGTTTATAAAGAGCCTGTAACTGCAAACCTGCGTTGCCAATTGCGTTATTACAACTTTCCAGCAAGACAGTTACTGTAATTGCGCTCCGTACCATGTTTCACAAGACACGAAGCCAGCTATCATGTTCTTGGCGTTTTGCGTGTTCATGTGATTCAACACACCGCATAGGGCTATATAATTAACATTATACCTTACTAAAGAACACTGAAGTTGGATACCGTGATTAACAAAAATTTAACACGACATGCTATTTCATTACATTTACACAATTAATCCCGCTAGAAATAAATATCATTACAGAATGGCAATTCAGTGAACACAACAAAACGTACAGTTTTCAAAACACAACATTAAATCTGCATAATTATCACATAATTAGTATAAATATCATCTTGTTCTTGCTAAAAGAAAGTACAGTGCTAATAAGCGGCTGCAATATGTAATTTACGATGTAATACATTTCACAGTGATTGTGAACTGCATCCACGTCACGCATTCCAACGATATGATAGCCTGTTTAAGTAACCACACAATACAATTAACAGTGTTGAGCTCCACATGAATCCTACTGCATGCCGTGCTGCTGAATGCCCATTACTGAAGGTAAATTTACAATCTCGCTATTCAGACGTAAACACAATAGTGACAAATTGTGTTAATTTCATCAAGGTATAACAATCTGAACTTTCTCATTCAGTGAAGCGAGTTTCTAAGATGATGATGATAAGGTATAGATCTCTCAAAAGATCAGCCCCATTTCACTTCGCGAAAATTTAGAAGGAGCGGAGTGGCATATTTGAAGACGGTCTGGTTAACATAGAAACACTGCAAATGTAAGCGACTACAGATTAGTATCGATCAGTGTTTCAAATATTAATCCACTGATCGACAGACGAGATATTTAGTGGCAGCAAGGTATGAACAGGTTACATGAAAAGCAGCAGTGAAACTCCCAACTCTTTTCACAAAAGACCATTAAGCAATTCAATGTCTTTTAAGTTCCATTCACCGCAATAATTTCTGCCGTTCTTTAAACTTAACATTGTTACGTTACAGTTATCAGCACTGCTGATCGTGATGACAGCACTGATAATGACAGTGATGTGTTGTTTGTAACAGTGTTAACATCTTAAGTTATGTCACTGACCATTATTAAATGTATAACTCAAAAACTCGGAGGAAAGCCATACCACTTCAGTCTGCAAAGCATTACACTCAACAAACTCATGCAATTCTGACCCAGAAGTTGAATAAACGGATAAAGGATAGATTAATGTCGAAATCGAGAAATAGGACGGCGACGTGTGTGGCAAGTGAACATGTGAAGTATTCCAGGGCAGCCTGAAGCATTCTGAACGTCTTCCTTCTTCATACATCCGTCATACCAGCGAGGGGACAAACAAGAGAGTAAGTCCAGACTACTGGGGGATGAAAGATGGATGAAACGAAGAAAAGGGACCAGAACTCAAGTCATAATTTTTTACACACTTGTCCTCAGAAGGTTTTTTTTTTACCCTCCCTCCTCTTGCAGTTAGTGTATGGGAATTCTGAGGGGATGGATCCAATGCAAGTCCCACTGGAACTGTAGGCCTATTCAGGTTCTTGCGCACAGAAGGCTGGGTGACTGTTGTTATTTATAGCTTCATGTTCCCTCAGCTGTTGAGGAAAGATTAATGATACGAGAGGAGAAAAATTTTTGGTGGGATGTCTTTTTAGGAAAGAAAACTCTTCTCTGAAAACTTTACTCTGTCCTTCCACCCTGTTATTCTGCCCCTTCCTACCAAATGATGGAATTTATCTTTTACACTGCTGAAACCCCTGAGTTCACGCTGACCAAACGTATGCCTCTGAAGATTGTGACGTAATGCAACAGAGAACCAGGTACAGGTACTGAGTACCTACCATAACCTAAAATAAATGGAGGTGAAAGTTCAAGAATTGATACACTAAAAACAACAACGCAAATAAAACGTCGATTTTTGTTGCAATAAATGTAACATTACGAATAAAAACCTCATTTCCAAGTCACATAACTTTATGTCTTTTATTGATTACCTCTACAGTCACAGACAGTCGGTGTCATCTCCCAAGTTTATTATGTCCTGAAGTACCAGTGATGAAAAATAAATTTAGATAACGTCACAAAACTTGCTGTGTAAGTAGTAATATACTACGCGCCACAAACATATCGCTATTTGGGATTCCCACAGTAATAATTACAAGGAACAGGCCAAGAGGCTATTGTGTTCTGGTAATTGATGCCACGCTGCTTGGTAGAAATCCAACGACGTTTCGGTAAGCACGCATCCTGAAGCTTCTATCCTGAATATAAGGCAGCCAGTTCCCCCGAATCTTGGAAAAATTTACATCCTAATAGGTTGCACGGCACTATATTGCAGGAGACAGCATTCTTCTTTACGTACTGTCGCGCATATTGCAAGAAGCCAAATCAAATGTTTCTGTGAACTGGCAGTGTCAGGAATATGCTTACGGAAGTGAATATTAGTTAATACTGGCAAAGTAACAAGTAGGAAGATGACGATACAAGCAAGTATGCAGCATTAGAATAATTTATTATCCTCAGGTGTATGAAATTGTTTTGAAGTGCCCGAGTAGGGAATAATGTACGGCTTAATCCACCAGCAATTAGCGATCAATTTAAAAATTGTTTTGCAGAATTAACAGAGCACTGTTAATACAAATTTTCCTGTAAACACAAAATAATGAACTGAAAAAAACAGTAACTTTGTCAAGTGAAATGAAGCGGCCTTCAGGAAATCGTGCAACATTCATATCTGACCTCACGTTATACAAACGGGACTGCAGCTGTTTTTTCACATTATCCAACAAGGCCAACTAAATCGACAAGACAGGCAACGTAAGTATAATGTAATATTGTGGCTTCTTCGCGTAACCATTTTGCGTGGAAAACACAATAATGCATTCCGCGTGTGTTGTTGAGTTGCAATACACGTCACGGTGAACCACATAAAAATACTGAGCGTTGCACAAAAATTCCTTTATCGTAAATTTGTCACCTGCAACAATGTAAATTATACGTAACAGTTTTTGAAAGGAATTGTATTCCAACTAATTTGGGCTCTTTTCACACTTTACATATAAATGGCGTATTGAAACAAAAGAAAGTTCGTTTGGCCATGGCCTACTTTACACGTAAAATTTGGCTAACAGATCGTAAAAACAGACAAATTGTTGTGCAGTTTTTCAGTTTATGGGATTAATTAATTATGAATTAATAAGCATTCAATATTATGACTGTGTGTCTGTATTCTTGCTTTAGTTATACGGCATGCAAAGCACATGCGCCGCATTACACTTCCGTCTGTGGTCTGTCTGGCTCGACCATATTTTCCACATTTTTTCATAAACGGCACGATTTTCGAACAACGTTATTGAACATAAAATCTGCGTTTTAATTTTTGCTACAATTTTGTCTGAAACATTTCCCACTCTAAGAATAACTCGGGGAGATGTCATAAATGTACATAGGTCTTCAGGTAAAGCACCTGTTAATCTTATCAGATTTCAATAAAACTTGAAATTGTCAAACATCAAGTGTCATAAAAATCTGTCCAGTGACAGCCGAGCTCTTTCATGCAGACGAACGGACGGACGGACGGACGGACGGACGGACGGACGGACGGACGGACGGACGGACGGACGGACGGACGGACGGACGGACGGACGGACAGACAGACAGACATACACGACGAAGCTAACAGTCGCTTTTCGCAGCTTTGCGAACGTGCCTAAAAATGCAACTTTAAAATGGCATTTGAGATCAGAAGAAGCATCGTCAAAATACACGTCTTATTTGCTGTTGTTGTTATTTTGTTGTTGTTGTTGTTGTTGTTGTTGTTGTTGTTGTTGTTGTTGTTGTTGTTGTTGTTGTTGTTGTTGTTGTTGTTGTTGTTGTTGTTACAGCTACTGTTATAATTAACCCTTTAAATACTGAGATTAACCTGAACTACATTTAAAAATTCAGTTCGTGTCGCGCAGTCTCTCCATCTCGGTTAGACAATGTTGTATGCAGAAATAACCGCTGTTTGTTCTGAGATCCACAGAAACACGTAACTGCACTCTATGAAAAGAATGCTGAATTTGTGAATGTTAATAAGCCATCACGCTTTAAAAGAGTTAATATACAACACTTCTCACCGTCTGACTTGGACCCTAAACTTACGGCGCCAAAACACGTATGTTGCTTCCTACTGTCCCCGTACAAAAGGAACGCGCTCTGCACCGTAATATTCTGCAGCGCAAGAAAATAAACCCAAGCATATTTCAATGCTTGCTTTGGAGAAGACACAGAGGCGATGGTTTCTGTTCTATTTTCTTGGTCTCAACAAGATCATTAGACGAAGAAAAGCTTTTCTGATAGTGAAGACACATGGTGACAAAACTACGAGATGAATAAGACACGTCACCACCCAAAGGCGCCATCAGCGCCATCACCACCGTCATCAGTACCATCTTGACATCGCTGAAACGAAAGAATCTAAACAAGTACAACAACGAAACGTCCTGGTGAGTAGAAAAATGTTTTTACAGGCAAACAGCTAATGACGATGGAGGAAAGCTGCTGGAATACAAATTATAAAAACAGAAAAAGGAAATTGAGAGTCGGCCCCGACTTAAACACACGCAGACAGTGAAACATTACACAGACAAAGATACAAGGACTTGAACAAAGAACGTAATGGTGATGTGGAGAAGGAAGGTTAAAAGTCAGCAATAAACGCATTTTGTTACTAGCTACGATTAACTTCAGCCACTAACTGAACGTTATGAAAAGAGGACATTATTCCGTTTCACTCACGTTATTATATGTGGGGCTTAACCAGTATACGCCACCGGCTGACACCCGCGCACACGGACCGTAAGTAAATTAGTATGTCTCTCAACCGCCAGTAAAATAACTGACTACTTGATAAACGGTCAGGTTTGACTCGTAGCAGCATCATGTCCCAACGTCAGGACGCGTTTCGGGGCCCGCCCACCCTCTAATCCACAAGGTGTTTTAATGACAAAGTGGCCGGAGCGTAATGCTTGTAACTCAACTTCACTTATTGACCAGAGGCCTAGGGTGGTGGACTTGTACCTACAAGGCTTTGTGCGCTTACGTTTTGTGGGGATTCAGGAAAATTAACTTGACATTCCACTCGTTTTGCACGTCTTATATTTCTACGAAGTCTATTCGAATCATAACAGACCGAGCCATATGCTTGTATGCATGCTCCAAACAGAGTGTAAACAACTGGAAACTTCTACCTGGAACGGCTCACTTAAAAAAATTAAATTTACAACACTGTAATTGCATGATTACTAAATTTGTGTATTTTAGAATTTTAACATTTTAATCGTTTTAACAAGGGCGACACAATACCCCGTTCAGCGCACTGGCCTTATACTGCTTTGTTCAGAATAACTCCCTGATGATGGCACCCCGGTGCCGAAACATGTACGAGTTTTTTTACTTGCTTCTGAATGTATTTTATTAAGTGCGTAAGTTAGTTGATGTGTTATTTAGGGATTTTTATATTGTTCATCCCATGCATGATTATTATTCAAATACAATACTTTTCCAACTAATGCACTGTTTTAATGTCTCCACATGATGATGATGATGATGATGATGATGATGATGATGATGATGATGATCCTGTAGGATCNATGATGATGATGATGATGATGATGATGATGATGATGATGATGATGATCCTGTAGGATCGAAACATGTTGGACTAGGATGTGAAAATGTTATAAGTGTGTTAATGTATAGACATTAAAAACACTGAATTAGTTGGAAAAGTATTGCATTTAATTATGGATTATCGACAATTAAGGACATTTGATTAAGGGCATACGGTACACGCCTACACGCTATGTTAAAACGTGCTATATTAATAACAAGGTACTAATGTCAAAGTATACAATAATACAACAGTACAATTACAATAGGATACACACTATTAAGTTACATGGTAAAGAAGTCAAAATCTTCCCACTCACGACACAAAAAAGTCTTGAAAGCATCAGCTCGGACGAAACGGAACTTCGAACCCGGAGATTCGAGAGACTGCACTGTATTTAAGAATTAAAGAATATTTCCAACATATCCTCCATGTTTTCAAGCGAACCGAAACAGCACTACGCCTGTCGGGTTTCTTTCTTATTAGCCGGATATAAAAAAGCGTGCTGTCGTTCTGATGACCGGCTGGCACCGGAAGACGGCACCTGTATCTTCTCTGCTAGGATTAACGGCCCCCTACTGCTGTTGGCCGCTCACATTCGCGACGACGGTCCCCAGGTGTGGCGGGGATTACCCGGGGTTAAACTCAGCATCCGTCCGCCAATATTACATCCCTCTCCAGACAAACTCAGCTGCGACGAACATGACGCGGTATACATTAGTAGTTCGCGTACCACATACGACACGTTAAAACGAAACACAGCGTACGCCAGTTTGTTTCTCTGTCCCAGACGCAACACTTTTCCAGGCTTACGTAAAAATTAATTCCGCGGTACCAAATAAAAATACGTCGATATAAATTACAACAACCAATATATTTTTAACACACAAACCTGACAGGTTTTATTCAACTTGTCTTTGGATGGATGAATCATGGTTGCGACCTTCAGATGAGACATCTGTTGTCGAGCCATTCGCAAACAACAGGCCTACAGTTACGTTGCAACCCAAACTTCAAAGTAAACTGTGCGCGTGTCTGGACGCAATGAAACAAGCTAACGCCATGGCTTATGAATACACTGGAATAACAATAGCATAGTACATAAATTAATGTACAAAATTCTCACCAAGAAGGTAACATCGCTTGGCACATATAAACTTCGAAGGGCGACTTTAAATTTACGATTTCACAAAAGAAACACACAATGCTCAATAAATAATAAAATAATATAATATAACATAATGCTAATAAATTATAATACAAAATTCACAAAATAAGTTGCTATCTGATAGGTCGAGACTAGAACACCAACCGAAGCAGAGGTAGGCCACGTCTCTCTGCCCTTTACTGCTGTCACCTTGTGGTTTTACAAGTAACTACTAACAACTCTTATTGCTACATAACGTCAGAATGGCTACGCTTAAACTTGTGTATATGGGGACTCTTTTAAGAATAATCCGAAGTGACTGCAGTATCCAAGGCGCCCCCCCCCCCCCCAAGCAATCATACTATATCGCACTTTGTAGATGCAAGTGACTGGAGTTTTAGGCGGAGGAGGGATTTGGAAATCCTCTACGGGACGATTGGGGGATGAAGAATAGGTAAGGGTGAACAGGCTGCTGGAGGGGGAAGGAGAAAGCCTTCAGTTCGAAAAGGACAGCAGTTGGACAGACACATGTTGGTTACGGCTAAGGATAAGGAAGGATTCTGCTCCAGCAATAACGACAGCTACCAGGCATCAAAAATGTAGAGTTACCGTTGGGGTATATTTTTTAACAGACAAGAATCTGAAATACTCCCTTTCCACAATACTTGCTCGTTTCTGTGCCTTTATACTAAATTTGCCAAAACAACTGGCTTTTGAATGGCCCGGACACGAGTTTTGGAGGCAGCTACATGTATTTGTTTCGGGGTTCAGGTGCACAGCCTTGGCAAGCGAATTCCATTTCCTAGGTATGTATAAAATAAGAGAAGAACACATATCTGCTATCAGACAAATGACAATGAGAAAATTCTTACTACTCAATGTACTCAATTTATTAAAACAAATAAATGCACACTACTATTCACATACGCATGTTACATACGGTATATAGACCCGACAAGTTTCGACGCTAATGTACCATCCTCAGGGAGCACGTGAAGCCAAGTTTAAAACCGTCGGTAAATATGGTTTATATGGTTCCACATTTCGGTAGGCTGACTTGGTGATATCACTATCGTATAAAATTTAGTTGGTTCAATATATTGGCTACATACATAAAGAACAATGCATGGAATGAACAACCTTAAAATTCTTACTACTCTTTCCAAAGAACCCGAATATGCCTGACAGGTGTCGCCTACACTTAACAATAAGGTCTAACATTCTACCTGCAAGTAGTTCAGGCGATTAATCTTCGCCCCTCACCGCGGAAGCCCTGAATACTATCCCAAGCAAGTCTATTTACAATTTGTGGTAGTGGTGCCGTGCTTAGGTAAACACAAAACCGTGAAAGGAGGTGGGGGAATGGAAGTACAGCTCCATGCAATCTTATCGTCGGCAGCTTCACGCCTCTGCCGCTTTACCTCGTTGGGAAGAACCGCCGGTACGCACTGAAGACAGTCTGTGGGCCCCAGAGCCAGTTGGGGCGCTTTAACCCTTTAAAGACGGAGTGTGTCTGTTTTATATCAGGACTCAGTGCGTACCGCACTGCAAACACTCTCCACCACGGTTATAGAAACCAATCTGTTACTGTCGTATAAGGCAAAAGTTACTGTTTGTTCTGAGATTCACGCAAAACACACAAACGCAATGCGAGCAGCACGTAGAATTTTTGAATGTTACGCCTAGTGGTACGTAAAATTACCGCTAGGCTTTAAAACGTTAAAGACGAGACCATCTTTTGTCCCAACCGCCTACTCTCCAATCACAATTCCCCACTCATCCATCCTGGCTGTGCTATCCAGCCTACCTAAAACATCTAATCAGAAGTATATCTTAAAGCCACTTAACGTTTGCGGATAATGTATCTGCTTGTCTCAACATCTACATATTGGCTAATGGTTCTGGTACTGCAATACATTACATTAGGAACTTCCTTAACCCGTTGACGAAGAACTGTGGCGACAGTATAAATGTCCACAACAGTGCAATGTTGACGCACGGATAATGACAAAGTCAAGCGGATAGATCTGTATGTAAGACAAAGGCAGGTTGTGGCAAGCAGCCAATCCGCACAAATACTTTTCCATCTCGGCAGCAAACAAATGACGTCAGGAACGCGTTCATTCGACCGAGAAAAACAACTCTGATTCCTTCCTCTCCGCAGGCTCTGTTGCCCTGTCTACGACCTTCAGCACAATGGGATACTGTATTAGTGTGTTGACCACGATCTGCAATCTTTGATTGAAGCATCTACAAGACGGATAAAAAGCATCGCCCCAAGCAGACTCAAGCAATTAGATAAGATATCGTGATGTATTAAGATGTTTGAATCATACGAGTATTTATGTGCCTTAACAAACCGCAGCGATCTGTGCCTACATATTTCTTTGCGTCGGCATTCATAACAAAGAGCATGACCATGCACTAGTGGAGGGACCCAATTTTTAAAAAACCAAAAACCGGCGCACTTAACATTTATTTGAACGGGGGTGGGGTTGAAGACAAAAATTTCATCCGTCACATAACGAAAAAGCAGAGTAACTTATTAATATTACTACAATGAGATAACGGAGATAAAAATATGACGTAGAGATGTCCGTGAAATAATGATTCAAACTTGACTTACTGATTTTTCTTTACGTATCCTTTCCTCATCATTTGTGATCTCAGTTCACTCTATAATCTCCAAGCTATACATCTTTCTCCCCCTCTCCTGTTGCTTCGACTTTGTGGCTGGTTGATGGCTGTCACAGCATTACACATATTCAGACACACTCTCAGAAACGTCGTGCTCGTATGACTCGAATAAAACCGGGACACTTGGCGTCCCGAACTGAATGTTCTGGGACACCGGGTCAGGGCATTTCAAAATCCATAAAACCGGGACGAATGGAATCCCGACATCAGTTTCGCAATTCTGAGTCATTACATAGCACAACAGCATATATGAACTGTCTAGAACTATTCAATACAGTCTGGTAACAAAATATTGACGCCATGAAATCTGTTAAGGAAATGTTTCCTCATCCTTAAATTGTAAAGGGTATATAAACAAAGGCTTTTACTTTCCAGCCACTCAGTTTTTGGGCTTCATCCATCATGCAGCTTTTAAAAACACATATACTGAACACAGCGTTTCGGAGATTGGTGCAATGATTAAGAACAGCACCGTCCAATGCCAACTGAACAGGTGCATCAGCACGTTTTCACCTGAGGATGGAAACAAATCCAGTTTCCGAAAGGTCGTGTTCAATTTTTGTACTTAATTCTCAGCGTTGGACCAAGTCCAAATGCTGGGAGATGTTAAATGTGATATGGTCAGAACTCTGTGCAACTGAAGGTTTTGAGTGCCAAATTAACAAAGCTAACGCCCCACTGTACGAGAGATGTGTCAAAAGGAGAGCGCAAAATTTATCAGATGGGATGTCAGTAACAAAATACATTTCTTTCATCTCTGTTCTGCACTTATTTTCTTTTTACGCTCCCGAATTATTCTCAACCATACTTAGCTTAGGATGCCCCGTAACATAGACACCTTCACACATTTCTTTATATTCCTGAGTATTTGGAAACAGCTGCACTACTATAGTATTTGGGTCTTTCTTTAAGTGTGTTATTTAACAACGCTGTCAATTGAACATCCGAGTCACTTTGGCATTGTCAAGTTTTTACATAAAGCGACCAACGTTTTTTCAACTCTGCTCCATTTTGCTACTGCGTAAAGATCCCACGCATATTCATGTTCGTAAAAGCTGCACTTGAAGAATCTGAATTTGTTGGTGCCGTTTCTGAAAAAAGTTTCGTGGGTAGTAACATGTGTGTTATATTTTGGGCTTGTAAACTGCAAGGCTGATGACAAATTTCCATAACGAAAAATGCCAAACACATGCCATCTTCAAGTTTTCTTTAGACATGAACATTTACGTTCGGAATTATCTATCACAGAGAATTTTGCGTAACACTTCAGAGATTCTCGGAAAACCTGGATAGTCTTTTTTCTTTATTGTCTGGCATCTCCCATCTGGATTCACCACGACATTAAGACGGTTTCATGGAATACACATTTCGGTCAAGTTTTTGTGCACTAAGATACTTTTTGTTGCGCATAAAAAGCAAAATACTGAATCCTGTCACAACATCGGAACTGTTTAATTATTCCACGCCTGAAAAACGCATTCCTGACAACGCCATTTCTACATGCCAACTAGTCAGCAAGAAAACTGTGTTTTATTGCAGGCACCCAAATCGCATCAAACAGTTAACGGAGAATAATGTTCATCCTAATGAATAGGATGTCAAACTTCGTCAGCAAGGTGTCAAATTATTCGCGATAACGGGTTTAAAACCTGCCCGTGTCTAAGGCATGCTGATCAGAATTGCTTAGGTGATACGGCTTCACAAGCAGGCAAATGCAAGACGCAGTTAACAACAAGCACGTAACCTGCCGGGCTTTATATGTCTTCAGGCTTTCACGGCGACTAAATTGTATAAATTTTCACGGGCTGTTAGCCATGTCCCCTGTATAAAAACCTCCGACGTTTCAGAGACCCATTCAGTCTCCAGCTTCAGGGAACAGTGACTACTGTTCCCTGAAGATGGAGACTGAGTGGGTCTCTGAAACGTCGGAAGTTTTTATATAACTGACAAGGCTATCAGCCTGTCTGGCTTTGCTAATTGAGGCAAAGTGTCCTCTGTGAGGTACGAAGCAAACTGTTACATATATAATGTACTCGTAGTTTTATTTTAGTAGTCAAATATTTAACTAGATTTCATACAAGCTGTTGAAACTAAGTCAGATCCTTTCTATTACAGCTGTAGAAGAGGGGTGCACACATTTTTCAAAAATATAGGAGTCATGTCACAGTTCTGGGGCCCCTAATGGTGAAAAGAAGCAAATTCTATACTGAGGACCCACAAATATTAGTTTAGTTTAAGTTTACTGGTTGGGTCATTACAATACAGGTGGTGCTGCCCCTGCTAACACCAGGTTTTTCGCAGTGCGCAGCCCGTTCCAACTTAGTTACATAGCATATTACTAACCTATTCGCATGTCTATTAGAATTTACATATTTCATACTAACTCCTCCTCACCTTCTGGTTGTTTTGTGTGGTGCTCCTGCTTACATCTGCCTTTGTACAGGACTGTACCAAGCTCCCACAAATATTAAGGACCACCTTATAATATTTAGTTGCCATGGCGACCTGGCGCCCGGGTTTTGTGCACCCCTTATCTAAAAGTGCCTCTGTATGCCGTCATATTTACGGATTGTGCTGTGCCATAAGACACGTCAGGAAGATGCGTTTCAGAATAAGGAAGGTCTGAATGCTACATAAAAATATTTGTCATCATTTACTGCATACTCAGCAGTAAGAATATTTATTTTTATTCACCAGATAGCAGAAATACGACCTGACTAAACTCTTTTTTAAAGTAACAATTAAATTCTAACCTAAAAATACAAACCAAAAAAATGAGTCAAAATACCCAATTTCTGCTGTTTTTGAGGCAACAAGGTCTGGCCGGGCACACACGACACACCCCGTATGCACGGCTATGTGTATATGCAAATCATGAGCAGGGGGTTGGTGTAGAGGTGAGGTTCTAGAATTTTATTCTGGGATGTCTGGTTTGAATCTCGGGCGGATAATCTTTTATCTTGGGGTTTTAATTCATTTTTTCGTTCGCTCCAGGCAAATGTTGGGCACTACCTTGATTAGCAATGACCGAATTCCTTCTCAGTCCCGTAAAATTCGCCATTCATCAACCACCGTACCATTCGACTGGGCAGTCCGTGTTACGTAAATTAAAAAAAAAAATTAAACTTGGTTTCTGTAAGTAAAATATTTTCACAAAATTGAAGAGTGATGACAATTACAGAATACTTCATGTGATAAAGTTTTATAAGCTGTGCCTTGAGCTATAGAGTATGTTTTATGGACAATACCCTTAAAAATACTAATCCAATCCTACGCATTCAAAGGAAATTAATCCTAGTCACATCACCTAAACACAATTATGCACAGCTGTACAGTAAGTGTTCTGATTTAAATATAGGATCCTGTGCAATACCAACTGCCTGCTTACTAAACGATAAGGATGCTACGACTTCCTCTTCATCAGATATGTTTTACATTAAAGACAAGAATGAGGCGAAGAAGCATAAGAGTCACGGCAATTTAAAATGCATTGAATTATGGACGCGATAACATTACGCTTGACTTGCGTAATTGTATATACAGTGCCTACATAAAGCCACAGTCCTGACATTTGCAATCCACTTTGATCTCACAATTTATTCTTTAGCAACTAACAAGAATATTTTACGTCTTATGAAGAGCTTTAAGTATAAAATATGAAAAATATCCCCGGCGTCCACTGTAGGCACTTAATAGTTGTAGACTGGAATCTTAGTTACAAAGAGAGGTTGCAATCGTTTGGACATCAAAGCGTCTAGCATATTACAGATGTCGGGAGTTTCAAAAACTTCTTTTTGAAGGATTCAAATTAACTTGTATAACATTCCTTCTCGACTGAAATACTTGCATCATCTCTTTACAACTATTAAACTATGCGCTAGGAAAATTCTTAATTTTTCAGTTTTCACAATTTCTGGGAATACATACTCTAAGCTAGGGGTAAAAATGACTTTTGAAGGTGATCCAGTTCAGAAAGAGAGTGAGGCACTGAAAACAGTTCTGATATAGCAGGATTACATCCACAAAGTCCCCATCATTTTGCATGATAACCTCCAGCGCAAATCTCACAAACCTGTCTTCCTTCCTCAGTCACACGACTGCAGCTGCTACATACGCTGACAAATACTGGCACCTCCACCACCCTGATTTGAAAAACACACGACTTCGCGCATTCTCTACACTTACAATATCAGGCTAGGTTCACTAGCGTTACCTCCGCTTAATCATGCCATGAAGTATCGCTCTGGGATCAGGTAAACGGGATCTAACCGCTTCTACGCCCATTTCAAGAACCGCTCAAAAAATCATGTAAGTCTGAAAATAGATCCATGGTTACACATATGGGCATGCTTGCTAGCCTACTTCCCTGATAAATTACAAACTGAAAAACATTTGACCTTCTCGTGGAAGTACATAGGAATTATTTTAAAGTGTAAATACAACGCTCATTGTACCAGCCATGTTAAGTGGTCAGCAAAGGGATCCTAAACATATGGACTATGCACTCATAACAAATTGTTTCTTACCCTCTTGTCAACAACAGATTAAAATATATCTTTAAGTACAGGTATCTTAAACACAAATCTTTCGGTTTACAGTTCTAGTAGTGGATGGATTAAAATGCCTTCACTTGGAGAGTTGCAAACATGAAAATAAACTGGTGAGAACTAAAATTAAACCCCGGGGGAATTTAGGCAGCAAAACTGTCACCTGCCTGTTTAGTACACACTCGGAAATACGCCCATAAAAAATCTTGCCCATAAATTCTTGGATATTCCTGCATTCTGCAATGCCATACATATTCTAGAATGGTTTCGATACAGCGAGTGCTAGAAGTGTTTGGGATTGCAAGTCACCCGTGTTAGTGAATCCTTTCAACCATGAAATGAATCCTGACAGCTGCTAGAATATGCATGTTGTCGATGGCAACAAGCCCAGCGTCTTTATGCACGCAGAAAGGACCCCTCTTTACCGGAGACACATCAGTGTATGAAAGAAGAATCAACCCTGCCGTGGCACACTACAATTCAGCAAGTTCTTTAAAACACGTCAGAGTGTAATACTGTCATCATATATCATAAGAGTATTATAAATAGATTAAATGTGGGTGCTGACTTGTTCTTTAGGTAGGCCTAATGCGACCCATAGATTCTGGAGTATTAGACGTTATACGAATGACTGCAGAAGAAAATGTTCAGCATAAAGAGAGTAAATGCTCAACTAAAGACATGCGCTAAATTGAAGTCAGTCAGTCAGTCAATAAAAATGGTTACAGGTCTCACTGACAAACGAAGTTGTTTGGTTGCGATCATCACAACAGCAACATGACAGCAGATGATGCTGTCACGAATCTGACGTAGCTACTCCGAAACTCCTACTTTTAAGTCCCCTTCATTTTCTGTTCAGAGCACGACAGTGTCTAATCTATTGTATTTTACAGCTGGAAAAATTGCGTACGGAACGGGGTGACAATAAATGTGAATTATTTTTTGGGGCGGGGCTTAAAAACCGAATTCTATTGGGTTTTCAAAGGACATCTTTTTAGCAAATAGCACGACAACTGAAGAATCATTTGAAATTGTTTTCTAAAAATAAAGCAATGATTAATTGCATTTCAATCAACTAATGTCGTTGAAAATGACCCCACCTGAATATAAAGACGTAGGAAGAATGCTGCGCTATTCACTAATGATTTAATTAATGTAAGCTGAGCACAGTGTTATTCATAAATGTACGAATTTTGATTCTGAATTACAAAGGAGGCCTGGCATGTAACGACAATACAAACAACGTTAAAAAGGGCAGTATACGAGTTTAATCTATTTTCAAATAAGTGGTAACTAATATGACATAAATAGAGACAGTGCTGTACAAAAATTCAATGTTTAATTTCAAACGTAAATACAAAACAGCCATGGCTCAGCAATGTTAAAGAGGCACAACTAATAATGTAATACAACACAGACATACACGTGTTAACTAGGGTAACATGTACGTATAATTCACTGATGATAAGGCAAATTAAGCATCGTAACACGTATGACTAGTCTTTGGTTCTAAGGTATCCGAAGGCCGTTGTCAGTTCCAATAAACTCGTGCTAGCAACAAACCAACGTAATGAAATAATACTCAAATATTTTTCAACAAACAAAAGACTGTAGATCACCATAAAAGGATTACCATCATAGGACATAGCGTGTACCATTGAATTTAATCCATCCAATAGAATTAAACTATAATCACACACGCTGAGAAATTTTTCGCACCGCACCTCCAAATGTATGTGATGTATCTGATAGGGTTACGGAAAGCATAAAATCTGGTTACATTTGAGAAACGTGTTGTGTGTTCTGGTGTATGGCATAACAAATTTGAAAACGTCTGAAGGGTTGATACGAGAAAGCTAAGGTATTTTAACCCTACCGTAATTATTGAATATAAGAATGAGTGGAGCTATACCTCTATTGCCACTATATGCCCTTATGGCGTAAACAGATACATATTTACCTTTTAATAATCACTTATTATTACGGTTACTTATGGTTTGTAACAAAAGTCGAATTACAAGTATTTTAGCTTCCGCACTGACAGAATTATTTTCTGGAAGTTTGTGTAAGTGGCGAGATCTAAATTACCACTAGAACTGCCAACTGCCACTTACAGTGCCTGTGGCTTGCAAGAAATATGAATCATTCTAAAAGCCAGCCCCATCTTACAGACGATTGTGTTGGCACAAGCTTGGTTGCAGTCCGCTGCAGCAGGTCACCGAATGAGTGTTATTCCTCACACATTACGAACGAAACGTGTTTACACAGCTTCTGCCAAAGCACAAAGCGACATACGCAACTACTATAACATCCCCTCCCTTGTGGTGAGGGTTTAGAAAAATGCACTTGAAAGCAACATCTACGGTTTGGCATGTGTTGTCCTTGCGAATTGGAATCGCGATTTTGCAAACTCTTCATCCGCAGGTCCATCAGAAATCTCTCCGGGGAACCAACCCCATACCGCCCAAGCCCCACCGAATACTACAGCGCCTGTTTGCATGGGGGCTTCCAGATAAAGCGTGGATGGCTATTAAACGTCGTTTTCAGAGATGAAATGGCCTTTGGGATAGGAGGATGAGGGATTGGGATGGGTGGATTTGTGTGCCTGGGACCCGTAATCCACACGGAACGTGCAGCAACACAGAAGGAGGGAAGGTTATGGAGGGGTCAAACCCAGACGACGTAATTTCCTCTCAGGGGACTGCACCAGATAATTCGCATGCAAAGCTGCGGCAGGGTGAAGAGAGACCTGAGTGACAGAGAAAGAAAGACGAGATGGAACGTAAATAGGAGAAATTGAAGAAATATGTTCGATTAGTTTTGAACATAAAAAGACTGGCGACTGAATTTAACTACATTATGCTCCTTTGACGGGTATCAACAGCATAAATTTAGATGTGCCGGTACGTGACTTCGAGTGAAGCTAAATTTGTTCTTTTGTTAAAACTAAGAAGTAATATTCGGTGGAGGGATACATAACTCACATTCTTAACGTCGGCGAGTGAACAGCTTCGCTCCCCGGGCATTTTACTCCTGCGGAAAGAACCCTCCGTACGCACTGAATATGTGGTTACCCTCCTCACATGGCGTAAACAGGGCCAATTTTACCTTTACATTTACCGTTTTATAGAATACCAAAACGTCCCTAGTCTGAGTAAATTCTGGTGAAGCCCCAACTAAGGGCCAAGAATGTGATAACAGAGCCGTTGATCGGATTTGTCACAAACTCAGATGACGTGATGGATAGTTCGTATGGTCTTTTTGGGAGGACAATTTGTGCAGGAAAACGTACAATGCATAGACATAAACAGAGAAATACATAAACTGATACCTCCGTAACAGCACAGGGACACGGTCTGTCCTCATGACAATACAGGGCTAATACACTGTCTATTACAACACTGTGTGGCTATTAACAAAAAAAAATCTGTCCAAATAATGAACACCAGTTACCTGAAGACAGGGCGGATTCAACCCTCCGAAAGTCGAGTGTATGAAACACAGGTTGAATTCAAAGAGCGGTGTTTAATCAAGAGTGTCTGATATGTAAAGGCAGACAATACATTTTTTACAGACGAGGTTCAGTATATGATCACACTATCTTCATGAATTCTGCACCGAGTGTCCCAGTTTTGTAGCCCATTAACACGTCAGCCAGCGAAAAAAATTTTTAGTGCTCCCTCTTAAACCCTTTTAAAAATTACGTGTGATAAACTGCAATTGAAATTGAGGTGACATGTTATTTCATTTTTTCCACATTATACTTTTCTTTTATTCCTGGATTTGCAGGCTATGTGACACCTCAGTTACACAGCATAAACTTTTACCACCTTGTACCGTACGCTGCTATGTGGATTACTTACACAGACTCCCTCCTAAGTACTTGAACAATTCCCACTCGTGCTGACGGTGTGCTCTTGAACTGTAAATACATTGATAAATCTATAGATGTTTCAGTATGGATCACTACAACCATGTCGTGCACAGGTTATAAAACAAAGCTGTCCCTAAAATTAATTAGGCGCCACGCCAGGTAAGGCATGGGGAAATGGAGGTACAGCCCCACGCTTACTTAACCTTGGCATTAGATGCAGTAAGTGGCCACGGCATTTTGGTCCGGCTCAGATATGAATGTGTAGGCCACACAACCGATATGGCAGCGATGGGAACAACCTCGGTCCTACAGTGCCTAGCTTTCTCACTATGCTAACTGAGCTACCATAGGTCCCTTCATACACAGCTTATTTTAACTTCATTCGTACCCTACCATCAAGCTTAAAACGTCCATGTGACTATTTACTGGAGGTGACTTACTCAAAATAAACTGATTTGTAAAGTAACGTTGACCCTAGAGGAAGCCATGACGGCCTAGATGGGGAGTAGACGTACAGCTTTACTCTTTCTTCAATATCGGCACTAGATGGGGGGGGGGGGGGGGTCAGCTTCACGCCCAGGCCGCGTTACCCCTGGGAGAGGGAGCCGGTACCCATTTTACAGGAGGCTGGGTATGCCTCGGGCCCGGTCTGGCCGGATGTGGAAAACCTCACCCCACCAGGATTCGATCCCCGTGCCATCCAGTCTGCAGCAAGTTAAAACTGCATTGTAACGACACATATTATGTATGAGTCACATGACGGGTGTAAGCAGACATGGCACCCGCAACATCACTGGAACGAGTAATTTACCGCAACTTCTCGAAATCCCCACAACGGGAGAGAAAAAAAAACGAAAGGCGAGTTGGTATTGCGGTGTCGACTAAACCCTCTGACTACGTGCAAGATAGAAACACCACTTTCAGATCCTTACATACATATGTGAAAGGGATGAGGTTCCCGGAGGAAATCCCGAAGAAACGAACTGGGAGGATTTGGTCTCTGTCTCTACCTGTCACCCGGAATTAAATGATGGTACAGCAAGGGGGAGCCATGCTGTAACTGGACCGCACGGCCAAACCCTCGCCTTGACCGTGGTCGTACTCTGTATGAGAGACGCACCATGCCTTACGCAACAGCCTTGTGCCACAACTCAGGTTTACATATGTGAATGGTTCTGTATCCACACAGCATAGAGAAGCGGACGGTCCGCCCAGAAAAAGGGGGCCCACATGGTGTGATGTCAGTAAGCCCACGTCGCTTTCGAGTAAGCTAGTACTGCCACTCACAAACTGACATACAGAAGTACCTTTAACTTTAACAAAAGTAACTGCATGTAGCAGAGTCCTGCTTGAGAAGCAACAGTTCCTCAGCTAGCCAACAAATCCCCTGCATATTACGGAAGCAGAAGACTCATTCCCATGTTCACAACAGTCCGCCACTTACCCCTATTTATCCAGGTCAATCCAGTCCATGCCATCCAATCCTATTTCCTTAACCTTTTAAAGCCTAGCGGTAACTTTACATACGACCAGGTTTAACATTAAAAAATTCTACGTGGTGCCCACTTTATGTGTTTTGTACGTATCTCAGAACAAACAGCAACTTCTGTCTTATAAAACATTAAGAGATTGGTTTTTATAAATGAAGTGGAGAGTGTTTACAGCGCGGTACGCACTGAGTCCTTATATAAAACAGATACGCTTCGTCTTTAAAAGGTTAATATATCTTTTAATATTATCTTCACGTTTACACCTACAACTTTCAAGTATTCCCTTCCCTTCAAGTGCCCCCTACCAAAATCCTGTCTGCCCCTCTCCTGTCACTCACACGTGCCAATGTCCCGCCAATCTTATTTTTCTTAATCGTCCGAATTTTTGGTGATGTATACAGGTCATGAGGCTCCTCAATAGGCAATTTCCTCCAGGTTTCCGTTACCTCCGCCCTCTTAGGCTCAACCACCTTCCCCAGCATTCTGTTCGCGAACACCGTCAGTCCAACGAGGATATGTAAACCAACTCCAACACTATAACACTGTCTATTTATTACAAGATGTTACTTACACAAGCCCAGCATGTTTCGATGAACGAGTCATCACCATCAGGGACATCCTCTCACTAGAGTATAAATGTGCCTGATCATGACGACTCGTTCATGGAAACATGTTCGACCTATGTAAGTAACACATTATAATAAATAAAGAGTACATAGTGTCAGAGCCGGTTTACATATCCTAGTTATCAGATACCACCACGGAATGGAAAATATTAAAAAAAACCGTCAGCCTAATTTCTTCCCTTCATGTGATAGACCAAGTTTCACACACATAAACCAACAGGCACAATTATAGAATTTTAACCTTGTCATATTACAATTAGCCTACATTAGCTGTTCATTGTACGACAGCTGACGCGTATTAAGAAGTACAAAAGAAATCACAAGTTGTGTGCTGAAGATTCTGTCTCCTTGAATGCTGCATTGAATCTTTAGATAAACAGTTACAGGCGTTTCGGAGGATCGTATGCCATTCATCTTCAGAAGCAAAAAATCATAAACTGCTTAACCATGAAGAAGGAGGGAGTTTAATCCTTGGACGCGACACACTGGAATTTTAATCTTCAGCAACACTGTGATGAGAATCTCAAACTGCTCAAACTTCTGTAGTGTTATCCATGCTAAGAATATCCCATACTCTGTAACAACTTTCATCTCAGGCTCACTGTAATATTGACATGTAAAAAGATGGCCTCACTTAGCAAGTAAAGGTAAAGCAATCCCATTACAGGCCTATGCAGGCCCTGAGGGTTCCAGGACGTCGAGGCTCCCAGATTTCTAGACAATCGGCACTTGAAGGTGGTAGGTTGTCAGCCATACGCACCGCCCGCCTTTACCCCCAAGGAAATATTCCTGGTACTCATTTCTGTTAGAGGCTGAGTCGACCCCCGGGCCATAGTGCGACCGACAAGACTATGCCAACGAAAAATTCCAATGGCACCATCGGGAATCGAACCCGCGACCTGCCGGTTTGCAGCGCAGTGCCTTAACCAACTGCACAACTGCGGCCCCACACGTAGCAAGTACACCAAAATAATTCGTACGTCCACCATAATATTCAAGCCAATACTAAGACGCAGTGGTTCCAGAAAGTTTTGTCCACACCCCAAATCGTGAATCACATGGCCTTCCGACACAAACACCTATTCAGCACTGCACTTAAGGCATCAACGTTTCTCATGTTTTGGCACGATCGCAAACTTGCGACAAGCGACCATTAGCGTCGTCAGTCCGTGTGTCCGTCCGTCTACATGCAACAACTCTTCTCCGAATGGACGGGTCTTCAAGAAATTTTATAGTTCAGTATTTTTCGAAAAACTATCGAGAAAATTAAAGTTTAAATCAAATCTGACAACAATAACGGGTACTTTACATGACTACCTATGTACATTTACAATAATATCTCGCTCAATTCTTCTCAGAGTGAGAAATGTTTCAGACAAAAGTTGTGGAGAAAATCAAAACACATACTTTATGTACGACAACATTTTTCCGAAAATCGTGCCGTTTATGAGATAATGCGGGAAAATATGGTACAGCCAGACAGGCCACAGGTGACAATACAATACGGTGCACGCGCATTCCATACTGGGTAACTAAGGCTACAGACACACACTCAGAATAAGTATACTGATTACTTATTGCTTTTCCACAGCAATAATGGATTTGCGATCGCGCCTCAATGTCACGTTACACGCACACTGCTTGTGAGGTTGTGTACATGAACTTGCTGCGTGTCAGTGGTTGGAGGGTGCTGAGTCAGTGTGGTGAACTTACAGTAGCCTGTCTGGCCATACTGTCTGTTCGAGAGAACAGTTCATGAAGCTCCTCACTATGCAGTTTCATCTAGTTTCTTACTTCCTCCCTCTTCTGTCCAAGTGTTCCCGTCAGCAAGGATTTACTGTCAGCTACAGAAATGCAACATAGACGAATCGTTATTTCCTGGTATTTGTACACGCATAACTAACATTTTGCTGTATCCCTCCCCTATCAGCGAATACTATTTCTACACGACCGTGTTAATTTAGTATGTGTTTATTCAGTTCAAATAATTGCCTTCTCTGTAGGTTGTAAGTCTAGAACGGAAAGATTAAAATCAAGGGAAAGTTGATATCACATTTGAGTATGGCTGTACACAATGTAGACAGAAGTGGAGGGCGGCTACTCCAGTGCATATATTGACGCAAGGCTGGACTCCCGTCTCCCGAGATATCCTTTCCTGGCAAGGGTCGCCTCGTGGACTTGATCCCGGGGCTTTGCTTGCACGAGTCATTAACTCTCTGGCCGCTAATCCCCCTCCGGTCCAGCAGTCTACATTAGTCGCAGCCTTTTAGTGCGATATGATACTGCGCATCGCTTCTCCCCTTCACTTACTGTGTACATTCTAGTTTCTCGAAACTGGGCATTGACGACTTCTAGTATGTTGGTCAGCTGCTAAGTAACTTGAAATTTGACGGAAAAAACCCACAAAATTTCAACAGCACTACCAGCACAATGGTCATCGAAACCCCACCGTCATATCGCGGGCATAATGGGGGGGGGGGGGTCTGTGTGTGTGTGAAAATGATACCAGCTTCTAGCACCGACATTAAATAATCCGCCAAAATATAAACATTTGGCAGTTAAAGAAAGGTATACAAATCACGGAGAACAGTAACTCAGAATTGTAATATCGGCCGTCTACTTCAGCCGAGAGATACAACAATATTTAGTAACTCCACAAAACACATGTCTTTTGAGAAGCTAATTGTAGCCCTGCGAGTGAATAAATTCCTCTCCCTTTAAGGAATTCAAAAGTGTCATTAATGTTTACGCAAGAACCGTCCGTCTCTCCGTAACCTGAGCTAAATGAATCCTAGCCACACTTTCTCACAATATTCCAAATTCGGTAACAGTACTTTGAACCACATCAATATTTGAAACATACTAATTCCTTACTTAATCAATTAATTAATTCATCCAAAGATTGTCCACTTTGTAGTGGGTTTCCTTCACCCAAAACTCATTTCGCCACATGTTTCTGACGCTAGTACCCTCTTCTGTCAGTCCATGGCTAGCCACACTCCGTCTTAATCCATCCATCCATCTTTCTTTGAGTCTTCCTTTCCTTATTGCATCCTGTGTTTCCACTCTATTGTTCTCCTTAGCAATTTGTTTTCTGGCACTTTCTTTATCAACGTATCGTAACCGTTTTTTAGGTTACTTCTAATATATTCTTCCCTACGTCCACAGTTGTTGTAATGGTGTTACTTCAAATCTTTACTTTTCATGACACCGATCTATTATAAATGACCAACCACCCACATGCGGCTACTCCTCAGCAGCAACATTCTCTGTACGATGTGCTACGGTATTTTATTCAGGACCCGACACATTAACACATGTGTATTCCTATTAGTAAGCACAGATAATAATAAAGAGAAAATTTTGACTCTCGCTGTCCCAGATTGTCTGTAAGAAACACACAAGACACAAGCGCTAGCCATAGAAGGATGGGAAGCACCGCTTCAGGAAGAAGAAAAAAACAGGGTTATAAGTTTATGGGCGCAGAGCCTGAATCCCCGCGACATGACATTCTGAGGTCGAGGGTGAGAGGCGGATCCTTATGCAACCCGCACCGCTACAGAAAACAGAATCCATGCATGTAAACACGCAGTTAGCCCTTACTGGGCTCTAGAAGAGGAAATAGTAGCTATTTTAAATATGTAAGTCAAGCCATTGCATCTTACGAAATGGTATAGATATTGCCCACGTAAAATGTCCTTTCTGGGGTTATGGGGAGAGGGAAGTTCTTTTCCCTTTCTCTTACAGCCAGACATCTGTGTGCTGTTTTCCATTTCTAGATCCCTCCTTCCTTCAAACAGTGGAGGATGCGGAACTTTAGGGATAATAAATCCAATTTTATTTTACTTGTGGCGTGTCCCGTGTCAGGAATCAGCAGAACCTTCAAAGCAGACTTCGGTCCACGATGTCTCCATAGGGAGAGAAGTATTTTTCACTTTGTAAAGCTTTGGGCATGGGGAATCTGGAAGGGGGTCTTCAAGGGCACGACAGTGTCCTGACGATATCTGCGGAAACAAGACGGCGGCGAAGTATAGGCCTACACGAAGACACACTTCAGAAGTCAACGCACAGGGGCTTAGCCTTTATCCTACTAATGTGGAATATATGGTGAGCTGCTAATAATGCCAGAACCACTAATGTGTAATATTTGGTGACCTACATTTGGCAACGCTGAAAGGAGCCTCTTTGTCTCTCTCTCTCTCTGCACAATGTCTCAACACTGAACCAATCGTGAAAGACGTCCTATGTCATATCTGTGTGCACACACTTACTCGGCTATCAACTAGGACCTTAAGGGTATGACATAGGACGTCTTTCACGATTGATTCAGTGTTGAGACATTGTGCAGACAGACAGAGAGAGAGACAAAGCGGCTCCTTTCAGCGTCGCCAAATGTAGGTCACCAAATATTACACATTAGTGGTGCTGGCATTATTAGCAGCTCACCATACATTCCACATTAGCAGGATAAAGGTTAACTTGAATTCGTCAGTAGCTCCAACGGCTAAGAAAGCTTTAATAAAACGCGGACATATTAAATGAGATTCGAAGATAAAATTTTACAAAGAATATAGTGCCTGAGAAATCTGCAGGTTCTCACAGAGGAATTCTTGAAGATGCAAATCTTCTGGGATAATACGCGTGTCGAATGTTAAACATTTACAAACCTACACGACGTAACATGCCAGACGAATTAGATCTTCCGTAACACAACTGTATACTCAGGACTATTAAAATCTTTGGGTGCAATTGGATTTGCAACTTCAAAATTGCATCCGCTCTTAGTCTTCACCCCGCCACCCACCCAAACGCGCAATCATCTAGACCATCTTGTAACTAAACATCTACGTGGTAATGGTACCTCTTATTAAAATTCTATCACTTCTGTCAATCAAAACTGTCACACTTTATTGCTGGAATTACATATATTGTATTTAGTTCCGAACATTATTTTAAAGAAAAGTGTTTTTTTTTTCACAAATTTTATCAATACTAACATCTTCAATGTTTTACAAATTTCTTCACATGAAATGCCATTCACAAAATACCGTAGCATAAAACGCATCTAGTTTATGTTTTTCTGTAATCAATAATTACTCTCTAATTATGTCGTACCATATACGGTCCACAGTTTGTTTTCACGTATGCTAATACTATATAAAGACACATTTCAGATACCACGCATAACCAGGTCAAGTGGCCGCGCGGTCTAAGACGTGTATCTGCGGCCGCTCGCTTGCTGCGATTGTGGGTTCGAATCCCGCCGCGGACATGGATGTCTCTGTCTCTTGTGACTGTTGTGTGTTGTCAGTCAGAGGTCTCTGCGTCGGGCTGATCACTCGTCCAGAGCTGTACTACCAAGTGTGATGTGTCTGAATTTGATCGTGAAGCCTCGACAATGAGGCGGCCCTGGCCCATTCGTGGCTGTTATGCCACGCCGGTGAGGGTGGTGGTGGGGGGGGGGGGGGGAATAAGCAGGTCATATCAGCATAGAATAATTTAATGCCTAATCCATTTCTATCGGCAATTTCCTTCAAGCCATTCGCAGCCCACACAAAGAAGACCATAACCACACAATCCACTTCACTTGGTTTAACCAGGACGCAAATGAACTACTTAATTGTAACAGTCTGTGCACATGGCATTAGAAGTACCCTGAAGTAGAAGAAACCTGGGCAGTACAGCAAATCTTCGATTTGATAAGCTTCCACAGCCATGCATCTACACGGGGAAATTCTTCAACTTTATACAAACTCAATAATGGGAAAAGAACCATACAGACAGATAGCAAGGAGAGTTCAATCAATGAGAGTGCTTTTTTTATCCTTTGTGAAGCCTTAATCTTCACTTATCGACCGCAAACACGTCATAACAAAACCGCAGAACCAATTTATTTGAAATGTTTTCATTGTTCTTCTTCGACATTGATTTACTATGTCGAGGAGGAACGCTGCCAGGCCGCGTATTTCCTTACCCCAGTCGCTCTGGTCCGATCACAATGACCAGCCGGATAATACAACCGTGCCAGACGCAATGGACTTCAATTCGACGGTTACATAAAGTTTTTATTTGATAATCATGATTATTGACCCTAGAAGATATTTCCGATTAAGTATTACTCTAAAGATCAGCTAAAAGTGTAGATAATTATTTTATTTATTAATTTTAACACAATTATTTACTTCAGAATCACTGCTCTACAATTCGGAAGGTCGTGGGTTCGATTTCTGATACGGTCATAGGGATTCTTCACTGAACTAATTCTTCTGGCCGCCCTATGGGCCTGGGGAAGACTTAGCCTCTAAAAGATATGAGTACCAGCGACATTTCCTGGGAGGTAAAGGTGGTCAATGCGTAGGGCTGACAACCTTACCAACTTCATATGTTGAACGTCTAGAAATGCTGGGAGCCTCAACCTCCTGGAGAACCGAGGGCCTGTTCAGGCATGTAATTGGACAGCTTTACCTTTACCTATTTACTTTAGAATATAAAACACGTCTGAATAAACACAAAATTATGTACAGTTTATTCAAGTTTGAAAACAGCACAAAAATAGATTCGATTCTGAAATCCGCCCTACAGGTAATGAAGTCATCTGCCAATGAATGTAACAAATCTTTTGCTAAAATAAGTTTCGTCTTCTTATTCCTGAGGGCTAACTTTTCTGTCATCCCCAGTGAGAAAGCCAAGCCAAAACAAGGCTGGGAACCCACTTGCGCCAATCAATAGAATGCAAATGAGGTCTGGTCTCCTTGAAAATTAGCAGTTTTGAAAATTCGTACACGAGACAACAAAACTTTAGCGAATCAATTTGACTCTTTTCATACCCTAGCGGTCTCTGAAGTACTGCATTACGGTCATCAATCTGGTACTCATATTTCCCCTCTCTCAACTTCCTCCTCCTCCGAAACTCCCTTCTTCCACACGGCTGCTTCAACCGCCTCTTGCCAACTTCATACTCTTTCAGCATCAATTTTACCCTCAACCCCTCGTCCTTTCTTCTTGCTCCAGAAAATATCAAGAAAAAGGGGTAATATGTTATAAAAACAGAATAAGCAGTACTTCAGATTTGAAATGAAGGCAACAATGAACGCATATATTTTAATCATACGAGTTGACTGGTTCCCAGTGAGCGCATCGCTGAACGGTACCAAGAACCAAATGGAGGATCACGTCCACAGATTCTCCACGAGGACCCATTTTTATGTACCAAGACTGAAGCAGTCAACAAAACTATTTTCATTAAAAAGACTTTATTTTTATATAAAACTGCTATATGTTTCAATCCCTACGAGTCTCATCAGGTAAGAATGCGTAAAGGTTGATGGTGAACATTTAAATTTCTTACTTCATGAAAGAGATCTCTTTCTTAAAAACTGAAGTAATAACAACTGTATTGTTGTATTAAAACCCATCTAAAAACAGCCTTGATTAGGTCTGCATATAATTTACAAATCTTTTCTTCATGAATGTGTTGCTCTGTCACCATCTTCGAATGTGTTTCACTACATTCGAAGATGTCACAGTTTTATTGTAAAATTATTAAAAAACAATAAAGTTCTGTGTCCCTTAATTTGTTGTACTAAAACCTGAATAGTCTTCTTTTTCTATTCTTCTTGTATTACATTTTGTTGCACAGTTTTTATTAAACTATTATATATAAAAGCGCCTATACTGACCTTAATTAGTTGACTGTAAATCTATTCAATTACACCATGATGAATGATATCCACTAAATCTTTTGGGTTTGAATTTTATTCCTATTTGTGAACGGCTTATTTTACGAAGCTGGCAGTGACACAGGTTACAGGTCCATGGGGTTGAAAGGCAGGACTAATAAATAATGAACTACACAGGACTGGGAAGGAAGCGATCGTATCGTTTTCATGGTACTGTCCCAACATTTTCCTGAAGGAACTATGGAATTTAATAATTACGGTAGCCGATGACCTTGCTGACATTCGAACTAACGATGGTCGAAATACAGTTCCAGTTCTATACCACTTCATCGAGCCATTTCGTGAAATACTTCGTAACATCCATTTCAGTTTTATCCTTTCATCTCCGCCTACGTTTTCAAAGTGTTTTCCTCGCTTCAGTCTTTCCAACCAACATTTGTGTACCCTACACTTGCCAGCACTCCATGCCTGCTACATCCCGAAAGAATTTCCTTTTCTGATTTCATAACCCTAATAATATATGGCAACAATAATGTAGCACTAAAGAAGGAGACTAGCTTCATCCAAGGGGCCAAACTAAGCATGTTTTAACTTCCACCTGACGATGGAGGCAGAACCAGCCACCGAAACGTTATGTTTATTCAAAACAACATGATGGAGTGTCCAGCATAGGTGTCAGTATACCAACGACGGTTCGTTACAGACGTTCTACTTTAAATCATCAGAAAATTGCTGAAAATACTTGAAGAAAACGGAAAGAATTCCATCAAATTTGGAAATGTGGGTGCAACCATTCATTTAAAGTACGAATACAACAACGCGAATAGTATCAACGGAATAAGAACAACAGCCTTCGTCCACGAAAGCCGTTCTCGACACACGATCCATAACACTTTCGTTTTAATACAGAACTGCGTACTGTGACCAGTATCATGCAAGTTCAACTGTTACTCCTGGGTGACATGCAAACCCTCCCGTGAATCATAAAACTCACCGTTAAATGCTGAAACAACCACGCCCTCAAGATGTTGGTGGCCACTTTAGGAAATATTCCGCGTTTCTTCTGATTCTTCTTCCCGTTTGTGTCATCATCTTCCTCCCCCGTCCCTTCACCGCTACCGATACTCGCATTACTCGCATCACCTGGAACAAAACAATGTCATAAGTAAACGAAGTCATAAACAAAATGTTACATAAACACAAAACACGACAAGGCAAGACAATCCACCGACCATATAAACTACCACAGCAGTACCTCAAAACATACAAACAAGCCGACCATATAAAGTACCACAACGGCACCTCAGAACATATGCAAAAGTCTGTTTGAACAGCAAGTCGTCCGACTTCTAACTCGGAGGTTTCGGGTTCGAATTTCGGAGGGGTCACCGGTTATACTTTCACGTGAATTTCGTGGTTTCTCTAAGATTCTCTGAATTTATTCCGGCATTTATCTCTAATCAGGCCACGATCTCTTCCCTCAATATGTTTTCCTAGATATTCAGTGAAAAGTCACAGGAATACAACCAACAAGATATAGGGGAAGAAGTCTAAGTATGTGTAACTAGTCTCCTACATGTTTCGGCCCTCTTGCGTCACTATAAAGGAGCATCAAGTAACTACAAAGACAAGCGTGTCAAGATACAATACTGCATATATCAACACACTACTTATGCATGTACAAATATAAAAATGTTAAACTGGCCAATAATTTACTAACCTTATTAACGTTTAATATTTTTGTATTCTACATAAATACGTGGTCTGTTCATCCACGTATGCAGTATTGTATCTTTATACACTTCTCTTTGTATTACCTGATTCTTCTTGATAACGGTCCAAGAGGGCCGAAACATACTAGCAGACTAATTATACACAATGATGCCATTCTTTCTAAATGACGTGCATTTTGTCGGTTCTTTTTCTGTGACTTGATAAACAAACATACCTTAATATGCAACACTCTCCACTTTACATCCTGTCATTTAATGTTATGCTGTCCGAGGTAATGAACACATCGTTAGATAAATCATAATTGTGTAGGCCATCTAAAAGGACAAACTTATGTCACAGTAGAGATATTTCGACAGCATTATAACACGGCTTATGCAAGTGGACGTCACATTTCGCTCCTTCTTAACCTTGTAACAGCCAGCATCACGTTCCGGTCGCTTTAGACATTGCGAAAGACGCCACATTACATATTCGACAAAACGCGGACAGTCTCACGTGCGTCACGAATATAGAAAAGAAACAAATGTTTCTGCCCATGAATTTCAACTAGGAGTTTTCAGCATAAGATTGCACCTTCTTGGGCTTCTACATAGCGAAGTTGAAAGTCAAGAGCATATCGCACAGCCAGGAGCTTCATAAAGTCTATTATGAAAGAAAGATTGTTACAATGCTCGAATTACGAAGGATGGCATGACTAAGGCATGTACCATCACGATAAAGCAGATAAATGTAAGCAAATTATGACATAACAGCCTGCAAGTAAGAAAGCATTTAGGAAAGTCAGGAATAGATGGAGACACACTGGGGGCAAGTCAGGCATAGATGGAGAGACAGTGGGGGAAAGTCAGGCATAGATGGAGAGACAATGGGGAAAGTCAGGCATAGATGGAGAGACAGTGGGGGAAAGTCAGGCATAGATGGAGAGACAATGGGGAAAGTCAGGCATAGATGGAGAGACAATGGGGTAAAGTCAGGCATAGATGGAGAGACAACGGGGGAAAGTCAGGCATAGATGGAGAGACAATGGGGAAAGTCAGGCATAGATGGAGAGATAATGGGGGAAAGTCAGGCACAGATGGAGAGACAATGGGGGAAGGTCAGGCACAGATGGAGAGACAATGGGGGAAAGTCAGGCATAGATGGCGAGACAATGGGGCAAAGTCAGGCATAGATGGAGATAAAATGGGCGTATTAAGGTGAGTCCTAATGCTGTAGCGTGTGACATTGTGGACGGTATTTATCAGGCTCGGTACATGGACGAATTGCACGCTATTGTGAATGCGGTTCCAGTATGTGGCGTGGAATTCCCTGGACGATTGAGTTTCGCAGGGACAACTGTGCTGCTTGAAGCAGTTGCTAAAAGCCCAGGTCCAAACTCGCAGGAAAAAAAACACGGATAAAAAGTTAATTCAGTAGCAAAACATAAATGACAGCCGACAACAGAGGCATTAAAGAAAACATAATCGCTTGTTAAAAATGAGCTTTTACTGAAAACTTAACCCCTGTTTAAACGTTAATCCTTTAAGAAAACATGATTCATTATAAAATATCGATCGATTGAACAAATTGAAGACAGCCGTATGAAACCAAAAATTTCATGTGAAAGGAGCCTGCAATATTTATTTCAAAAGATCTAATCTAGACACTAAATTCAAGTTATAAAACGGGTTAGTCAAGACATGTTGCCGTCAAAAAACGACTTAAAATGTTAAAAAATCCCGATATAAGACTAACCTATTTTATAGAAGTCTAGTAGAATCTCTGTAGAATTAGTACCGCAGGCTCGAGACACGGAGAACTGAATCCCAGAGCTGTCGATCACAGTGACTATGACGTGACGAGGTTGTTACGAGCAGCTGTACTTAACAGGTAGAATGTCCAGTGTCACAGATCGCGTGTGCGCCACTGAACTAGCATGAACAGGGGACACATGTTTTCGTGGTCTCTAATCGGAAGTTGTCAGCTGCTTCAACGACATGCAGTTTCAACGCGTCTTTTTTTTCCCCGCCAGCACATTTCTGCATTTTGATTTAGAAATTCATGACTATTAGACGAATCCCTGTGTACGGAGTTAACTGTTGTCCCATCCCCTTCACCTTTCGAGCAAAGATCGATAGTAAAACAGGACCAGAATGTTTGTGATTTATTTACTTTTCACTGATAGTACATGTCCGGATAGAGACGATTTATGCACAGTAATTTAAAGGCGTTCGTGTCTGCACGGTACAGCATAACATACATACAGCAAGCTATTGCATCAGTTGCGGCAACCAGTAGTATGGGTCTAACTATACAAGTAGCCAACAATTTTGTTTATGCAACATACAGGGCGCTATTTTTATGCAAAACAAGTATAACCCACCGCGTTTTAGAGGTATTAGCCGCACAAAGTCGTTTTATTTTATCAGTAACTTCTAATACGACTACTATTTATTAATTTCTTACATACAAGCTCCAGGATCGAACCATACACGCATCTAACCAAAAAAGAAACACACACACACACACACACACACACACACACACACAGACCACGGGGAATTAATATTCGTAGTTTGCTTGCCAAATATATGAGTACACATACATGTGGACCCATGTATGTGTGCATCTCCTATACGCGTCTAAGTCAAATCCAATCCTATAGCCTATCCTACACTAAATACACATTAACCATTAAAAATCTTTAAAAATAACTGACTTGTGAATATATATACGTACTGTTTAATACATATAACAGTTTAACGCATTCATTACCAAATGAATTAAATTAGGGCAGCACTGAGAAGAGAAAGGATTTTGAAAGACGCATACTTCTCAAATTAAAAAAGTGTAATATCTAGTTTCAGTTATAAGATATTGGCCTATTGTATTTCTTGAATCCCACAGAAAAGCGGTCTTTGTCAAATAGTTACTTTAAAGACTACAGTAAATGTTACTGCGCCTCAGACGAGGTACTGGTAAACGTATTTTTCAGACCCGAATAGGCCTTTGTGTGTACGTGCGTGCTGTGTGTGTGTGTGTGTACGTGCGTGCTGTGTGTGTGTGTGTGTGTACGTGCGTGCTGTGTGTGTGTGTGTACGTGCGTGCTGTGTGTGTGTGTGTGTGCGTGCGTGCTGTGTGTGTGTGTGTGTGTACGTGCGTGCTGTGTGTGTGTGTGTGTACGTGCGTGCTGTGTGTGTGTGTGTGTGTACGTGCGTGCTGTGTGTGTGTGTACGTGCGTGCTGTGTGTGTGTGTGTACGTGCGTGCTGTGTGTGTGTGTACGTGCGTGCTGTGTTTGGCTCATGTTTATACAAGCCTAACACACACACGTATACAGCATATATACATATCACACCTGTTTTGTAAAAAGAGGTTTAACTGCCACTTTGAGGGCAACTGAATTATGTGTAGGGGGTCATTCAACCAATGGTCCTCTATGATATGTAAAAAGATAACTCCGTGTTCAAGAATAACCAAGATAAGTGGCGATATCAACCCCCTCAAAGCACGTGTCATACGTAAAATGGAACCACCTTCTTGCTTCTCCAGTAAAATTGATATTTTGTGGGTTGTCACCTTTTTGCAAAATAAGGATATTTATATGTGTATATATGCAAGCAGGTACCTAGCCTGCTACGCAATGTCATTTAAAACGCACTTTGTACAAAGAGTACGTACCAGCTGACATCAGAAGCAAGCCACACATTTAATTTCTCCTCACCGTAATCGCACAGTGCCCGACGCTTAGTAACTATGGTACCAAATACAACATCGTTAAACAGGTATTAATCAACATCAGAAACACGACAGCCTTTCTGAACGTGTGACACAGTCTTAAGATTACTTACATCAGTGATGACGACTGAAGTCCTCTGCCATGTAATGCCGTGTCGACTAGTAAACATTTCCCGACGTTTCGTCAAACGTGCTGCCTCCAGTCTTTGGCTTCTAGACCTTGAAGATGGGGGAAGCATGTTCTTCGGAAACGTCGGTAATACATACCAGTCACCATGGCGTTACATTCCAGTAGTCTTCAAGAGCAGCGCTTTCAAAACATCAAATTTCGACACGGCCTATAACTTGTGTCGATATCTGTCGTAAAGAAACTCAATATACGATATATAATTATGTATTAAAATTCTTTACAACTCACTCCTTTAGCACATGACCACACACAAAAATAAATCCAGGCCCATACTTGAAATATACGTTAGATTCACACGTTCCCATTTGCAGCTATTCTGCAACATGCTGAAGTTAGTGTCTAATAAATCATAGTCCTTGTTTCACTGCAACGAATTCATCCAGCCATTCATCCCTCGATGTCGTATGTACGCAGAGTTCTCGCATATATTAATACGTCAAGATACATGGGCGAAATCCTCTTTCTGAGTCACTAGCTAAAAATAGTTGCTATAAAGGCTGGGCTACGTCTGGGAGGTTCAACGTACAGGCTAGGGTAAAAAATAATTTTCTTATCTCTGAAACCCTCATGCCGACTGTGGGGTCCACGGAACCCCCAACTTCAATTGATACTTCTCCGGAGGGCAAAGAGAATACGGCGTGAAGCTGAACACTTACCTCCATCTACAGCTGCGGTTAGAAGTCAGCGGAGCCATACCTCCACACCCGCATATCCCTTCATAGAGTGCACTAGCACAATTTTTCTTTTCCCATAACTTAAAAAATTCATTACAATCACCAGATCCATATAAAACACTTTCAATTCTAACGGTGATACAGCTTTGACTACTAAGCATGAAATTCATATAGTAAAACGAAGAATCACAAGCAACTAGAGAAACACAGGGGGCTGTGATTGGCACGTTTCATACCGTAAGTGACAGTAGTTGATCTATGGCACACCCCCCACTCACCTCCAGATCTGTGCTGTTTTCTGAACCCCCAACAAAACAGACTCCTGTAGAGACGATGCCGTCACCAGCCACACCAACAGTATTCCTACCCTTCATTGCGTACAGCAAGAGCAGTAATTTCACTATGCAATCCTGCGGGTGGCCTAATGGCTCTCAATGTGTGTTTGTATGCATAGGAAAGAATAGGGGCTCGGTAGCATGGTAAGGGGTTGGGGAAAATGACTCACATAACACACACACACAGACATACACACATACCCTCCAAAAAAGGATAACAGTTGCAATAGAGGAGGGGTGGAGGGGTTAAGCTAAAGGGGAAGAATGCAAAATAGGATTAAGGGAAGCTACTACTATGGCCTGGTATAGAATTGCAGTGTTTAGAAGGGGTGATGTTTGAAAAGCCAATAAGACAACAGGGCTTGGTACGATTTCTTCTGCTTTCTTGTCACTTGCATGGACAGAGATCGACGCTGCTTCCTTATAATCCCCATTTAGCATCGAATATGTTCGCCTGGTATCAAACCGCTGAACGTCAAGTGTTTTAAACGTAGCCGCGTAGGCACAAGGCTCTCGGCTATTTTCCTTCGGTCCGCATGAGATTACTTCTTTAATACAGAATTATAATATCCGTACACACGGTTTAGAACAAACCTTACTCTAAAAATTAAGCAAGACAGACAATGAAGCGCGTTCGCGTAACCACTGTTGCCGTGGAAAAGCAATAAGTATTAAATATTACATGTGTGCGTCTGTATTCTTGCCCTAGTTATCCGGCATGCAAACCGCATCTTTTCTGCACCATATTTTGTCATCTGTAGCCTGTCTGAACCTACCATTTCTTTCCACATTATCTCACAAACGGCACAATTTTCGGGAAAAAAATTTACTGAGTGCAAAATGTGTTTTGATTTTCACTACAACCTGTGTCCGAAACGTTTCTTGTTCTAAGAAGAATTTAGCGAGATGTTAGGCCTAACATGAATGTAGACAGGTATTCATGTAAAACACACGTTATTCTTGTCACATTCTAATGAAACTTAAATTTTCTGAACAGATTTTCGAAAAATATTAAAATCCAAAATTTCATGAAAACGCGTCCAATGGGAGCCGAGTTGTTCCATACGGGCGGACAGACACATAGACGGACGGGCGGATAGACGGACAGACAGACATGACGAAGCTAAAAGTCGCTTTTCGCACTTTTTCGGACGCGCCTAAAAACAGGTTTTATAGGGTGGAACATCACCTGCCCTGCCAAAGCTGACCGAAGTAGCTTATGTTTTGTTAGATAGCCCCCCACCCCCCGCACTGAATTTTGCTGTCAGCTGTTTGCTTTACCGTTAAATGGCTAGCAGCAGTGGAGCCTGACTGACACTGCTTGCTGATCTGCCTGTCACTGCACGCTCTGACTACTGAACCTTATAAACGGATTGGCCAACATAACGACAATGAAAACGGATATCTTCATTAACTCCCTACACTCCATTAGAAGAGGGACCGTCCCTGTCTAGTGGCACTGTTCCCACTGTGTCTGTCTTATTATTAGAACAGAGATTTGGTATGCATGAAGCAAACTAAAACAAGCAATCAAAATGTTCCATAACTTAACTCTCATATTTCACAACACAGTACTCAGGATTGCTAAGTTTTTGGACTCTGTCCGTTGTCTAGTGTTCCTAACATGACACAACGTTTTAGAACCTGGACTTGTTTCCAATTCCTGAAATGATGCTTTCGATTTCGGAATATTATGTAAAGCTAAACGCGAAGTTGTCCTATACCTTAAACACCACGTCATAAACGCATACGGGGAGTGGAGGCAGAGCTCCACTTATTCTTATCCTCGGCCGGCCGCTTAACACTCACAGAAAATCGCCCGGTACACGATGAATAGGAGGCTGAGTAGGTCTTAAAGCTAGTCTGGACGCGCTGGAGAAGAGAAAAACCACCCCTTGCTCCCCCAGGAACCTCAATTTCTCGGTCATCGAGACCGTGGCCAGTCACTATATCAACTGAGCTATCCTACAATGGACAAACCCAGAACTGTAGCATTGCTAAGACTACGTCCATTAATTAACCCTTTAAAGACGAAGCGTATCTGTTTTATATAAGGACTCAGTGCGTACCGCGCTGTAAACACTCTCCACTTCGGTTATAAAAACCGATCTCTTAATGTTTTGTAAGGCAAAAGTTGCTGTTTGTTCTGAGATCCGTACAAAACACATAAACGCAATGTGGGCACCACGTAGAATTTTTTAATGTTAAACCTGTTGGTACGTAAAGTTACCGCTAGGCTTTAAAAGGTTAAGCCAGCCATTGCTGACAAATCATGCAGCTTTTAAATAAATGTTCCGTTACAACCATAAGCTGGTGTGACAAATTAGTCCAACATTAAATTACACCCGTCTGTCGTAACCATGTAAGTAAAACAAAATTAAGAAACTGGCCAATCCCAAAATTAGAGTGATTGCGTAGATGGACGGGATATGGAATGCAGTTTATTTCAGTTCATGAAATGGCACAATCACGGACTACACGAACAGTTTTATCAAATGAAAAGCTTACCTCTTACTTTCCTAAAAGCAGGTGCGTTGACTGTATGAGTCCACATCGCAAAGAATCGGCAACACCCTGCGTCTGTACGCACTGTACAGTGACAGACGTTACAGTGAACGAATGCGATCTACTGATCTGAGACGGAACTACCGGTTATGTAAACCAGCAAGCATATCTAAGTCTCTAGTCACTAACAGAGATCCACCGTGCAATAGGGAAACAAAGATTGATAAACAAATTGCTACGCAAGGTTCAGTAATAGCTCTACACATTTCCAATCCAGTCTATGACATACGGCGTGTTGCAAGTAACTCCCAAAGTGGGCGGGGCCTCACAACACAGCAATTTAAACGCTGAAGTCAACACGGGAGACTGAACGCATACAGCCCTAACCTACCTACAGTAGACAAGACATCATTGCCTTCCTTTTTGACTACTTTAAACCATTACGTAGTCGAGAACTAAATAAAAACAGCGAGACAGAGCGAAGGAGAAAAAGAAATCGCTTGTTTTATGAGACCACGAGACGACCCCATTGCGACCGCCTGATCCTTGCTTGTCAACGGATCCTTGCCGTGTACACCCTTCCATAAAAATAAAATACCTATTCCAGTTCTACTGCCTTATCGTGCACAAAGATTTGCAATTCAATGAGAATGTCTGCTATAGTGACAAGCTATACGTCCCCTTGTGTCCACAGGGCCAAAGGCCGAGGTAAGTGTGCTCAATCTGTAATGCTTCTGAAGTGTTTTGGGTTCCGCGTTTGAATCTTGGCCGAGAAATGGGGTATCTTGAATGAAACGTTTCGATCGTGTCCTTCCAAATCCCTTCCAGTTCATCGTTCAGCAATTATCCCATCATTCGAAGTCATATGGTCTGATATATCGTCGTGAAATCAACAGAAAGAAGTGACAACACAAAATCCGGAACTTTATTAGCCAATGTGAGGCAGGATACTTTAAATGAGACCTTTGCAATTAAACCCAGCAATCTCCATTCTTGATAGAAACTGAGTTACGTATGCCACTAGATTCGGCACCGAAATCTATGAAGAAACTGTATATTTGATTATTGACACAGCCGATACATTATCACGGTCCACAGGGGATCAAAAATACATGTTAAAAAGCAGTCAGCTACTTCCAATCAGAAGCAAACCTGTCGGTCTTCATACCAACGACTGAAGAAGGTGCAAACTGTCAAGTAATAACACCAGATGTTAGAAAGTCTGGTCAGGTTCTCTACTATGTCTCTGCAATACGGTTCAAAATTAATAAAATTTTAACTTCTATTTGAAGTCTACTTTGCGTATGAATCTTCAAGTTAACACGTCACACTGTTTAAATATTGATCCAAAATGGAAGAAAACTGTCGTATAGCCTATTTGGAATACCGTCGCTTCGCGTTCAACTGTGTCGCCTGTGTCACCAGGAAACTTAAGGACACGTAAAAGATCGTTCTTAATAACGGCTGGGTTACTGTAATACATACTGCATTTCAAGTTTATTGGTAATAGTTACAACTCTTTGTTTACCTGCCCTCAAATAACAATGCATGTCTATAAGTTCACAGTGTTTGCTTTACAACAAGATGTAGTGCTTATCATTTGACAGTCTTCTTTCTCACTGCTTAAAATGTAACAAATGTTTCAATACAAATTCTTCACAAGGGTATCGTTTTCATTCTATGAATCCAACAAGGAAGGAAAATGAGCACATGTTTCAAGAGGATGGTTCAGTAAAAACCAAATAATCCACATTTGCGAAGGGTTTTTTAAAACTTAGACTAACAACCCCTCAGCATGTAGGTCTTAAAGCAAAATATCTTCATATGTGAAGAGCAAAGCAAGAAATCCAACGATTGGACTTCTTCACCCTTGAAGATGAGACCGACACGTTGTCCCGAAACGTCGGTAAAGGATTACCATTCGACGCTGTGTAACACCCCAGAAGAGCGCAGATTGCATCAACATCGCGGCGGAAGCCTCAAATCACGGATTAACAGACTTGATCCTCAAAACAAATACATCAGTTACTTCGTTTATACTGTGATAACAATTCAACCTTCGACACTAATACACTAGTTGTATCTCTTCGAGCTCTAATTTTTTGGTCATTTCGACACACTGACTGATATCAGCGAAAAAGAAAGCTCAAATCATTGATAATTTTACACAAGTGCAAATGTTCGATGCAAAACGTTCACACTTCTTAGTTTTCACGCCAGACAGCCATTTATTTTGAGACTTAAAAATAATAAGTACAAAACTTACTTTTATGTAGGAAGATGGAAAGCAAAACGCCATGACAATTCAAAGATGCAGTAAGTCATATGCGAATTAGTACAGACTTTATTTAAATACTAGCGCACACCCGAACTGTATTTGGAATGTTATTCCATTACGAAAAATTTTACACACTTAAATCATGATTGGTGTGCGGTATTCTCCGCCATGTTTTTACGTCACTGAATACGACCGCCTCCTGCCTTGGCAATCCTGTTTGAGGTACGACGAGCCACGATGGTACTCGCATACCCCAAGGTGCAACTGTACTATTACCATGATCATTATCATCGCCATCATGTGGATGTGATGTGGCTGGTTGGACGAAACAAAACAAAAATGGCCGGCCGTGTTATCCGAAGGAATATTAAACAAAATAAAGAAGACTGAATGGATAATTAGTCTAGCTGCATCGTTAAACGTTGATAATTTTTTAAAAAAAGTACCTTTCGTCATTTGTATGCAAAACCCCATTCATACAGTAGTTCGAAAGGAGATGACAGTGGATAAAGAAACGACGGACGTTAATAAAAAATTTCGGTGTTTTAAATTTACATACATTATTGTAGCATGGACTACTATCAGATGCACAGTTCGACAGCTGATACCCCTCCTTGAACAGCCCGCTGGTAAACAACACGATGACGAGCTGGAGTGATGAGAAATTTCATTATGCAGTGAGCCATTTAGCTTCAAATTCTTAATTGTGACACTGCTTAATTAATCTTCAGTGGAAACAGGAAATAAAACTTTGCCATGGTTTATTACTTACTGACGCAATACTTTTGAAAACAAATCATACAAAATAGATCGACTGATTAGATGAAGTCTTTGGACAGACTATACTTAAGTAAGAACCGACAGATTAAAGCACAGCGTAAACAGTTACTGCGCTTATGTTTGATAGGCGTGAATGGTTTCATCTCGTACCGTAAGTGAAGAATACAGGTTACGCAAGTACCTGAAAGTTTACCCGGATCTGAGTTTATCGGCATGCGGAACACATTACGGAGCTAGTTAACTTCATATGAACTATTCACACTGTTTTCCTAGGGTGTTACATCAGTACTTTAACTAGCAAAGTTCTGCTCGGCTTATGTACGTACCTGGAGAAATTGGAACGTAATCTATAGACAAAATGGAGGTCACGAGGAAAACCGACCAGTTGGGCATTTAAAGTACATGCTAGGGAAAGGGATTTCAGCAAGGTGGAATTGATTGAACTGGCGTAGAATGAGATTTGGTTAGTTAAACAGGGAGACAGACACACAGGAAGGCCAAATACGAGATGATCCGACCCACGTATAGAAAAGTAAGCTAGTAAGCACTAGGTTTGAGGTTTCGGTCCTTGGCGATGGCGTAAATTATAGCAGACTCATACAACAACAACCACAACCACAACCACAACAACAACAACAACAACAATCACAATCATTATCAGGGTTGAGATCTGCGCTCTTGTGGGGTATAACTCACCGTCGAGTGGTAATCTTTTACCGATACGCTGTCCCGTAATGTGGTAATCTTTTACCGACGTTTCGGAACAACGTATCGGTCCCATCTTCAAGGGTCAAGACCACTCGATCCTGCGTTGGATCCCAGAAGAGCGCAGATCTCATCAGCATCGCGGAGGAAGCCTGAAATCACGGATCATCAGCGTTGTCACAAATAATAATAATAATAATAATAATAATTACTATTTAACTTTCTCGAGTGACTTCGAACCACCTTAACCCAGGCGAATTGAAAGTCCTTAAAAAGATACTGATCTACCCATTGGAAGAGATGATTTATTGGTGCTTTGCACGCGACATTATTCAAGACCCCGAGAAAGGTTACGCCACACATCTCATAGAACTTGTTTTAATAACATGGGCCTACTGACTGAATCATAAAGCACGCAAAATGCACGTGACATTACTGATCATCCGTCCGCATAATGACCCTGTTCTGGTTTGGCCATCAATCCACGGCATCTCAAATTTATCCCGACAGGCGGCTTGATCCATATGGTCTGGCCCAGTCCCATATCTCTCAACTCAGCGTTATTTTTCATGGCTGTCTATGTAACACCTTGAGGGGAAGAAAGGTTTGTTTCAAGTCTTTTTACCCTTCCATCTGCCGAAGGAACTATGTGTTCGTGACGACTCCTCTGCCTGCATTATCTGCCGACTCCATCGCAGAGAAGAACCAATCCTCAACCCACGAACATTTTCTTTCTGGTTCAAATCATCCAAAACCACCACCCAGCATCCTCATCATCTATTGCCTCAGCCATCCATCCTTTTTTTTTTTTTTCACATGAAGAGTTAGTGCTTCGCGGGTGACCGCCGAGGTCGCCTCGAGGACCAGGACGTCACGTCTTCAGCTTAAGCAATAATTCATCACCGACAACCTTCCTTTCAACCGCCTTATCGCTCTATCGTCACAGTGTCTGTTTCTGCCTCAAACACGTCTCGATCTTTGCCCGATGACTTCAGCTGGTTTGTTTGGTCTTTGTCATCCGGAGGGAATGGACGGAAAGGGTGAAAAAGCAGACAAGAGATGGAGGAAGCCACACAAAAAAGATGCTTGGAAACTGACGTGTGTTCCATCATATGAAGAAAGAAAACAGGAATAAGGTGATGAGGAATGGGAAAGAGACTTAGGAAATGAAAGAAGAATATAAAGAAAAATTGGTCAATTCTAATGTTTGTCATTCAAAACAGGAGTGACAAACTAAAGGAAGAAACTAATGAACTAAATTGCAGTGGAAGGCAGACCGACAGCTTTAGAACTGTGGAAAGAAAAAAATGTTTGTCCAAATTCTTAACCTCATCATTCCAACACGGTTTTCACCCCTGTCTTGGGGATTCCTCCACCGCTTCGCATTCATATCCTTTGTTCTGCTGGACTGTCCAACTGGCAGGTTTCTTTCCTCTACCACCCCACATCCCCCCGCCCCGCAACTTCTGTAACAGCAAAGCAACTGTCGGCCTATCACAACCCATAAGGCATCATGTCTGAGATGAATGTGGGAGTGCCTGGCATTCTTATGTACTCGCTGAGGGATCGGGAGTCATCAAGTTGAGTGGGTGTAAAGGGATGAGGAGGGGTGAGAAGCGCATACACACTACGGATACAACTTGCAAGATAATGACGAGTTACGTCAGTCATCCAACCTTACCATTGGTTGAAGGCAGTGGAGAAACAGGTCTCCCCCCCCCCCCCTCACGCCCCCATCATAAACCTGATCGTGAGGCATTATAAGAATTTCAAGCGATTACGTTCATTTTCCATTGGGATCGGTTTCTATTGTTCCCTCACTCCATCTTTCCCTACGTTTTATACGTCAGTTCGTGCACTTTTAAGTCTATCATTTTAAAATCATGACTGAGTAAAGAATACAAGCGTCATTATAAGTTTAGTAATTCCTTTCCTGTTTCGAGACTGAACCATGTTTAGAGCGGTAAACCTATGAACGCTGTACTCCATACATAATGACCATCTTCCAAGGCTTATTGCCAGAATTTCTATTCATCTTCGCCTAGCAGTTATCCCATAAGTAACCATAGTTATATTACACACGTTTTTTAGTAATTTTCTCATACACTCGGCAGAATTACTGACAGGTAAAATGTACAGTGTAGTGATTGGGTCTTATGTCCAGCCAAAGAAAAAGCTTAAGCAGACGCAAGTTCCCTTCCGCCCCCCTTCAAGTTGTCTGCTAAAGTAGCTACACTGAGGCCACAGAAAGAAGTCCCACGGTTCTACATCCTGTATACGTCCTTCGTGCTATTTCATTTCCTCAATCAGCTTTGCCTATATCCCTGTATGTCCCTACAATTGTCAAGCCTTACAGTCCTCGTCAATGTCGGGAAAGACAACTACCTAACAACTTTAACAGCGACAAGCACTTTGGGTTGGTAGTTACAGGCCAAAGGGGGCATAACAGTAGACAGAAAGGGATGGAGGCAGCCTCTAGGGCTATCTATACCACCAGCCATAGGATTTCTTTCCATACCTTCAGTAAGTCATATTTAAGCACGCCTCCCATATGAGGGTACTACGTCGTGTATGGTGGTTAAGCCAATTCATAATAAATGAGTCCCTTGCAAACGAAGTATCGCAGGCCTTCCCTCTTCTACCTACTGCTTCACAGTATGTGTAGAGGGTTTTTATTTTCACTTGATCACACTCAGACACACACCACAGTCGGCAGGACTCCTCTGCACGAGGGATCGGCCCGTCGCACATGCCTCTACCTGACAACATAATCACTGTACAAGACAAACATCCATGCCTCCGGTGGGATTCGAACCCACGATCCCAGCAAACGCTCGACCGCAGACGTACGCCTTAGACCTCGTGGCCACGGGGATCGGCGCAAACGAAGTATCAAGCGTCTTTAATTTGCTAATGACTAAGAAACGTTTCAAACATTTGCAGCTATTAGCTTACTGATTCAGCCTCCAGCTTTTCTACGGGAAGTAAAGGACACTCACGAAATTAATCCATTCTTCGATTACTTTCAGAGAAGCAGTATCAGAACCGTCTAAAAGTTCTGAAGACAAATTCATGGAGCAATTACACATGCCAGTGCCTAC
>BLKM01006607.1:1788968-1829546 GCA_013340265.1 Coptotermes formosanus
CCCCCCCCCCCCCCCCCCCCCCCCCACCCCCAGTTTCAAGCATACGCCGGCATACTCGATCCGCACTAGTGACTGGAGTTCAGACGTGTGCTCTTCCGATCTCCCGGACAACACCAACATGCAGCAGAAGCTCAGTCGAGTGCCGAAGACGATGACCCGTGGAATCTCTTAGCTTGCCTTAGGCATCAAATCGACATAGGTAGACAGGTCTTCGGTGCTTGCCACCTGCTGTTACAGAGAAGCTCATGTATGTATGAGATGATCTCATTAGCATATTTGTAGTTCCACCATGCCTGTCTATGTAGGGGTCAAAAAAAATCTTGAATGTCTTGCATCAACAAGTTGTAGTTCAAACTAGTCCTTCATTTGGTCCTCCTCTATACGATTTTCATTGTCAGTAGTAAGTCGAGTGTATTTGCTGGTGCAGCCGACTCACTTCATTGTAAGTCAATGACCTAAAGAGCAGGGACATATACTTACGTAAGAAATAACGGTCATCTAAATATCAACCTATTATCGCATATTCAGTTTAAGATGCACATTTTCAGTTATTCCTAACTGGAGTCCCAATGAAATTATTCATACAATACAGGCTTCATAGCATTTCTCGTACCGTTACGTTCATTTGGTGACGCACGATATGACCCCCGGTAACGCCAATGATGCACAAAAGCAGTAGTCCTACATGTGTCCGCCTGAAATAAGACATCCCATTCTGCCTGAAAGAATTCCGTGAAGTGTGAAATTATGTCCAGTTACGTATGTTCACTAGTATATTTCTCTAAAACAACTGAAAAAGAACTGTCAAATAATATCACGATAGTACGTGTGTACGCACATATTTAAGTAGAACAAAAACGCTGAAAGAATTGGGCCTCCAATATTAGACACATTTTATATTTTGCACATTTTTTCACCCGACTTCATCTCTCTTGATACAAGGCCTGTCACCCATCTACAGACACGGACTGTGGAGCCTGCATTTGACCTCCGGAAGGGTTAAACCTGAGGGGAGGCGACCGCACCTAGTCTGTGACCAGCAATCAATGTATTGAGCCGAAGTGCAGTTGTGTTTTGTGCGTGTGAGATGATACAATTATTTTTGTAGAGTTCTGTGTGGTTAGAGCTGTGTATAAATTTAGCTTCAGGTTTGTTATAGACGAAAAAAAAAGTAATGCAGTGATACTAAAATTTTGAAATTTTCTGTATGTTTTCTACCCGACTACCGTCGCGAGTGTTAAGAGATTCTACCCAAGCTGTGCAAGTCAACTGCATTCTCTTGAGTAACGAACAGCAGTAATGAGGCTACAATGTCATGAAACTGTTTCAGCCAATGTTCTTTATATCTACATTTATGATAACAACAGTCAGTAACTCAAAAAGACGTAACATCGACTGGAAGGATTATTGGTGAATCACACACTGGAAAGTATGTGGAAGAAAACGGATGTGACCTGTTTCAAGGTAGTGCCCTAAAATTTCATTGCGAAAAATAAAAATGTCGAAAACCACGAAGCATTCGTTCAGGATAGTCGGTGTCTCGCTCTATATTCGAGCTCGTTACCTGTTGAATGCTAGTCACAAACGTTACTGTCCGAATCAACGTGCTTGGTAAATTATACTGATAAGGGCACTGGTTCACGAAAATGAAATGGCGGATTTTCAAATGTTATAAATTTATAACAGTAATGAAGGTGTGTAACCCAACGTCAACAAAGGGCTTTTTTTTTCACTAGAAACTTAAGCCTGAATGCACATCTTGATATTAATACAGTATATGTGCCTATTTCGTATGCTGCGTACACCCCAACTTGGCAATTTGACGTTCGGGGAAAATTATTTAACAGTCTTGAGAAAAACCTGACTGAATATGGAAGTGGTCTTGCCCAAATACCACGCGAAACTGTATACTCTGCTTGCATTTTTGACAGAGTATTAAATATTTCTGGGCGACGTATTTCTGCGTCATGTTGCATTTTTCCTAAACAGTATTACCTATGTTTCAGGTTAAAAGATAATTTTATTGATATTATGTATACAATATACACGCTAAGTGATTCGACACCATCCTGCCATCTTCAGGTGTGAACGCACGATTAATATTTTTGCAATACGCTAAAACTGTCATTTACGACATAACACTCAGGTTAAAACCAGATTGATACTTAAGTCTGCATAAGTTGCATGGAAGAGGACACGATGCGTATTAAAATGTAGGTCGCAGTTTCTATTATCTCTGGTACTTTATATGCATCTGCAGCTTAACAAAATTTGTGATCCTAATTAGACTTGCCTAAGTCTATACACACGCACTAAAGGTGTAACAGCCTCAACAGCGGTCATTTGCATACAATTGTATTTTAGACTGAAATACGAAGTATTGATTAGTACGGTATCCTATAGTTCCTCTGAAATGAGGTCAACAGGGGGTCCATCCATCACGCCTGACCTGTCTTCAAAGGTACCACAGTAAAACTGTCGCGAAATCGAATGGAAGTAGTACTGTTGCTGACTCATGAGAACAGCTATGACACTGTCTGCGGTGGCAGTGGTTAAGCCAGACGGTTAAATGTTGACGACCAGAAACCGACGTGTTCCAGTTTAAAATACAGTGGGCTAAAGTGTAATTGAGTTTCCTTTTGCATGCTAGTTAATACAAATATTTTATGTTGTGTTCTATTTGCTTAGGGTTGTGCACTAATTTTTAGTTGGGCTTCTGATAAAATGAACACCTAAGAAGCGGCTACGAATGGAAAGCGACAGACGCAGTGATCAAAATTACGTTTTTGATGGGACCTGTATGTTGTCTGTCCTTACTGTTAACCCGGAGATAAGGGACCCTTCCGAGATTGTCAAGGTCAAAGTTGTTCTCGTCAGTCGATGACATTACTTACTGCCACAGTGGTTGGTGACATCAGGTGAGAGAGAGAGTTGCCAGTTGCTAAGCTGACAATGCATCGGTGGTAGATAAATGAATTGTAAGTATGGAGCGTTGTTAGGAAGACGCTGATTGGGGAAAACCGAAGTACTCGAAGTAAAACTTCCCCAGTGCCACCACAAATCACACATGGACGGGCCTGGAACCGAACCCGGACCTCAGAGGCGGAAGGCGACGATTAACCACTTGAGCCATAGCACGTCCATTGTAACGTCACGCAATCATCATATCAACTTAATACATCACATCACAAAATAACAAGTAGCTATAAAGCGTAACCACTATCCGCAGCCACGTTCCTTTCTAACCTCGGAAAAACGTGCCAGGACGACTGACACTCAATGTAGCATCACTGACACATTATTTAGAATTTAAGAAGGTAATGGTGGCTTGGCTAGGCAATAAATTACCCTCCTTTTAAGAAACCCAAATGATCGTTGATATGTTTATATCTCTGTCTTCCACAGCGATCTAGGTCACACGTTCACGTTCCATGCCTGTCTTTAAGACTCGCTTTAACGTTATCTGCCATGTGCGTCCCGTTCTTCCAAGTTTTCTTCGCTTCTCGACTAAATTTTGCAGCCTATATGCCTGCATTTTCTCTACAGGCGTTAATTCCCCTTCCAACCATTTCAGCCCCACATGTAGAGTCCTAAACTCTGAAGCACCTACAAATTTTGCTCCCCCCCCCCCCTCCCCCGACACACACACACACACACACACACACACACACACACACACAATCTCATATTTCCTGATTTTATCAATAAGAAAAAGTCTATCTAGTGATGTACAAATCATAAAGTTCTTTATTACATAGCCTTTTAATCAGCCACTGTTTTGCCATTTTAGGTCCAAATATTCTCCCATGCATGCTGTTCTCAAATACCCTCATAGCTACATCCGTGCCTTAGCGGCTGAAGACAAGTTTCACGCCCATGCGAAAAACACACAGGCTAAAAACGGGGCCCGCAAATATTCCATATATCTAGGACACGCCTCTGAATTCGCCGGAAGAGTAATATGAAGCAAGTTTCGTCCTGAGAACCCACAAATATTAGGCGGCAACGTATGAAAAGTTAGTCGCCACAGCGACCTGGCGCGTGAGTTAAAATACGTTTGCAACTCAAAGGCTGCTGAGTATCCTAATTAAGAAATCGTTAAGCGGTCAAGACAATTTTTCTTCTTTTTGTATGTAATATACGACGTTAAAGAGAAAGTAGATATAAAAAAAAGTACGCGGGGAGCGACACTCAACTTTGAAACCTGTCACAGTAGAGGAGCATGACGTGAAAAACCGAAAGGTGCTGGGGCGGCCAAGAGGATGGCTTTGCAGCGTGACTGACCGCAAGTTTCGCAGTAATGCAACGAACAGCTTTATCATTCACTGAACCGAGACACTTCACACAAGTCACAGACGCAAGTAAAGTGTCAGCAAAAAAAAAGAAAGCATCATGTGTATGTTAAGTGTCAGCAAAAAAAAGAAAGCATCACGTGTATGTTCATTGCGTGTGCATGTTCGAATCTTGCATGTTACAAGCGTCTGGTAAGTTGTTATTACACAACCACATACGTAACAGTAGGTACTTAGATAAAGTTAAAACCGACGCGCATTCTTTCCATTTAAAACTCTGTTTCAAAAAACGTCCCCGGCTCCGGTTGGTTACAAAACTCCGATACATTAATACAATATATTAGCTGCAGGTACACTGCTGCTGATATATTGAAATCTTAATGTGGAACAGCCACTGCTGTTGTCATTCAGTCACCGAATTTTCTGACTCCTTTACCTAAGAATGATGTTACAGAGAGTTCAGTCTTTCATCAGATATAAAGAGTGCAGCTTCACATCTATCATCATCATCATTGTCTTCTTCTTCTTCTTCTTCTTCTTCTTCTTCTTCTTCTTCACCACCACCACCACTACCACCATCATCACCTTCTTCTTTTTCATCGCCACCACCATTACGATCATCATCATCATCACCATCACCATCATCAGCATATTCCTCTTCCTCTTCTTCTTCATCACCACCACCATTACCATCATCATCATATTTTTGTTGTTGTTGTTGTTGTTGTTCTTCTTCTTCTTCTTCTTCTTCTTCTTCTTCTTCTTCTTCTTCTTCTTCTTCTTCTTCTTCTTCTTCTTCTTCTTCGGTACGTATTTAGGCAATCTTACGTGTACTTCAACTTTCGAAGTTCTTTCGGGTGTTGAGGATTTATCACGGGTCCCCTGCTTTTGTTTACACGTATTAATGATTTTTGTAATGTAATTAAACAAACTAGATGTCCTTTATGCGCAGATAATATCCAAATTTTCGTGCTATAAATTCTGCTGCAATCTGCTATTGAATTCGTACAAGATTGGCGTTCTATCATCATGAAATTAAACATCATCAAAAGCAGGGTTATTATTATTATTATTATTATTATTATTATTATTATTATTATTATTATTATTATTATTATTATTATTATTATTATTAGGAAAACAAATGTTCTGTAGCCTTTCACTGAAGGCGAGATTGAAAAAAACTGTTCATTTCTTGCTTCACAAGGGTTCACATGTGCAAATTGCGCGAAAATGTTTAACGACCCACGCCTGAACCGTACGACACTACAAAGGCAGACAGTTCCTATTTCAAAAGACGTTCAAACTACATATTTTTAGAGAATGAACAAGTGTGCACAGTATTCAATAGCTGTTGATGCGTCAACGGGCATCACCTCAAAAGCGCAAATGTGTAGTGACGAGTGGGCCACAGTGAGACAAGTGTCTGAGTGGAATGTTGGTTCTTTGTTTGTGGTAAAATGGAGGCGCTGCTATTCTGCTGACGGAGAGGGTAACTGCATGCCGCAATGCTGGTTGTGTATGTGTGAAGTTCTTCCAAGTTGAATACAAATAACGTCCATTTTCAAAGTAAAAATGCAAAGTGTTATAAGTAACATACCGAACTGTAAGAACGAGAAGAAAAGACGAATACTTGTTCATGGATTCCGGCCCCCAGAGCCAGAAACGATACCGGAGGTTTCTCCATACGAAGGGGAATGTTGTAACGTTACCTGTGCCTGAAGCTGGAGACGTTACGAGATTAATCCTGCTATAACTACACCGATCCATTCGGTGGAGACGGGTTTGGAACAGCCTGAGCAGAGAACCTTCCCTCTACGCGAGGCTGACATATATTTTTACAAATTCAAACAGTCTGACACCCGTAAATATTTCTCTGTCTATATTGAATTGTTAATGTAAGAAAGGTTATTCAGAGCGAGTGTAACAGGGAAACAGAGTACAAGCGTTGAAAATCAGAAGAGATACGTGTATTGTCCACAATTTCTGCAGTGTGTAAATGTTTCTATGGAACTATCAATGTCCTCGTTTCCCTTGTATGAAATTGGTCGCCTCCCATACGCTTGTCTGTTTCACTGTCCTGTAACATGTAAAGTCAATTGCACTCCCCTTTTCGCTGCCCTACTTCCTTAGCATAACAATGAGAAACACGGTTCAGGCGCGTGGATTAACAACAATGAATGACAGAGAGTGTGATGCTTTTTATTAAGGGTGCTAGACAAAGATGATGTGTGGACTGCGTTGCCAATTTCTCTCTCAATGTCTGGCTCGATGGATCAGGAACAATGGACATGCTGTCTGATGAGTGACAGTGGGAACAGGGTGCATCTATACATACAGCCAGCACGTCTACGGCATTTAGAAGGCACTAGAAATTCTCCAGTACTTTGTAGACAACCCTTAGGAACTGTGTCTAAGCCCAACTCACTCTAAAAATGACAGTAAGTCAGTCTTTCAGTCTTTGCTTCGAGTCATCCTCCCATTCCGCAGCACACGCCTACATCTGTCTACCTGTAAGTACTTAGGTCTAAGCGCAGTGGCGGGTTTATTTTATCTCCAGTTTTTTTGGTCTTTGAAGAGAAACACATTAACAAAACATGAAGTACGAGAATCCATTTTTGTGGTATATGACGCCGCATGGTTGGGTGTCTGGCCCCCAAGTTACCACCAACATATGTGGTGCTACACTCAAAGCACGTATGATAATGAAGATTCAGATTTCTTAAAACGCGGGAGGATTTCTTCGTTAGCTAAGAGACTATCAGCTTCTGAAGACGAAGCCTGCACCCTATAATTATGCACTGACTTACTTCCCTCCCCCCCTTCATTGCGCGTCATCCTCTAGTGGGCCAAGGCCTCCTAATTGTCGAAGCTTCACGATCACACTCACACGCATCACACTCGGTAGGACTCCTCTGCATGAGTAATCAGCAAGTCGCAGAGACCTCTACCTGACCTCACACAACACTCATAACGGACAGACATTCATGGTGCCGGGAGGATTCGAACCAGCAATCCCAGCAAGTGAACGGCCGTAGCCCATGTCTTAGACAACGCGGCGACTGGAATCGGCTACCTTTTCTTCAACCGGATGAATTATGCCCACACTTTCATGTCCTCTTCCTATATTTTACTGTTATTCTCCCATCTACAACCAGGTCTCTCTGAAAGTGTTTTAATTTAGGATTTACGACCAAAATTTAATGCGTATTTGTCATCCACCCGATGCGTGTTACGTGCCCAGCCCATACGAATCTTCTTGATTAGAATCATACTAGTAATGTCTAGTAAGGATTACAGATAATGAACTTCTTCATTACATAATTGCCTTCCGCCTCTAATCACGTCCTTTCCCTTAGATCCAAATACTGTAGTAGAATCCTGCTCGCTCCCGCTCTCTCTCTGTCTCACACACACACACACACACACACACACACACACACACACACACACACACACACACACACACACACACACACACACACTAGGATTCACAACGATGCATAGAAACAAAATTATAATTGTAAAAAGCTACTCAATTATTACACCATCCATTTATGAATTCCGTGTATTTCGAAGACTAATATTTGAACAACCAGAACACGTACTTTACTGATACCTTGGCAGTAGAAATGGAATATGACGTCATCTTAAACTGTCAGCTATATAAACAGTACTTAGTCCACTGACACCTTAGACAGGCCTGCTCTAAATGCAGTCCATTCTTATCATTCACGCCTGGAATCAGATGGTTGATTAATTTTCTGTGCGAAATAAAATTGAAACGTGTCTTCCAGTTCAGTTTCATCATACTCATGCCGAGTTCGAAACAATTCACAATTACATCCCGTACTTTCTTCAGCTTTAACGATAAGTGATTGGAGTTCTCTAATAATAATCACTGAAATTCAACGTGCTCTAGGCCTATCCAGCTGTAGACAAGGTGTAAAGAGACTGGCTGGTTTGAGTCTTCGCTGAGAACGGATGGCCTGCCGCCTGCCACTTACCACCTGCTTCCTACTGTAATTCTGTTTCACTTAAGTAGTAGGAATATCGTTGGCCAGTTGTGTAATTTTTCGTCTACTTAAAATTTTCCCACTTTTTAAATTATTTGGGTGGAGAAAAGGATAAGGAGGACTACAGGAAGTTAAATCACGTTACGTCATAAGGAATTGCTGTTTGACAGGTCAGTTGTGGTACCCACACAACATAACGCGAAATCAACGAAAACTGGCAACTGATACCAGCACACATTAATTAAGGATGAATTCATAGTGCAAGATCAGCTACCTTCCTGGTTCACGCCAGCCTTAGTTAATATCAGAATTACTTACAGACCACTATAAATATACTTGGCCACTACTGATATTACAGTCTACACATATTGTTAAATATAACAAACTGTTTGCTTTAACAACACACAATCATCGTGCACAGGAAGTAGGGCTATGTGTTATATCGAAACAGCTGTGTCCACAAACAGAATATGAGGGAAATCAACGCAAGTGCAGTGCGTCCCAAGGACAGGCTACCCTGAAACTTTTTAGCATAAGCAACAAATCGAGTACCACTTTAATACACACCTCACGTCAACTGCACAGTGCTTGGGTAAAAACCTTCCTCAGTAACCGGATATTTTCAATATTACATGTAACTGGTGTTTTCTAGCTTTTGTCAATGTGCTAACGTTAAAGAGATTAACATTGAACATACGTGTTAATAACTTACAAGTACACAAAGACAGAGAGAGATAGCGAGAATTACATATTTATCACAAAAAGATAAACTGAACTAAATCTTACAATGACCGATGAACAATGGCTTCAGTGCAGACTTCAGGACGAAATGTAAGCCCGTGGGCTGTTTGGAAACTCCGTACTAACTGAATGCCAGGGTTTCAAGCTGTGTGACAAATGATCTATCTCATGGTTAATTATATATTTGCTACACATTATTTCTTCTATCAGTTGCTTATTAAAGTTTTTTAACTGAATAGCTCAACAAGACAGGTAAAACCAGGTTATATTGTTATGTGCCACAGTCGAGAAGAGCCATTTCTTTACCCCTTGCTAGCAGTGTGATTGAACTGATGTGTGTTACCAGCCAAAAACTGTGGTCGTTTTTCGTGGGCAAAAGCAAGACGGCATCAGATCAGAAGCTTATGGACTGACACTGCCTTCCTAGACTGCACTACTTTAAACAGGTCATACATACAGAATTCTGTCGACCGCTATAGGTTTGTCTTCTCCATTCATTCATTCATTCATTCATTCATTCATTCATTCATTCATTCACTCACTCACTCATTCACTCCGCAGTCTTTCTTAGGAGATGTCCCTAGTCTCTTCCAAAGCGAGGGCAGAGTGCGATCTAGAGCTGTCTGTACCTATAAGATCAGAACATATCTGTGTATCTTTGTGGCTGTGGCTGCCGTTACTCGTGTACAAGTTTAAACAGAAGTTTCAAAAGTGAATGTGAATTTCTACACTATATTACATATTTCAATACTCGTGTATGAAACTGAAGCTTTAAAACGGCACGATGTGCCTCTCACCTAACTCTCACACTGAATAAAGCAGACCAAAGCCATCCACAGTCACTACAATTTAAAGCAATCACGAGATGGACAACACATCCCAGACAGACAAAACCACGACATTCCTGACGAACTAACAACCGATCAGTAACAACCAGCACTTTAAAGGTAAACATAAAGTCATCCCGTACACGCCATAAAGGTGTACAGGGGTAGCAGGCCTACTGGTCCACTCATGCTTAACGTCAGCGCTAGCTGGAGAAGTGTAGTCAGTTTCACGTCCCGGCCGCTTCATGCCCGGACACCTCCAGTAATCCTTCAGCAGCAGGGTCAGTCAGCGCCAGAAGCGGTCGGCATGTTTTGGAGGAAATGTCTTCTACCTGCCCGGAATAGAAACCCCAATCGTCCAGCTGACGGCCTAGTCACTATAACGCCTCAGCTATCCCCGCTTAACTAACTAGTATTTTAGGCGACAACGGGAAATGGGTTCGCCGTCTCAAGAGGATCCAGAGAGAAATTTGCCAAGTAACGATTGAGTACCTACACAGGGGAAGCTGGACTGAAGAAAGATTTCTGAAAGAGACTGGAAAACGCAGATTGAAATGAGTCAAGTGGCGTATGTGAGTGTTTAATGGAAAGAGACATTGGTGCCTGTATGAAGTCAGTTCCCCGCGGTGCTCGTCTAACCTTCGGCCTCTTCAGGACAGACTGAGGCATCTGGTGTATACGCGAATATATTTAAAAAAGGTAAGTTTCTCCCTACAATATGCCATGAGGGGAAAAAGAAGGGGTAGAGATATAGCTCTACTCTGTCCCAACCTCGGCGCTAAATGGGATGTGCCCTGTCAACGTTATGCCTCGGCCCCCCCGTATCCATTGTACAGGAGACTGGGTGAGCCTCAGGGCCGGTCTGGACGGGGGCCGAAAATCTTGCCGCCACCGGGATTCAATTCCCGAAATGTACAGCAAGTAGCGAGTCGCTATACCGAATACAGTAACCCTGTCACTAAAGACATATAGTAGCCGAACAGAAAACATGAGATGTAAACATTGTAAAATATGGAAATAATAAATATTCCATCAGGCCAGGCAAGACATGTTGCAAAGGCAGGCAGCTGCTCTTAGTTCTCCTATTCCTCCGCTTCACGCTGGGCGCTTCTGTTTGACACATTCAAAAGACGTAAAGTTCGGATCTGTACCACAAATGTTTCAGCTAGGATGTACCAACACTGATATAATGATGTGTGCTTAGCAAAATACGATCAATGTGGGCTACAGTTGTTCATGAATTTACCATGCCAGTATATAATACTGTGAATGCTTCAGGAAATTCAAATATACACAACACAAATATCAGCTAGCATCTCTGTAAAAATAAAAAATAAATAAATAAATAAATAAAAATCAAAGCAAAGAAGAACTATTCGTGGGTGGTTTCTAGCATTCCATAGCACGGTTTTATTTAAGCAACCATTGAAAATCTGTCTTAATGAAGTGTGAATGATGATCAGATGATGAGAATTGCTACCAGCGCCTTCACCTCAACTAACATTTGTAGACGAAAGAAGAAAGGAAAAGTAAAAGAAGAAATAGGCGCGCTGTCTATTTAGAATGTGTGAACGCATCGCTGCGCTGCTCGGTGGGTGGTCTTTGTGCTGGTGGACAGGCGTGCTCATGGACCATACACCTTGGGGCCCTCACAAACAGTAAATAGCCCGGAGCACGTTCAATTGTCCTCATCCATTCGATCGATAAGGTAACTGTCGGTGAGTTTACATGTTTCATTCTAAACTTAGATTGCCTTGTTGCGGAGGGGCATCTTGGGAAAACGAATTGACTTCGATGATGATTACGGACACTGAACCAAAAATGGTAACTGTGTGTGAGAGACCAGAGACATCGACACTTGCGTCATCACCACAAGTACAACAATCAGTATCACCACAACCACCATCACTTCCACAAAATTCCCAAACATTTTGAAGACAACAATCAACAACCATCACAACTATCAATATCATCAACACTGCTTAACAACTATAACACAACAAATACCACAAACACAATAATACCTTTAAAATCAACAAGCATCTTTGGTCTTCGGCTGCATTAGTGATTTCAACACTGCATCCTTCAAAGGCCCTAGATGGAACAACCTCATCCAATATACAATTTTCGGTTACTTAACCAGCACTAGACGTTCTTACGTTTATGGTGTTTTCGCATGTGTTTTGACGTTTACATAATTTCAGTTCAGTCTACGCTTCAATAAAGATAGTGTGAAAAGCGCCATTAAATAAATACGACACTAGCTCCGACGTTTTGTGGTAAGAATGCGACCGGTCTAGAGGTCGTGTGGGCTCCCACACATTACAATTGTGAACATGACATCTTCGTTCTTCTGAGATGTTACGCGGCGTTCAATGGTAGGTAGTCACCAAAGTTTCGGGACAACCTAACGATCCCATCTTCAAGGGTCTATCAGTCCAAGAACCTTAAAAAAGGTACCGATAGGTTTGTCCCAAAACGTCGGTAACTGACTAACAATCAACGCTGCTTAACATCTCGGAAAAGCGAAGATATTTGCAATGCCGTGGAAGTCTGAATTCACACAAAATTATGAACATACCACATGCAGCCCCTGAGAATCAGCCATCCAACAGTAATCCTTAATATCCATCCATTACACTTCGCTTGAATGTGGCGTGAAGAATGTGCATGACCTACTTCATACGCTCCAATAATCACAAGCAAATCAAAATAGTCTGAAGAAGTATAGAGGCAAAAAATTTAATGTGTTCCATGTCCGTGCACTATATTATACAAAAAACATTAAACACCAACAAATGCACAAGGGTTTTTTCATCACTTGTAACACACTCCTACATGTTTCGAACCTGCTGGATCATCTTCAGGGAGAACTTTCTGCCGTGGCTTGCAAGCCGAGACCACAGGGAGTTCGCGCCTCCAAAAGACCACGCACTATACAATCAACAGCTCAACTATAAAGTTCAACCATAGTGTAACCACGGCAGAAAGCTCTCCCTGAAGATGAACCAGCAGGTTCGAAACATGTAGGAGTGTGTTACAAGTGATGGAAAAAAAACCCTTGTGCATTTGTTGGTGTTTAATGTTTCTAGGCAAAAAAGTTTGGATCACCACTAACGATACGAAGTTTTCCTCCGACATACAGTAAGTCGTAAGTATTACCTTAAAATCAAGGGCGATATTTGCTTTTCCTTACACCTTTTAACACCTGTAGTCTGTGTCGTGAGAGGACAACTACCCAGTAAACACCGGTTGAGTTATGAGGGGAAACTGTGCACATCAGAATGTTCAGATGGGGCACACCAATTATCACGTTGCCACGTGGAACATAAAGCTTCAACAAACACCTCCAATTAGAGTTAATATAGACACACTGTCTTGTTTCAAAATAACACAGAATTTAAAATGTCAAGTGGAAAATTACAAGGTTTCGTTATACTAATAAATGCCGAGCGACTGAAAGCGAGGAATAGCAATTTATTTAACTGAACGTATTTCGTGAAGCTATCTGAACTCATCAAATTAAGCTGAAGCTGCTGACGAGTCCGTCCTTTCTTAAGATGTAACAGTCGCCGAGATTTTCATGAAAATCCTTGGGATTACTGAACCCAAAAATTCACTACCGTATTCATCACAGCGAGCCAGTATTACATTATTCTAAACCAGAGGACTCAAGTTCTTTCTTGCTTACTTTCTCAGTCTGACCTCTTCTACCTATTCATCGTAGGTGTAGAGGGTTATTGTTGCACCTGTTCACACTCAATGACACACACACACACACACTCGGTAGGACTTCCCTGGACGAGGGATCGGCACGTCGCAGAAACCTTTACCTGACAACGTACAACATTAACAAGAGAAAAAACAGCCATATCCCCATCGGGATTCAAACCGGCAATCCCAGCAAGCCAGACGCCATGAGGATCGGTAGGAATCAAATGCACGAGCTTCTAATGTGCTTCACTGAACACCCATCATAACATCATCCTCCCAGGTACCCCCTGGGCCTGTCAGGCATTTGTCACAACTATGCGAACGCGACTAATAAATGTCGCTACCACCATAGACACGGCCGAGTGTCATCCCGTTTATTGCCCTATGAATCCGAAGGCAGGGTTGACATTCTCGCAGTACTAGCGGATTCTAATTCCCGCTTCATTTCACTGAGGCAATCAGATTCATATCCCTTACTACAGTCCATGACGTAAGCCTGTATATTTCTAGCATGTGGTATGATAACGTCTTGTGTAAGTAGCGAGGGCGTTTGGGTGTATCTTTAGCGATTAACATTTAAGGATCTGACGCGTTTGTTTAGAATAATTTATAAATTCGTTTGCAATTGTCGTGTGTCTTGGTACTGAAAACATAAAATTCTAAATGGGTGTGTTCCATTAACGCCATTACACACCTGGTGTCCTGGTGACAACAGATAAATATGCTGTGGGCTCGACGGTTAAATACATTTCGACATTTCCTTCCTATAAATTTGTCCGCATGGTCAGCACACTTTTAAAAAGCACAGACCTACTCATACTTATCACTTTAAATAAATCACGATTTAATGCTCTTATAACTAAAATTTACGTGGTGAAGTCGTGTAAGGCGCCGATAAACACACAGCCGCGGCTCTGCTGCCGCGCTTTGTGTTTGATGATGTCACACGAACATTGCGACAACTGGTCGGTACTTTATGATGGTGATGATTGGCTCGTACAGTATCCGGCTGTTCCGTGCCGCGCAGATGCCGTAATGATACATAATTCTGCGCCACGTCCTCAAATTCTTGGCGTGCTCGCGCACACACACACACAGTGGAAGCAAAAAGTGAATCCACAAAAACCACACTTTTTCAAATATTTTTATTTTTCACAGCAGTGAAGTGCAGATCAGCGCCTCTTAATTGCACGTAAATGTGTCAATTTCTACAGAGCACTTGGACCCAAGTATGCAGTACCTGCAGGGCGACCCTAGATATTAAATTAAATAATTCGCTCAAAATTTTTACTCTGTTTTCATCCTCAGTGTGTGACTTTTAGTGGTTCATAAAACAGGATTTTGTGTTTTCATTGTCGCATACCCAAATAGTGTCTTTCTGCTATCTTGGACGATTTCTCTGTTATTTCAGTGACAAAGTTGGAATGTTGCCATCATCATGGCGTCAGGATTTCAAGGGGCTTATTTTAGAATTCTGTTTCACAAGTGTTCATATGTACTCGTTGTTCCGCAGACGTAAGGAATATTTTTCCACAGTATCGCATCTCACAAGTACCTTGAGCTTCTTTGCTGATACAATCTGACAAGCACTCAATGGCAACATCAGAAATCGTTTCCTGCCTAGTCTCTTGTGCTTGCTGCTCCAGATCAGACAGACACATTTCGTAGCTGAGCAAATTTTCATAGGACCAGAATAATTTTACAATTTCGACTCTATTCTGATCGAATGTGTACTTGTGGAGATGCTTACCGACATAAAATAAAGATACCTTTAATAGTCCAACTCCAGTCGTACACACCCCACTCTCATCGTTACTGTTAACCTCGAGTCTTCGCCACGGCATAAAGATAAGAGTATCCGGACTGGTCAATATATACCGTTCACAGGTCTATAACTGTGCTCAAATGAACCCGCAACTATACACGGGTCAGGGAAAGAATGAACACGGGTGGTGAGATTTAAGTCGGCGCACGCTCCCCACCATACCTACGCTGCATCTCATCCCTCCACTGACATCAGTATAGCAGGTTTACATCTAGGAAAACCCCTAGTTTTGCATGACGACCTTCAGCACGAGTCTTACAAAACTTACGGCCTTCCCATTTCTGTCACATGACAGCAGCTACTACGGAAGCAGCCACATACTGGCAACTCTATCGCTCCAACTGCAAACACAATTATTTACACGCTCATCATTTCGCGCATTCTCCCGTCTTGCAACATCAGCCTAAGATCATTAATGTTACCTGCGCCTGAAGCTGGAGGCTTTATGGAATTACTCCTGATATACTAAACCCATAATGCACAGACAGGGGGCGTTATAAGACTGAAAAAAAGGGAAAAAACGAGGGGAGGTGCTTCTCAAATACAGGAACACCAAGGAATTTGTGTTCATTCTTTTCCGGATGCAACTTCATTCGAGCAATCGTCGAAGGCCGACCTCATACGCAATGATTCACTATATTCTAGCACTTTATGGTTGAAAGTTGTTTGCGTCCCATCTAAAACGTTGGAGCAATATACCTTGTTGGTTATGCACAAACCTTTATATATTCTCAAGTACCCTCCATATCGAGGGGCCTTCCTCCTGATTTGAAACTCGAGAGTGCCATGCAGTAGTAACAACTTAACAATGTGACCCCTTGTCCATGCATCTTGGGATGAGAGACAATTTATTGACAAACTTAACACAACCCATCAAAAACTATACGTCAGCGAAGTAGGGAACTCCACTTTGAATATCTAGATAGAAGCATAGACTTGCTTAATAGTAAACGGGCCTGTGGGGGATCGTCCCTTGGAAGTACAATGGCCGGGCGTGAAGCTGACAACTCACCTCATCTCTTGCCGCGGTTGACAGCGCGTATAGCCTCTGTTATATTCGTACGTTTTTACAAGGCACAGGTTAAGAGTGTAAAATACGTAGCGAGTATGTTCGCAATTTATGTTAAATTCCACTTGCCGTCGACAGGTCGCCTGTTTGCTCAAATGTTCAGGTCTCTTGTAATTGATTTTAACTCCCATTTGGGGGCACAAGACAATTTACGTATTTAAACTCCCTAACGTACAAAAGCGTAGCACCTAAGTAAAATGGCAGGACACGAATTTTCAAATGACAGGATGTACTGCAAATTTCTGTAGAGATAAGAAGTACGGTGATGTTTTAAATATAGCGTTTCTTGGCACAAGGAATTAGTTTGGGAAGCTCAGAGTTAAGATTCTTCCAATCTCCCGTCTTCGGCACTCACATCTCATCACTTGTTTTCCTTCCACACGTGCGCACCAGGGCCATCACAGAAGGGGGCGGAGGGAGGCGGGGGGGGGGGGAGCAAAAGTTTTAACACGGAGGTAAAACATGAGCGCCATTCTCCACAGAATCACCAACCGTCAAAACTCTTCGCCTCTCAGCCAGCAGCCCCAGCTCCATCTTTAGCATGGAGCCAAACAATGCATTCTTTTCGAGAGGCTACCAATGGGTTTAGTTTTTTTTTTTTTTGAGTCCCCCTTGTGTCATCAACGTACTCCGTTTCTTGAAAGACTCTTTCGAGTGCTCGGTTTCTAAATTTCGAATGACAAGTACTGCATAATTAATTGGAAATAACGTGGAAGATCTGTCATGGTGTCCATCCAGGACAGGCGACTATCCAAACACATAACTAGAGGGACTGCGTAAAACCACGGAGGCCTGCAATCTAAACGAGTAACTACAAATCTAATTCAAATGCAACTGTTTCGGACGTTGTTCTGCGACAGCTGTAGAGCCTGGGCGTTGAGGCAGGCATCCCGCTGACAACACACCAGCTAACGGATCCATTCCGAAAAGAAATTCCACGTGGAATATTTTTAAAGAAAAGATCCCCGGGGAGCTTGCATTTGAGTAACCCTCATAATTAATTCACTTCATGCAACGAATTCCTTCCGAATCTAAAGCTGGTTAAACTATTCAAGAAGTACCTGCCTCTTATGGAATCTGGGGCTTCATTACCTTTTTCACATATGCCAGCCACTGGAACGTATTAATACAGTTTACATAGCAACATTCCCTTATTTCAAATTTGGTTTAATATCTTCCAAATGACTCGACATATTTTAGCTGCAAACACTATTATCCAAAAATTCTTATTACAGAATCCACCACAAACTTTCTTTTGTAGAAGTGGCTACAGAATGTACCACAAAAAAATTCTCATTAGAAAATAACATAACAATTAAAGCCAAGGACAAAACTGAATGCGAGATCAACAAATGGCAGTCAAGAATACACCAAGAATCACATAAGCACAAAGAATGTAAAAGTGCCCTACTTTAACACTCCCAATTACTCTTCCTATGAATGTCATAGGACTGCTTGTATCCCGAGATCCAACTGCTACTTTGCAGGCGTATAAATTATTCTACCGTCAACCATTAAGTTATGTTAACAAGATATGATAGGTTGAGTGAAACTACGGCAAGCTTGCAGAATAACATTCCTCAATTGTAACAAACAGAGAAGTAAGTTACCAGTCACTAACATAACGCATGCAACAAAACTTTCACCGGAAAAGTCTTCGCGTCACTAATAGTATTCGAATCCAAGATCGTTAGAGATTGTTAGTATCACGAACTTGTCAACTGAAGTACGGGAGCCAAGGCAATACTCCACAATTACTTACATTCTCATTAGCAGCCCGCAGCAGCATGAGGGTTCTATTCCTCACAGCAGCAGGACGTCACAGAAACGCGCTGGAAGTTGATTCTAAATATGGTATAATCACATTTTTGTTTCTCAGCTTAGCTTCACTCCTTTATCCTGTTCCTCTGTATCAGAAGTAATGTAATCATCAGTGGCCATGTTGAAAATCCTCATCCTGAGCTATGAATTCGACAGATATATCTGCTATTGATGCACTCTTAGATAACATGTCTCCGGAGGAAAAACTTACTACATAAACACAGATTCACTGATTATGCACGTCAGAAGCTTCAAGAGCTGCTGAAAGTCTTACAGAACAAGCAACACGACTACCTACAGACAATTTTTATCGTTACAGGTAGAGGCTGCAATACCGATTTAAGTACAAGCGCCTCTAGACTACTTCATAACAATAGATATTTTCGGAAAGCAATGAAGTCTGGAGTATGTAAGCGATACAATAACCAACTCCAACACTATGTATAATAAAATACATTACAAGTTCAAGACATAAAATTTAAAAATCATTATGTGGTCCAACATGTTTCGACGGGCAGCCCGTCATCATCAGGGACTTATAATAAAATAGAGAAAGATGGAGGCCAATGTGACGCACGTCAATTTTAAGTTAGTACGTCGACTACCACTGTCGATTTATGAGAGTATCAGAGGCGTGCTGTTAAAATTATGATGTGATGGTGGTTAGAAGAACACCTAAGAGCATCCTTTTAATGTATTTTATTATACATAGTGTTGGAGCTGGTTATTGTATCTCTTACTGAGTTACCAACACGATATGGGAAACACTAAAATCTGGAGTATGTATTTATAACCTGTGACATGGGGACACAGTGATGACACAGTTCACAGACACAGTGATGACACAGTTCACACAGACACAGTTCACACAGACAGTGATGACAGTTCACACAGACACAGTGATGACACAGTTCACAGACAGTGATGACACAGTTCACACAGACAATGATGATACAGTTCACACAGACACAGTGATGACACAGTTCACACAGACACAGTGATGACAGTTCACACAGACAGTGATGATACAGTTCACACAGACACAGTGATGACACAGTTCACACAGACACAGTGATGACACAGTTCACACAGACACAGTGATGACACAGTTCACACACTCAGGCGTCCGTACGTACGTTCGCGAAAGCTGACGCTTCAGGTAAAATACATTTCATGATAAAGTTTTAGGTTCTTCAGTCTTCCTACGAGATTACATGTTAGGAACATTACTGACATTTGCTACCAAACGACAGTAAACCTTGTAACACAGATGGAGAACAGGGCGCGTAGGTTACAAAACCTCTTATACAACGGAAACATCAACACGGTATAATTCCTGTCACGTGTCACCTTCTTTTATTACCTGCACTCATGCTCTTATATTAAATTTGATCACCAGTACAGAGGTTAACCTAAAGGCTTGACGACTGGGTTTCGATTCAGGCCAAGGACAACGATTTTTTCCTTTCGTTACCGCAGCTACAAAAGCTCTGGAACCCACCCAGAACGGGATCCAATAGGCATGTGAGGGGTTTTCGGAGGCTTAAAGCCACGGGAGCGTCATATTGAACAGTTCACGTCAATCAAACGCCAAAATTAAAAATCACGGCCCTGTACGTCCATTATCCCTCGGACGTTCACGGAGTGGTGTTCAACTAAGAGCAAGAAGTAATTCACCTTTACCTTTTGCATTTCATTAGTAACCCACTTTCCTGCACTAAAGGCAAGCAGTTCAGCACAGCCTTATTATATATACATATATATTTTTGTCACATCTGGTACTTCGACAAAATTATATATTACGCTTGGGAGAGATGAAACATTCTTCAAGTGCCACAACTTACTGATGTAGAGCACACAGAACAGGGACTATGTAAAGATTTATAAGCATTCGAGGAGCCAAACAAACTGTAACTGAAAAGCAACGGATGGGCGAATTACCTTCGGGACTATCTACGGGGTGGAAGACGCAGGGTTCGATTCCCAGTAAGGGCAAGAAATTATTCCCTTCTTCAAACACTCCAGATCCGCTGAAGGCCCAACCCAGCCTTCTATTTTAATGGGTAACGGGATTATAGCAGCCGGGGCGACGACGTGACCACTCGCCGCCATTTAGTGCAGAGGTTAAGAATGGGCGGAGCTATACATCTTCTCCCCCTGCATGCCTTCAAGGCGCTCAAAGCGACAACTTTTAACTTTCTAACTATACGATATTCAAAAACCAGATCATGACTTGTTTACTTATCACATCTAAAGCAACGCGTAGGCAAGCTTATTTCGATCTGTATGTTTGTGAGTTTATGAATATGACTTTCAACACAGCATAGTTGGTCACATGTCACAAATAAAATGTTTATCTCACATATCTGTTTTAAAAGAAAATTTTTCAACCACTTTTAAACCCAGTCATATATTCTGATTAAACGTGCGTTGACCTGGCATCAGCAAAGGCAGTAGGCGCCAAAATAATATACCATAACCTCCCCTCCGTCAACCTCTGATTCTGTTGGGAGGTCGGAGAGAACTCTTCTTTTCCTGCACGATGTTTACACGTTACACGGCGCCTCCCAGCTAACTTTCGGCACCTGTTCCTCTCACGTCACGACGCTTGGCGTCCTGTCACCACGAGTCGCCAAATTGCTCTAAACCTTGTCCCTTCTCTCCTTCTACGATCATTCCTTCTCTCACCGACTGTCGTTTGGAATGAATGTGAGCACGAACTATTTTTAAAACTGGGACTAGACCGACGACGTCTTAAAAATACACCGTCAACCGTTACTGCAGAATACGAACGGATGATCAAGTTTTATCTTTATTTGAATCATCACCACAAATGTTGTGGAAGTCTGGTGTCATTCGCACTGGAAGTAATTACTAAAATTTATACATGAAAGTTTCAAATTAGCCTAATTGGCAAAATAAACTTCTTTAGCGGCACTGACCCTATATTTTATTCCATGTCCTGTGAAATTGCTACAATTCATTATACAACAAACATATTAGAATATTAAAAACGGATATTCCAGTTCAACTAAATAGGAGAAAAGACTTTCAAGAAAACGATATACATAATACGCTTCATAGGCGGGCATTCGGAACCTTCTTGATTACCTTGCTAATTATAAAGGGTACACAGTTTAAGCGACATACCCCGTGCTGTAAACTCTCTCGTCACAATCTGATAAGCGCACAACTGCTCAAGGAATTGCCCACGTTTTAAAGAATCCGACAGCTTGTTACTGGTTGCGCAACATCTCGGAACTCGTTCCTATCATGAGCCACTTATATACAGACCGGTTCGTCAAACTCCCATTTTAATACACTAAATTCCAAGCATACCGTGCGGCAATCAATTAAAGTAGTCGAATCAAATTCAACACCCTTTAACACTCAACCATCATTTATTAATAGGATGTAATGGAAATTAGCATACATGCCAAATGTCAAAGAAAACATACCAATAAATGTGCATGTACATCACACGCTTTTCCGTATATTATAAACACTACATGCGATTTTGTTAACAGATATAGATAAGTGACTTTCTGAAACTCCAATGTTCCGGCTTTTAATGCTTTAATGATTTTAGATTACATAGTTCATAAAATTGTAATGCTGCACTAATGCAGCAGCTGGTAACAGCGACTGTAAGGCTGACAAAAGAGCAAAGCGAAGCGCGTCTGTTCAATAAACAAAAGTTAATTGTGCGACTTGTACTCAGTCACTACAGCTAATTGTAACAGGTCAATATCCTCCCATCACCAAAGTGGCTTCTTCCCTTCAGGTTTTTCGACTACGATTTTGTACGCAATTCTCAGCTCCCCATGCGTGCTACACGCTTGAATCGTCTCCTCGTATTTCATTTGATCACACTAACAATATATAAGATAGAGCAACCCCATTGCAGGCCCGGACAGGCCCTTAGGGTTCCAGGTTGAGGCTCCCAGATTTCAAGATAATCGGCAAACGAAGGTGATAAGGTTGCCGCGCTAGGCACCGGCAGCCTTTACCCCCAAGAAATATTCCTGAGTCGACTTCAGCGCCACAATGCGGCCAGAAGGATTATGTCAACGAAAAATTCCTATGACATAATTGGCAATCGAACCCGAGACCTTCCGGCTTGTAGCACAGTGCCTCAACCAACTCTGCCACCGCATGCACCGCCTAATAAAATATGGCAAAGCGTACAGTTCACCATTACAACTGTCAGAGTAACAAACACTAAATTCAGCTTAACAACTTTGATAAATGAAGATGGCAGGGACACCAAATCGAAATCGCTGACGCACCTACAGTAAGCTGCAACTGACGTGGAGACAGAGGCTACACGATGCGTTGAGAGAACTGAATCAAAGGATAACATGTGACCTCCGTGTGTGGAAGGTGACACCCGATGGTAATACAGGAACGCGTAGCAGCTGCAGTAATGAAGCAGAAAACAGGGCAGAAAAAGAAGCGAAATGGGGTAAAGAAACTATGTGCAAAGCTTTATTCAGTGTACTGAAAATAACAAGTCAGGAGAAATTACTGGAGGCCGTGTAAGTTCAGTTGATATATGATGATACCCCCCAAAAAATCCTCCTAACCCTTAGTTTACCTTCTTTCTTTTTGTGCGGCAGACACTCCACACGCCATCTACAAAGAATGTTAAGATATACGTCAAACCAACACACATGGGTTAAGTGGATGCATGTGGTTGTTTGACATTACACTAAATAATGTGAGACGCTGGATGCTGATACGTCACAACAACAGAGTCCTAAATTACTAAATGCATTCGCAGGCATTTCAAATTATTGTTACTGCTCAGGGGAGTACACCTTTTGCCTACTGAGTCACAAAACAACGCCGGAATGAAACGTGCAAACAGCAAGCAAGAGCTTCGATTTACATAACTGTAATTTTGCTCGTAATGAAATTCTTCAACCACAACATATCATGTACTTACGTCATTCACAACTGGGCAATTTCACTGCTAGAATCTACTGTACGTAGGAAAACAATATTATCACAAAATAATTTTTTACACCTGCACCCCCACAGCAGGTCATTCAAAAAAGTAAGTTTAGTTACGTCGGTCACTTTAATAAGCTGAACACCAAGTAATTTCAGCAATACAATTCTGTTCAGTCAGAAAGAATATAATGTGGACCACAGTAATACAAACAGACCCACCTTCTTCGACTGTTACAAATTTGTACTTGACATTTCTAGTTCTTCCACACATGACTAACTGCCTGTAAGAGCGTAACACATTTCACTACGCAACATCGAACTGTGGCTACCAGTGGCGAAGACAGAGATATTAACACATTTACTCTAACACGGTGATAGATCAAAAGGAAATGGGATGCAACGAGTCTTCACACATGCAGTGGTACAGGGATCCTCTGACTTTCTCGCTGGCGTACCACTAAATGAAACAATTTCAACATAGCACATTCTTCTGTATTTAAATAGAAAACCGTACATGGTAAAGACAGGCTGACGGATGGGATGATTTACACAATGTTAGCAGCAATGCTGCGCATTAGCAAATATACGTGGCGTATGTTCTGCTTATTTTTTAGACTTCTGATCGCTTTTTGTATTTCGATTTTTTGTTAAGGTCACGTACCAGTAAACACTGTTTGGCGTACCAGTAGTGGTACATGTACCACACATTGAAAAACCATGCACTATAAAGGTATATTGTCCCATTATTATAGTCATCCACGGGTGACATCACTGAGAAACACACTGCAGTGAATCCCTTAGAGGACGACAAGTGATGACACTGTACTGCCCGCGGTCAGCAAGATACATCTCAACGGAGGATGAAAGCAAAGGCACATTCTCACTTTACTGTATAAGTGCATCCAACACTATAACAGATTATTTTCCCTGAAGATGACTCAGGAAGGTCGAAATATGTAGGAGCTTTTAACGAATAAAGATTGTATGTATTTTGGTGCATTAGCTGGTGAATATTATTTTTGTACGATACAGTGTTCGGACATGGAGCACATTAAATCTTTAAAGTCGTGTTAGTCAATAAACACATTCGAGCCTTACTAATGTAGGTGTGACTGATTTGACTGAATACTATAAAGCTTCAAGTTATGATCCCCACTTCTTGTCTAAAACAAACTCAGATTATTGCCTTGTCCTGAATTTTGAAATGACTTTACGAATTTTGCCTAAGACATGTGCATCTCAAGTTGAAGAGTTGTGAAACATCCATTAGCCGCACCCGCGTGAAAGGTAAGAGCTTTTACACTCCAAGAAAGAACTCCTAAGGCAACTCAAAGATAACTCCTTGTAATGAACAACCTAAGTTATGCATATAGGCGAAATAATATATTATTTAATAAAGCATAACTTCGGGTAGTAAAATAAAGCTGAGTAGGCCAGCGAAGAGCTCGAAATGAAGAAGCAGCCTGCAGTGTTGTTTCTTCATATTCACTCAAGGACTTGTGTGTAAGGTGTTAATGGAGTTGAGTTAGCACCTCAATTCCACTTCTACGACCTCCGTCTCGGCAACATCGACAATTCAGTAGCTAAGTTAGGTGCATAAGTAAGGTTTAAATCCTTGTTAATTGTTGCCACAACTTGTGTTGTAAACTCAACCCATTGCGCCTATTGGAATTATTCATTCAAGCGAGCGGGGAAGTTCTGCCGCCATCGAAATTTTTTCACGGAACCACTCACACGCACGGAACCGAAGGCTCTGCTCAAGAAGACAGTCTGAGAAATCTTGGTCTACCCTTTGAATGCAGACGGCCAAACTTGAGGGAATATTGTGTGTGGTTGCAGGCTATAAGATTTGTCATTTTTATAAAATCTGTAGCTGTGTTCACACGAATATTCTTGAAATTAACTTAAAACTTATCTATAATGTGACGATGAATGCATCTGAATAATAATAATAATAATAATAATAATATTGTTCATTTATTTACTTTATTTATTTACGCCTGGAATTAACAGCCTAGAGGCAAGTTACAAAGACAGCACGTTTACACAAAGATAACATAAAAAACCAATATGCGATCAAATACGGAATAAAAGAGCGGAGAAATAAACATTCAATTAATTTAATTAAAAGTGAAAACTAATCGTAAGAAAGAAGAAAGATTATACAGATTTATAATCAGTACAACATGACCCATAATGACAACGTTCAATAGCAAATAGAATACCGTAATAACATGAGACATGGGTACTGATAAAACATCTTTTCTCTAAATTTTTCACGAATAATAATAATAATTATTATTATTATTATTATTGTTGTTGTTGTTGTTGTTGTTGTTGTTATTAAGGTAATGATTTGACCAGAGGTCGTAGCAAATATACCGTAGATTGTGCATACAAGAATGAAGCTATAATATTAATAAAATCATAAAGAGCTAAAGGTTGTTAATTTAAAATTAGCATAATTAAGTTAATAAATTTCCATAACTTGCAATTCGCGTAATTCAGTAATAAACCACTGAACAACATCAAGGTTCCTCTGGACATATCAGTGTTTCTACAGGTAGCACTAACAGCTGAAGCGCATTTAGCACAAGGACAGTTGCGACTTTGAAACCAAAATTAAACTAAGCGAAACCTTTAGGTTCCAGGTGGACACACAAATGCCGACAGTTTCCTGAAAGTAAGGTCAAATTTTTAGTGAATTTTAAACACTAACAGTGGAAAACACTTGTAGGTGAAGTCTCGTAGTACATAAGGGATTAAATTTTAGGTGATTTAACACAGTTATCAGATTATGTTAAAAATACTGAAAAAAGATTAAGACAAATCGATGTCAGTTTCATCTACATGTTTACAAGTGTACTGTAGTAGACAGAAATAATTAAATTCCACACAACAGAGGCGTATTCTAACTTAGATCATCTAAGGTAACATACAGCATCGGAACACTGTATAGACAGGAAAAGAAACGTTTAAATCACACAATTAACACAACAACCTAAGACCTGGAAATATTTAGGAGTAACATGATGGTGAAAATGGACTGAGTCAGCGCATAAAATACGAAATCCTCACAGTTTGTAGACTAAACCAAATAAGTTATTCTTCTTGATAAATGGATAACTTGGGCTTGCAAATATTGAGTTTCATAACTTTAGAGACGCAACATCCACAAAGACCCAATTAGGACACTGTCACGAAGGGCCAGCAATTCTAGAAAAATTTGTCACAACAAAAATAAGTTAATAAATCAGGTTAATAATACAAATTTTGAAAATAAGTGGTTCCAAAACCGAATCTTGTGGCACGCCGGATACCATTACGTAAGGCGAAGAAGCTCCAAAATAAAGGATACGTACTAACCCTTTTTTTCAGGGCATCCGGACAAGCTCCAGGGTCAATAGAGACTCTATCCAGTAGAGGCCGAAGGGATCTTTCGCGGGGATAAAGATGCCGTGTTGTGAAGCGCTCCATTTATCTCTACCTAGTGCAAAGTTTTGACTTAGTTGAGTAGTGACTATATCCCTTCTCCCGTACCTCTTTATAGCGTAACGCTTAATTAAGGTCACGGGCCTCTTCTCTCTTACGTTACAACAAACATAACACTTGTAATATGAATGAGAATTTTTCACTTAAAATTCTAATGTTAAGGTAGATTAACTCTTTAAATAAGAACAGTGTCTATTTTATATAAGGAATCAGTGCGTACCGCGATGTAAACACTCTCCATTTCGGTTATAAAAACCAATCTCCTAATATGTTATAAGGCGAAAGTTGCTGTTTGTTCTGAGATCCGTACAAAACACATAAACGCAATGTGGACACCACGCAGAATTTTTTAATATTAAACCTGGTCGTATTTAAAGTTACCGCTAGGCTTTAAAAGGTTAAAGTCGTGGATAGGGTTTAATACCAAGTAAAGATAAGTAAATGAGAACGCGAGTGCATTAATATTATTTTTCTCTTGCGTAAATGTGAGTCACGTCTTGTCAAAATCTTTCCCATGTTCAGTCGCAGCTGCAGACGTGTTAATTACGGAACGCTGATGTTTTCTACTAGGGAGGTTTACAAAGAACCGTTACACTGCGCACGTGTGTGTGTTGCCTGCAGACTATGTAACATGTATCTGCCGCAGTCCAACAGGCAGGGAGAAAGAGCAAACATGAGTTATGACGACAAAGCAGACAGTCCATGGTTTAACCAAAACAATAAAACAATATTCAATAGTCACTGAGTACATTTCTTCTTTCACAGAAAAGTCAATACCAGTAAGACAGCACGATAAGTGTCATATTATTTCATAGCACCCAATCCTGTAAATAAATAATCATATACAAGACTCATTTGAGGTGAAGAAATTGATGGTGTCGTGTGGTGAGAAACGTTCATAAAGTTGATATAAATTAAAAAATTAGATTATTTTTATTCAGTTCTATACTTTTGCACTCAGATGTTAAATAAAGTAACAAAAGCGTTGAGCTAAAGCCAGGTTCGAAACTGTTACAAACGGAGCCGCATTATGCACAGATGTGTTATTCCGATACTTCACACTTTAGATTTATCAAAGGACATCCTTTTTTCCTGTTTTAGAGACGGAGGTCTAATACATTATTGGGTAAATAGCCTATTAACCTTTTAAAGTCTAGCGGTAAATTTACGTACCACCAGGTTTAACATTAAAAAATTCTACGTGGTGCCCACATTGCGTTTATGTGTTTTGTACGGATCTCAGAAAAAACAGCAACTTTTGCCTTATAAAACATGAAGAGATTGGTTTTTATAACCGAAGTGGAGAGTGTTTACAGCGCGGTACTGTCTAAGTCCTTATATAAAACAGATACACTTTGTCTTTAAAGGGCTAATGTAGAGATGTATGTCATAAAATACAATAATATTTCCTTGTAAGTGTGTGACAAACTACAACAAATGAAAATTCAAACACAGTAACTGTCCATGGTTTCTTGGCTTGTCATCCTACAAGGACATACGCACGGCGTAAGGAACCGTAAGTCGCTTTGGAACTCAAATACTCTGCGGATCACCAACAACATGCCTGCGAACACCTGGATTTAAGGGCGACGAGGAGAATTTTAAAATATTTCTTGTACCTTGTTAGCTGCTTGCGGCTAATAACAGGCACACGCGGAGTTCCGCTCTTTGAAGCAAATTAGTGTTCAGTGTTCACTGTTTATAAATATTTAGATTGGATGCAGGTGTCGCAGGTGTAAATAATTGCGATATTGTGCAAGAAATAGAACTGATTATGTAACGGATATTTTTGTAAGAAAGAGATGCCAAAAAATATTGGAAAATGTTTTTGTTTGATAGGAGAAGATTGCGAAGTCATCCCTAATCCATTTCTAACCCTTATTTCTTTTCGATATAATAATACGGTAAAGGTAAAGCAATCCCACTACATGCCTGGACAGGCCCTTAGGGTTCCAGGACGTTGAGGCAATTTTTAGATAATCGGCACATGAAGGTGGTAAGATTGCCAGCCCTAGGCCCCGGCCGCCTGTACCCGAGGAAATATTCCTGGTACTTATTTCTGTTAGAAGCTGAGTCGACACCAGTGTCATAGTGCGACAGAAAAGATTATGTCAACGAAAATTCCAACGACACCATCGGGAAACGAACCCGCGACCTTCCGGTTTGTAGTGCAGTGCCCACAACCAACTGCGCCAGCGCGTGCCCTACATTAATAAGGCACCAGCTCTGCATGTTACACTTCTTAAAGACATCCGTCACTAAAGTAGGACGACACTTATTAGCGTAGGAGAAAGAACTACGTATATTGGGACCAATACAGTAATGTGATTAATGCAGTAGCATCCAAAGGAAGCTTCAGTAGCTGCATACTCACACAGCTGAGCAGTGCTGCTACGTTTGGAAGTTGAAACACCAGAACTCCACGGAGCAGACTCGTTCTTAAGCAGCTGATCAAGATTAACATCGCTTTGTATGCAATCAGGTGTTTTATTACCGTGTCTACAAGCTGTCACTGGACCCTATCATGAGACACATGTAACAGTCGTTCAGGAAAGGAGTTTATATGAGGTATAATTTCGTAACCAATGGGCAGCAGCCAGTGCCTTTTGTGCAGCAGAAAGCAACGACACTCAGACAACGGCAGACGGGACAGACAGATAAGTAGACAGTTCGAATAACAGGCAGATGAACATGCGCACAGACGGACAGACAGACTGACAGACAGATGGATATGCCTACGGTTAGATGGACGGAATGAGACACACAGACAGACAGACAGACAGACAGACAGACAGACAGACAGACAGATGGATATACCTACGGTTAGATTGATGGAATGAGACAGACAGACAGACAGACAGACAGACAGACAGGTAGGTAGGTAGGTAGGTAGGTAGATAGATAGATAGATAGATAGATAGATAGATAGATAGATAGATAGATAGATAGATAGATAGATAGATAGATAGATGACACGTGAAAATTTATTCTTTTCCATATTGGTAAGAGGCAGTAGGAAGCCACTGATTGCAGCGGCCAGTTGGAAACAGAAAAAGCACCATTGCACCAACGTAGCCCTGCAATAAGGAAGCACCAGGACAGTAGGCAAAATGAGCAAGAAAGTTCAATTAACAAGAATATGAGATTCTTCAGGATAATTTTCTTTCCTGGGATTTAGGAGCGAACTGAATACCTCAGCCCTGGCTAGATGCAGTCATTGGCCTTAAGCTCGTGTCTCAGCTACACAATGTGGAATGTTGTGGAGCCAACAGGAACAGAGTGAAGAGGAAGGGCCGTGAGAAACTTTGTCGATGCGGATGAAGAAAAAACACCTCAACTAAAAACAGGTAGAGTCATTAAATATTATATGTACATAGACGTATATACATATACATTCAAAGAATAATAATAATAAAAAGTTTTACTTAAATATAAACCACATTAGTGGTTGCAAGAAATTCCCTGTATAAGGCAGATGTAAATTATTTGTATTACACACATACATGCTTCTGCGGAACGCGTATTAGAGCGGTAATTATCACCCAGAGAACATGAATTACATGTCAGTCACTTAGAAAGTAAAATCTGAACATGTCCATTATGATCGCTGCATGACCTGAAATAATATACGACTGCCATATACTTCTATGTGTTCCTTTTACCTGTCCTAACCTTAGATATATGACGTGCTCTTCGTGTTTATGCACCCTTAAAAACAGATTGAGCCTCATGTATTTTGAAAGATGCTGACTAACTTTTCTGTTGAAAATATAAATGAAAATTTTCCAGTTCAGATGAAACTTTTCTTATTGAATTGATGTGACTGGCTGTAAATTGGTATCCATATCTGAGACGGAATTATTGAATTATCGCAAGAAAACTAAAGCTGAAAAGAAGGTGCTTGACTTAAAATGGCGCATATAATTTTACAATAAAATTGGTAGCGGAAGAGCAGAATAAAAATAATACGAACAATGCAACGTTTGAAGTTTGATGGTTTTAAGGCTGTGACTTTGAAGACTTCCATCTTTTGGGGTGTGACAAAGTGTAGTCTGGTAGAACTGCAATAAAAATTTTAGGGAAAATTTCTACTTCCATCATTAGGTTGGACCTAACCTAATAGTGGAGCATCAGTACTGTCTGAAACGGCAGTAGATTTCTACTCAGAAACAGAAAGCTTAACACAACATTTAACTTCTAAAGCCTAGCTGTAACTTTACATACGACCGGGTTTAACATTACAAAATTCTACGTGGTGCCCACATTGCATTTATGTGTTTTGTATGGATCCCAGAACAAACAGCAACTTTTGTCTTATAAAACATTAAGAGATTGGTTTTTATAACCGAAGTGGAGAATGTTTACAGCGCGGTACGCGCTGAGTCCTTATATAAAAACATACCCTACGTCTTCAAAGGGTTAATTTACTTTCTGATATATTATATATTGGAGTAGTACTGTATTTCATCAACGTCACTATATTCCTTCCAATACTCTTAGACCTTTTTATTTCTGATGAGAGTAGACATACATATTAATATATATGTCCTCTTAAAAATTCTCTGAGCTGCTGAATATTTGAGGATTCCGATTTTCTGGGATTTGATTTATGCGTCATTGGATAAGTCGTTTCCGACTTTTCGAAGTAAAATACTTCCAGAATCCTCAATTGCACAGCTGTAAACCCCCCCAGAACCTGCAACTGAATGTTTCGTTGCTTTTGCCCTTATTCACACCGGCTTACGGCCCAAGTGTAATGAGCACACTCTCGAAAGTTAGAGTTTTCTTTTAGACCCTCAACATTTCCGTTGTCCACAGCTTTTGTCTGCTGGAGCTAAAAAATAAGACCAATAGTGGAAAGCTGCCTCGAGCAATAAATAAGATTCTCTCGTACTCAGTGCAGGGATTGCAGTTAGTGGCATGAATAACTAGCTGTCAAGGATCTGTGTAGTCTACAACAGTGGTAATTATAATTTGCTTAAAACTGGTCAAATGACCTAAAAGACAAACATAGAGTAAGTCTAGTAGACAGCTCAGTCTATCTATCCGCAGTTTCAATAAAAATGAAGGTGAATGCACAGGTGCAGTAACATATTCTTTGTGTTGTTACACACTATTAAATACAACTTTGAAGTTACAGCTGTTAAAAAACTTATACATAGACCTCGTCTTCAAAATATAAAGGGCCTATGTACTGGTTTTAAGGGAACAGAAGCGTCATGAGGCGCCAAAAATTCGATTTTTAGTTTTTAGCATATTTAAATACCCCGCTCTTGTGTGCGTCAATTGACGTTAGTTTTATTAGAATCTGACATCTTGTTAAATTTTAAGAAATTATTACTTAAGGTCATGTCCTTTAAGTGCCGTTCGCATTTTTTGCCCTACAGCAAAAAAAAAAGAAAAAGCTGAAATTCCTAAAGTTTTAGGGTTAGAGGGATATCTCGTTCTTCCATGTGGAGAGAAATGTTGGTCTGTAAGGTTTCACACCCTGATATTTCTATCGATAGTCGTAGCGAGGTCCAGTATTTGTTTTTGGAGGTGTGTGTGTGGCATGTGTTCAGTTTTTATTTGAAAGTGACTAGAACAAAGAAATTTGCGTCGAAACAAAAATTTAGAGTAAGCAGGTATGTGCATGTTAACAAAGACACAGGAATGTCTGAAAAGAGACAGCGTTTATTTGACCAAAGTGGCGAAAGCAGTTGTGTGAAACATAACCTCGCTGCATCAAACAGAAAGAGACATGGCCCTTCTCTGAATACTGAAATTAAGGTAAGTGAGAACAATTTCTGTAAAAGTGAAAGTAATTTTACTCACAATGGGAATATTGTAGTTAGTGTCTACCTGCTTTGTGCCTTTATAAAAAAAAGTAATTGCAAATATTGTGATGGTAATAATATTTTTTTTAAAAACCCATCAAAGTGGAGAGGAATTGTAAGCAATTAGCTATTAAATGCTGTAAATGTGATCATACTTCAGATATAACGACTTCAAATATTACCAGAAGCAGGTTATATGATAACGTTCCTTTAGTTTATGGCCAAAGTAAAGTGGCAAAGGCACAGACACAGGTAACCTGTTACGTGCAGTGCTTATTATTCCCAGCCTCCAACAAGTTCTAATATTTCTGATAAGACTATTGGTTCAGCTGTGGCAGATGTGAGTGTATCCTTCATGATGCAAGCAGCCACAGAAGCTGCACCATAGAACGAGGAAGATGAACCGTAACATATAATTGCTTGTTTTGATAGTACCAGGCAAAAACGTGGACACACTTCCCTGAATGGCATTATATCAGCTAAATCTGTTTACACAGGGAAAGTGTTAGGTATTCAAATAATCAGTAAGTCTTGTTTTGTCTGTCACACCAATCCAGCATCCCACCATGAGTGTAAAGAAGCATGAAGGAATAAGTGGTGGAATGGAAGTGCTGGTGTACTCAGCATTTTTAATTGTTCTCTGCACACCTGAGGTATTTGTTACACAAAGTACCTTGGTGATGGGACAGCAAAGCATACCAAAGGGTGGTTGCAGGGAAGCCCTGTGGTCCAACATAGTTGTAACAAAATTAGAATGTACAGGGCATGTACAGAAAATAACTGGAGCAAGACTGAAGGGACTTGTGAAAGAAAAGGCAGGAAAAATATTGCATGACAGCAAAACTCTTGAAGGCAAAGGTCGCCTCAATCAGTCTGAAATTGACAGATTACAAAATTGTTATGGTTTGGCCATCAGGAGAAGTGTCAACAGTGTGTAGGTCATGAATGGGGCTGTATGGGCTGTCTTATTTCACAGGTTGTTAACAAATGAGCAAACCCAACATGGTGTTTGCCCAACTGGTGGTGACAGTTGGTGTAAATTCAAGAACAGTGCCAGTTCAGGGGTTGCATATGAACATAAACAGTCTTTACCAGCTGCTGTCATAGACGCAATTAAATCAGTGTTCAGGGATGTTGCTGGTGTAGATCCTCTGAAGAAATGATTTCATGGGAAAACTCACAATCCTAATGAATATGTGAACTCTGTTATTTGGGCAAGGATATTCAGAACAGTTTTTGTTAGGCTTGACACACTCAAGTTTGGGGTATACGATGCAGTATTGTGTTTTAATGATGGCGTAGCAAAAAGGAAGGCACTAAACATATTAGGCATGAGATCTGGTTCAAACCGTGAATGCTGTGAAGCAGACAGGCAGGGAAATATTGGGAAGGCAGAAATAGCAACACTGCGCATTTAAAGAGAAGGAAGGAAAAACAAAAGGCACAAAAAAGAAGAAAAGAATATCAAGATGGTCCAGATAATCCAGAATATGGTGCTGGGAAGCACTAAGCGTCAGGCCCGTTACATTATTTACCTTCATCTTGAGTGATGTTAAACTTTTAATCAGTTTTTCTCAAACCTACATATTCTTAATTTCCGGTACCGTTCTCTCGTAAAGTATGCGAGATGGAAGCCTGAAAATTTCACCATCGCTTGACAACATCATGGTAGTCAATCAGATAAAGATTTGGGATTGGTGTTTTTGAAGGTACAAGTCATTATGAGGAAAAGTACTTTAAAAGTAAAAAGAAATATATAAAAACACAAAAAATATATTATGGAAAATGTGTTTGTTGAAAACAGCTAATTTTTTATCTAATTGTGGTTACACTAATAAATTGTGGGTGGTAAATATTTCAAACTTTTATCTCCTGTAGTTTCTTCAGAGTGTGTACCTAAATGAAGCTCAGTTTAACATTACTTGCATAGGCATACACGTTCCTTATTCTCTCCCCTTAAAAGGAAAGGAAATTTTATCGATCTGATGTGTAAAACTGAAGGCTGACTAAGATAGATTACGTGGCACAGACTTTGACATTAAAAGTTTTTATTTAACTACTGATATTTGGATCCCTGATGGTTTAACAGGTGCATAAGAGGTAACATAAAAGAGGGTGTAAATAAAGCATTTGGTGTTATATTTAATAAAAAGTAATTAGAAATGGTGCATCTTGAGCAGCATAAGGGACATGATTTTGCTCATTGCCGTGCGTTACTAACTATGGCCTTCAGATTCGTTTATTCCTATGTAAATCTTTCACGTAAATGTATCGTCCTTTACTGGCTAAAGGAAGAAGAATTAGAGTCAAAGATAATTGTAGTTTCTACATTTCTTGAGTACAGTATACTCCGGATCCATATAAACCTTCAACTATTCTGATATCACTGGAACCCGAGGGTTGAGTCATCCCGTTTTGATTCGTGGGACAATAGATCTGGTGTTGGCGCTCTGCCTGCGCTGGAGTCTTGGTACTGATTTGCCGCATTTGGCCAAAATTTTTGCATACGCTTCTTTTGGCTCATCAGAAATTTAAATACAACGAAGATTAGGACACAGAATCTTCCCAAACGTCTGTAAATATTCACCAATCCACATGGCATCATATCTCACAAGACTTGAACTTTTCAACAACAACGCTGTGAGAACCTCCAGTCTCTCTCAGATGGTGTACAGATTTACAGACACCGGCCTAAACTTAAAACTGATCAGTTGCTTGCTTCGTTACTTATGCATCATACATAAGAATTTATAGTGACTGTGCCAATGAAATATACTCTGCCTAAATTAGCTAGTTTCTTACAAAACTTTTCGAAATGAAAGGTGCAGACTTTCAGGGGTGACATCTGAACACAGTAAGCAGGACACACAAAAATACCATACATTTGGATTAATATTTCTCTGAACCTTCTTGAAATGCTTGATCCTTTAAGATGGGACCGATCGGTTATCCCGAAACGTCGGTAAACAACTACTAATCTATGCTCCTTAACATCCCAGAAGCGTTAAGATCTCATTTCTTCCGAATTGGCAAAACTCAGGTTCCTGTAATCCTAGCAGTTAGAAAAAACGACGAAGAAGAGGAGCAACAACGTTAATAAAGAGAGTGCGAGTATGTGCAGCAGTCTTCCTATAAGCACCCAGTCTTTAGCAATAGCGGTACTCATTCCGTCCAGATTCATGTAGAATTCCTGGAGTGGTCCTGCAATAAACAGTTTCACTACAGACACAAGTGGCATGCTTTTGTGAATTCGGTAAAGATTTTTAAAATTCCGTAAAATGAGGGGATTTTTTGACTAGCCAGAATTATTAGCGTCTCAAGAAGGGCACTGGATTTGGGAGTAGCTTTGCATATAGAGTACATCTGAGTAGGTCCTGCTATTTGAGCTCGAAGACGGGAACCGATCCCATGCCTGAAAAGTAGTGTTTTATTTCGTGTTTATTAGATTTTATTTTTTATTCTTTTATTAATTCCAGAACTCCAGAGAATGGACACAGTCCAAGAAGTAAATAATGTTAAATACGAAGGAATGTAATGTGTTCCATGTCCGTGCACTATATTATACAAAAACACTAATCACCAGCAAATGCACAAAGAGGGTTTATCATCAATTGTAACAACTCCTACATGTTTCGACCCTGCTGGGGCATCTTCAGGGAGAACTTTTTTGTCACCGTTACACTAAGGTTGCACTTTATATTTGAGTGAGAATGTACTGTTGACTGTGTACTGCGTTGTTTTTGGAGGCCTGAAATCTCTGTGGTCCAGGCTTGCAGGCCGGGACCACAGAGAGTTTATAAGGTAGGATTTAAATTATCAAGAAAAATGCAGATCAATTTTAGTCTCTAAAGGTTAATAAAGATATTATATATTTGTTGGTACAGCCTCAGAAAGCCAATTAAAAAACAGACTCGCCTAACTAAGAAAATTTCCCCACCACTCACACCCCACAAGAGAGAACACACACTCCGGAATTGCCTGACAAATGTCCGGACCCTAACTGTCTTCATGACTGCATAGTTAATGGTCGGGCGTTCCGGTTTAATTTTCTGTATGCCTTCAAGTTTCTTATTGAATAACTTCATAAATAACCGCCTGACTACGTGCCTGATTAAATATCTTCTTCACTGACAATCTCTCTGGATATTTTCATGCGTGAACACTTGACTTTCTCCCTTTGAGCACAGTAACTTTAGTTGACGCCCAAATGTACGTTCAGCTGTAAGACACGTTCTTTTGGAACTAAATGTCCAAAACTTGGACTCCGGATTGCATACAGCCTCACCTACTGATTGTATACAGCCTCACCTACTGATTGCATACAGCCTCAACTACTGATTGCATACAGCCTCACCTACTGATTGCATATAGCCTCACCTACTGATTGCATATAGCCTCACCTACTGATTGCATACAGCCTCACCTACTGATTGCATAAAGCCTCACCTACTGATTGCATATAGCCTCACGTACTGATTGCATATAGCCTCACGTACTGATTTCATATAGCCTCACCTACTGATTGCATACAGCCTCACCTACTGATTCAGTTTATCCTCTTAACCAATTAATATACTACCGGTTTATAACAGGTTGTGCTTGCTATTTCGTAACTAAGGCCACAACTAACCAACTCCATAGAACAGAGTCTTTGAGAAACGAATATTCGAGCAGTAAGTTAAGAAATGCCCTGCCTCTTACGGAACCAGTTCTTCACTACTCTTTTCACACGAGTACCCAACTGGCCCCAGTTCTGAGCCAAAGAATATTCCCTCTAAGCTGCGCGGGTGCGCGGCCGTGTAGTAACTGAAATGCCCCGCCACACTGAATTTTTGCCGCTCGTCTGGAACTTTTCAGTTTTCATTGTAGATATCCTTATTATGCATATTAAAAAAGACTTTTAAATTGCAGCGCAGTCGTCAGATCACTTAAAAATTTTCTGCTCAGAGCAGTAGCAGGTCTGCGCAGCTGTAAAAATTTAGAGGGACGTTGGAGCCAAATAATCCAGTCCAAAGTCTCTCAACATCTTGCTTTAAGATAGCCTAAGTTTCAATACTATCCTCCTATGAAATGTCAAACCACTTTTTAAGAGACATAGGGGCTCACAATGCCAGATTAGTTCTTTATAACATCTAAGTCTATCATAAGAGGCCTCTCAAAAAAAAAGAGCAAACGCGAATAAGCGACGGGCCTACAACGCTCTGCGCGATCGTTGTCCTAATAATTCTACCGCGAGTAAGCAAAATCACGATGCGCAAACCCACGAAAGAAGCGGGTCTGCTCTACATTTCTCACTTCCCGTTAGCAGTTACATACCCCTCCCGTATCGTCCTCCGTTAGTATCTCGTCATGTTACGGGGTATCTGGAAAGGTCCATTTATGACTTACGTAAAGTTGGCTTTCTGATCAGACGGTATATTTAAAATTTAAATAGCAGGCCAATTCTCTTCAGAGATATCTTATACTGAATTACACGGAAATTTTACAAATTGTTTGTGATAAACAGGAACAAGGCTAGTTAAGGTTTTATATGTTTCAAAGTCAGAATTGTCCAACAGCATGTGGTGAAGGTTTTCACAACAAAACTAAACAAATTATAAAACGGTTTCCGGAACATAAAATGCTGCTTTTTAGGCCTAAAGTCAATAATGTCTTAAAATCGATCAATGTAGCTTTCCGCCAAAATTTAATCACGGCATATGACTAGCGAGGGAAAGCCAATTTATAACCTTATGTAAAGTAAGCTACATAATCCATCAATATGGCCCCAGATGTTAAGCATATTTAATTGTAATTCATACTGCTATCATTATAATTGTTTTTGTCATTAGCATTTTCAGATGATTTCGCAAATTTGCGAAAAACAACAACTGTGTTAGCTTCATCATGTCTGTCTGTCCGTCCGTATGGTACAGCTCGGCTTCCACAGGGCGGATTTTCATAGAATTTAGCATTATGGTATTTTCCGAAACTCTGTTGAGAAAATTCGAGATTCATTAAAATCCGACAAGAATAACAGTTACTTTACTTGAATACTTATGCACATTTGTGTCAATATCTCGCTGAATTGTTCTTGAGCGAGAAACATGTCAGGAAAATATTGTAGAGAAAACCAAGTACCTATACGTTATATTCCATAAGGTTTTTCCGAAAATCCTGTAATGTATGAAATAATGCGAAAAAATGCTGTAGAGCCCGACATGCCCCAGATGACAATACAAGAGGTCACATGCGCATTGCGTACTGGATACTTCAGGCTAAAAACACAGAGTCAAAATATATCATACTTATTTCGTTTCCACGGTAACAACGGCTACATGAACGCGCGTCGGCCTTATGCTGTACGTCTTTTGCCTGTTTTCTTATTTATTTTACGGCTCTTTCCGGAGCTGTGGTAGCGTAGTCAGTATCGCGACCAAGCCACAGTCTGTAAATTCGGGAGTACGAATCCCGGCAAAGGCATGATGTATTTTCTTCTCCCAAAGTACAGACCAGCTGTGCGGTCCACCCGTCTTCCTATTCAGTGGGTACCGCCAGCCTTCTTTGGGAAAAGCGACGGGGCGTGAACCTAACAACTCACCTCCACCTTGAGCCAAGAATGGATGAATAAATGAATGAATGAATGAATGGATGAAAGAATGAATGAATGAATGGATGAATGAATTAAAGAATGAATGAATGGATGGATGAATGAATGAATGAATGAATGAATGAATAAATAAATAAATAAATAAATAAATGGAACTGTACCTTTATTCCCCACAGATGCTTTCACTACGTGGATAATTTATCTTCTTAACTTGTACCTGTTTATTTTACATCTCTTTCACTGCCTCGAACTACATATTTCAGCACTGATGGCACACTTAAAATGACTGGTTAATAACGAATTTTCGTACAAGTATTGAGGAAGCTGGTACCCTGGACTTTGTTTAGGAAGACTGAGTTATATATAAAGAACTTCAGACATGGCGGTCAGTGTACCAGCTGACTGCTCCATATCTTCGACATAATCTTCAGTTACTATTGAATTTAAACATACTTGTTCAGACCTAAAAGATATTTCATTACCTGACATTAGTAATGAGTACTGAAATATAACTTACAGGCGTACCGTCCCGCTTTCTTTTCAATGGATATTTGGGCTTTTTTTTCTGGGTTACAGCGGCTGCGAAGTGAAGCTGACCACTTAGCCTCATCTAGTGTCGAGGTTAAGAATGAGGAGACTTATCGTCTTCTCGCCACTTACCTCGTCGCTGAACAAGAGACCGCTTTATTTCGTTTCCTATTATAGTGCTGTTTTCCCCATTATTAAGCTTTGTTTTTTTCGGAATATTGGTCAATGTTTCATTTATACGCCTATGCTGAAGCACCCTTAGAAGCTTTAGTTGCAAACAAACCGCTTAAATGTATGTGGATAAACTGATTATAAATGTGCCTTTGCAACGCTCAGTTAACTGTGGGTGGTATACTTGCCGGCATGGGTCAGGTCAGGAGAGCAGACAAAGGAAACAAGGAAGAGTAGTACAAAGAAGAAGAAATTGGCAGTCAACATCATTACACAAAGCGCTGTGATGAAGAATGTCACTGACGGTACGTGGTTATGGATCCTTGCCAAAGCAGTACAGCGCGCCAAACACCAGTCACATTTCATCCGCCTCCGGGCCCAAGCAATTCTTAGGAACCAAATGTGAATATTACGTAAGAAATATGAGCCTCCGGGTTATGTGACAGGAGTCGCCTGTGTCAAAACTGGAATCGTCTTAGCGGAATCGAATCTGTTTTACATCTAAAGGATTGTGACAAGCGCGCCTTAGTGAAGTGACATGCATTGGACAAGTTCCAGCCCCTCGTTTTTGTTAAGAAACGTAGGGCTTTGGAAATTGTCTCTGCCTGTGTCATCAGGTACAGCTATAAAATTTACTTTGTTAGGTACATTAGCTGGAGCTGAATTCTGTCCAATTGTTAGGTACATTAGCTGGAGCTGAATTCTGTCCAATTGTTAGGTA